>JBCEWE010000431.1:964612-1079612 GCA_039877035.1 Silurus lanzhouensis
TCTCAATGGATAAACCCTCGAGAGTGATTATGTATTGTTTGGATTTCTGATTAAATGGAAGGTTGTAACTCAGTGTTTAAGGCATTGGACCCTGGATCAGAAGGTCATAGGTTCAAAACCCAGCACCACCATGCTGCTACTGCTGGGTCCTTGAGCAAGACCTTTAATCCTCAAGTGCTCAGTTATGAGTTATATATCATAAGTTATTAGGCGTCTGACATAAATGTAAATGTATATGTGATGAAGCAGCCTATTGTGTTAGGGTTATTGACTTAATAGTCGGGTCAGTCGCGCATGTGTGTGTGTGTGTGTGTGTGTGTGTGTGTGTGTGTGTGTGTGTGTGTGTGTCGGTGTGTTTTTGTGCATGTGGGTGGGTGTCTGAACATTGTATACCTATCAAGTGCTGTAGTTGCATAAGCAAAAAAAACCGACAAAACGAAGTTATAAAACTGTTAATACTGATAAACTCTACGGAACAAAACACCACTGCACGTAGTTGCTCTACACCACAATTCACATCACTCATTTTACTTCAATTCTTCAATTAATTTTTATTTGTGTAGCGCTTTTAACAATGAACATTGTCTCAAAGCAGCTTCACACAGATAATGTGGTGATAAAAATTAATATGTTTTTTATAAGTGTAAGTTTGTCCCTGATGAACGATCCGGTGGCGACTGTGGCGAGGAAAAACTCCCCAAAACGGCATAAGGAAGAAACCTTGAGAGGAACCAGACTCGAGAGGGAACCTCATCCTCATCTGTTGCACCGAATGTCCATTTATTACAGATAAACAATGATGCAGGGTGCAGGGATGGTGATCAGAAGCAAACTGTAGATCTGAGTCAATGTAGCAGACTGTTAACATTAACCACAGTCCAAATCCATTCTCAAAGCTCCTGTTCTTACTCCTTAATTTCATGGAACCCCAGGGCTTTGATGAGAAACCGTCTTCAGCTGCACAGAGTGGCCTTCAATCTAAGAGAATACTGGTCACGTCAGTCCAGTCTACTATACACCACATCACATAACTCAACTATACACCACTATACTTTAATCCATTATAAAGCACATCATATCACTTCACTCAGCTATACTGTACTCATCATGCTATTCTATTACAAATCATATCTCTACTCAAGTCATGCCATTCAACTCAACTACACTCAACTTCGCTTTACTCTAAAACAGTACTTCAATCTATTCAACTATACTCCAATTAACTATACTCCACTCCACCTTGTTCCACTACAAATCACTTCACTCTACTCAGCAATACTCCAAAACACATCACTCCACACCATAACTAATCTCCACTCATCTTCACTCTTCTACAAAGCACATCAGTCCACTCCACTGCGTGACATCCCATTTCAATCCACTATACATCACTACATTCTTTCTTTTCCACTACACGTCAAAATCCACTACACAGCACATCACTACATTTCACTTCCCTTAGTACATCTTATTGCATATATATGCGCACACACACACACACATCACATTCTATTTTCATGTATAAGCACAGGTGTATATATAATTACATCTACTCGACACGCTGTTAACCCCTGACACCCACCATCGTACAACTCTCACCTCAGCAATGCACTTTATCCTTATACACGTTCGACTACGAGACAAGTTTCCACAAGAAGTCGAATTTCCATCTTGTTACCATGGAATATTTATGCCCCTGAGAACTTATTTTACATATTGTGAATAATTTTTTTTTTTGAGCTCTAAATACTCTGCATTGTGTAATTGATTTTGCCATTGTCAGAGTTTTATATATAGAATAGCAGCATTTTGTATGAACGTAACGTAATTGTTAATTGTCCTTCTGTATATAGACATTGTGCTGTAGGTGTCCTTGTGGGTTCGTTTATATGTGTGGGTGAACGAAAGAAATAATATAATCAGTAGAAAAGCCTTTCTAGCTCTATACTTGCATGGTGTAAAACCTATACGATGGTCTTCCTGTGAAGATCAGGTCGCTGTCCGTGGTCCTGTGCGTTTTCAGATGCGCTGCATGTGCGAGTGCGAACCGGAGACACACTGTCACAGTCACAGATGCTCTATATTCAGTCAGCCATGAGGACGTGAGTGGAATACGTGGAAAGGAGCAGATTCCTGATGCGGTGCCAAAGGACTCGCGGGCCAATCGTTCTCCGGCATTTCCAGCAAAGATTAGTGCTGCTGTGCGCAGTGTGGTGGCGAAAGCTCTCTCGCTAATGAGGGTCAGGAAGGATGAGGGGGGGAGCGGAAATGATGCTATTCGAGCATGGGTATGTGTGCAGGTCTGAGGTGTGTCCAAGGTGTGACGTTCATTATACGCTTGCTATCTGGACATACATGAGCTCTGACATACATACACACCGCATCGTTTGGGGGGAAAAAAAGAGCCCTAGATGCTGATTTATTTCGCTGGTCATTGATTCCATTTATTTGCAATGAGAACGTTTTTAGTCGAAGTGTGTCCTGAGAACTGTTACAGCATCCGAACAGCAAATTCTACACATTTCACGTTCCATAACTGGTCTGGCTGCGACGGTGGAGAAATTGACGCTGAAAAAAATTGATCCGGAAAATCGATCGGATGCTGCAGGGATTGATTTCTGGTAAAAAGCCAGCGTTGATGAAAAAATCCGCTTTTGATGCTTCCTGAAGTGTCAATACGTGTCTCTGCTTTGAGAAAACATGCATAGGCTGTATTGTGTCCAAATATTTTTTACTTTAAAAAAAAATTGCTTTTTCCATTCGTTTCAACTGCATTTATATAGGTTAAAGGAACTTCTTCAGCGGCCTGGGAGTAACAGCTTGGTGTGGCAGGGACTTAAACTCTTTGGATTCAAGTCCAACACCAAAACCACTAAATTACCAACTTGTTTATTAACTGCCAAATTAACTCCACATATTCTCCACACTATTCTACCGTTTATATGGACACAATTTTGTAGACATCATGTGGGCCATAACTAGGAGACCCAGATCTTTCCCACAATGACAATAATTCTGAAATCCAGCTCTACTAAAATATGCTTTACATGGGTTGGAGTGGAAGATCTCCTGCTACAGAGCTATAAAACCTATTGAACACCTTTGGAGTAAATCAGAACGCTGACTGCACTCCAGTCCTCCTCACCTCCATCAGATATGACTTACACCCTCTACAATCATACTCCAACATCTAGTGGAACATCTTCCCAGACGAATGAAGGTTTATTAGAACATGATAGGGTTAGGTGCCTACAAACACATCACCCATATCCCCTACAAATCTTTATAAAATTTAGTGGAACATCTTACTAGAAGAATAGAGGTTCACAAACGTGGAAGGGGAAGTTCAAAATTATCCACATACGAATCTTATGGTCCACGAGGTGTCCACATCGCGTCCTTATAACGTAAATAGTGCCGATTTTTGAATAATAAAGGACGATGGAGAATATGTGAAGAGTGAATTTGGCAGTATACAAAACAATGTGGGAGAGCACACACAATTACAAAAGAGAGACGTAGGCGAGAGGGTACATGCAATTTTTTTTTTCTCAGTCTGTAAAAAGATAGAGACAACGCTAAAAGTTTGTGAGGCGCGTAGCGGAAATTAATAAATAAACGCGATCCGGAGCCGTGGCAAAGTCTCTATGGGACAGATGGAGAAAAATCCGACTGCATTCCCCGTGGAAATAAAACGGCTTGGGGATTTATCGACATCTCAGCAATTATAAGAGCACTGTCACACATCGCCGGTTAGTCAGCCGGGAATTTGTAGGCTTGGCGGAAGGTCTTTTTTTTTTTTTTTTTCCTCTTTTTTTTTTCTTGTTACTCAGCTTTTCTTGAAATCCGCCTGGGATGCGAATATGGCAGTGTGACTTTTCAATTTGTGGTGTTTATGTGATAATAAAGAATTGATGGTCGAGGTGGTTGTCCGTATACAGCTTCTATAAACTCTGGAATATCTAAATCTCCCATAGTCGGTCCGTCAGCCACGAACAGATGGAGCAGATGGACACTTACTGACATACAGATAGACACAAATAAAGATAAGCGTCATAAAATAATGCACCCGTGCATGCCGAGAGATTTAAGTAGGAACCGCTGAAGAGTGAGTGAGTTTACACCCGGTCTCGTCTCTGGTCTCTTTTATTTCGGTCCTCGTGTCTGTTAAGTATGGATGGACATTTTATCATGTTCTAGATATTAATTGTGGACGTGTAGAAAATGTAATTCATCACTGAATTGAAGTAGTTTTTTCGTGTATTTGTACTTTAGTGAAGTATTTTCCATTTGTGGAGACTGATTTTAAATTCACTTCAAATTTTTTACTTTGTACCCAACCACATTTTGCTAAATCAGTCGTACCTTTTTGATTATCAGTGGATTTTGAGAGGAATAAATGATTGATGAAACTCCTGAACTCGCCACATCACACGTGGCCTCATTTGTGCGGAAATTTTTTTTTCAGTAACTTTCGAGTCTTTTGAGATAATGAAACAAAGAGTCTTGATGTATGATGATAATAGAACATTATAGCCATAATAAAGCACGGTTTCCTGGTGGTCTAGTGTTTAGGATGCGGTGCTCTCACCGCTGTGGCCCGGGTTTGATCTTCGGTCAGGGAACCAACCCCAGCCACTTTCGGTGCCGGTCCCAAGGCTGGATAAATAGGGAGGGCATCCAGCGTAAAAACATGGGCCAAATCCAACATGCGGATGATCCGCTGTGGTGACCCCTAACGGGAGAAACCGAAAGAAAGTTTTATAGCCATAATAAAGCATAATACTTAAATACATCCTGTAAGTTATTTTAGTCAAATACTTTGTACTTTTATTTAAATGAAAGTTTAAAGCATTTTTACTGGAGTCATATTTTACCGAGTGTATCTTCACTTTAACTTATGGTTTGTGTACTTTGTCAAACACTGCTACATCTACACCAGGGGTCACCAACCTTTTTGAAACTGAAAGCTACTGCTTGGGTACCAATTAATGTGAAGGGGCTACCAGTGTGATACACACTTCTGAAATAACAAATTTGCTCAATTTCCCTTCAATTATATGTTATTATTAATAATTAATGATATTTATCTATGTAAAGACACTGATCATGTTAATGAGTTCTCACAATAATTATCAACAATGATTTAACAAAGTAGGAAACAGATAAATGCGGCTCACTGGTAAGTGGCGCTATGGTGAGCTATTTTAAGAAAAGGCCCACGGGCGACTCGTGTGGTCCTTGCGGGCGACCTGGTGCCCATGTTGATATATATATATATATATATATATAGATACAAGTATTTAAATTTGGGACCTCCCTAGTAAATATGAGGGTCTTCCCTGTTGGAGAAACACCATTGTATAAAGTTGTCTTAGGATGAAATATTCACTTTGATTGAACTAGGAGATCCAAACCTGGATTGAGTGTAGATATCAGTAGTGTCTTTGCTTTAAGAAAACATGCATAAGATATATGGTCGAAGGTTTTGGCATATGTGTGGCTTTAAACAAAGTACAGGTGGAGGCAAACAATTGTATAAGATAAGACATTTATGGCATTTATCCAGACTGATTTACATTTATATAATTCATAAACCTGAGCATCTATGGGTTTAAGGGCCTTGCTCAAGGGCCCAGGAGTGGCACCTTGGTGTGGCTGGGATTTAAACTTACAATCTTTGGATCCATATTCACTCTTTCACCATCATCCAGCTCCATGAAAATCTACTTTACATGGGTTGGATTGGAGGATCTCCTGCGATAAAGCTATAAAAACTATTGAAGACCTTTGAAATGGATTGGGACGCTGTCCACGTGCCAGGTTTTCTCGTAACGTCATCTACCTTAGATTTTACTTGCACCCTTATGGCAGATGGCAGAATGAAAACAATTCTTAGCAAACAGCAAACATAGTGACTAAATGTGAAAAAAAAAATGGTTGGGTGCCTACAAACTTTTATCCATACATTATATATTCGGCCATGCATCTTTCATCTTTCTCATTATGGATCTTGGTATAGTTTGAGGGTGAAGCATAGAGACAAAGAGTGATATAAGAGAGAGACAGAGAGATGGAAAGAGAGAGAGAGAGTCAGTCTCAGGCTGCATCGATTGAACAGATCTGCTAACTCAGCACGGCCTCGCTGAAGGGTGAGAATGAATCATCACATCACAGCTTGCGACGCCGCTACACACGCACTCGAATACAACATTCCCTATATTCCGAGATAAAAGAGGACAACGTTGCAACCCGAACAACAGAGTGGCGCAAGGACTTGAACTGCCGCAGCGTTCGGTAATAAATATTAATAATTTTGATAAAAGACAATAACATGGTGGTGTTGAATTTTCTCAAACAGCGATCACTATATAACGCACTGTATTAGACCCCATGATAGCGATGACTCTATTTCCGTTGACTTGACTACACTTTTTCCTTACACGTAATAAAATAAAACAACCAAACAGCATTATAGAATATGAAATGAAGTACAAAAAAAAGAAGAGAGGTCGTAGTTCATCTGGTGGATCTGATCAGAAGGACATTAGTTCAAATCCCAGCATCAAAAAGCTGGTATGAATTAAATATTTAAAATTCGTTCTGGATAAAAGCGTCTGCCAAATGTCGTGAATACAGTACAAAAAAAAAAAAAAAAAGCAAGTTCCTTGCATGTCTAGATGAAGCTGGCTGAAAGGCTTTAGAAAAATATGACAAATTCCGGGATCTGCGCATTGTGGGATTTTTTTCGGCAAATGTTAAGCGACTTCTTGATAAGCGCCCTGAACTTCTGAGATGATTGAAAACATTCTGATTGATTTATTTGCCAAACCGGGGCGGCATGGCACGGACTATAACTCTTGTCAAGACCTGTACGCTTTCTGAAAACACAAACACAACCGTATCGTTACAAGGAATCATGTGTTGTTGGACATTCCGTTTAATGCACTGGCATGATGATATAGGGACCTTTTCTGCAGTGAGATGTTTCAGTGACGAAGTGCGCTACATCAGCTGTTTTGTCTTGTAATAGAAGATGCAACGGATACAAACAAATAGTAAAAATCAACAAAAACCATAAATTGTTCATGTTGTTAAACCGTGAACTATGTTAATACAGGGTTTCTGCAGAATCTTAAACATCTAAATGAACTTCAATCATTTTTAACACGTCTTAATTTTTCCGACGCCCATGTAACGCTACTTAACATTCTCATTGAAAGGATATAAATTTCCTTCTTAATGATCTTAAAAAGGTTTTAAAAATAATTCCATTTAATTTGTGAAAATGTAGAAACCCTACAATATACAAAGTGTTTAAGTGTATGCATTTATTGTATACATACATAACATTGCTTTGTACTGTATTCATAAGTACCATCATTACAACTACTTACTAATTGCTCAATATGGTTGAGGTCAGAGCTCTGTAGCAGGCCACTCAAGATCTTCCACTCCAACCCATGTACATCATATTTTCTTGGAGCTGGCTTTGTGTACATTGTGTCCTGCTGGAACAGATTCAGGTCTCCTAGGTCAAGCGAAGGGAAAACTGACCCGCTAGCAAATATAAAATAACACTGTGGCTCCTAAATAGGATAAACCTCATACAGCATGAAAAGTAGTAACTAATTCATTGGAGTATGTGTAAATGATTAATCTTTTAAACACTAGGCAAAAAAGTGACTACCAAATGCTCATTAAGAGCAAACAGGAAAAAGGTGCTTGCCATGTGACACCTAGGGGCTGATGGGAAATGAAGTTTATTGCCGTAGCTTCATCCTGAAAGGCAGAGGATGATGTAAAGCAGAAAGATTTTCTCATAGAGGCTCTAAGATTTTATAAAAGTCTACGAGATGGAAAATATAAAGCAAGAAAAACCCTCAAATCAGTAAATGGATGGAGGATTTGCTCAGACCGATTTGATTTTCACATCTGCCGGTCATTTTAGCTCGATCTTTCTGTTCCTGTGCAGCAAAGAAGCTCTTTTAATGTCTCCCAGTGCTTAAACGTGAGTGTCAATTTCGAGCTCAGCTGAAGCACTCGTCCTGCCCTCTCCTCCAATCATCAGCTTTAAACCCCAAGCTGTCTGAGCCTCATTATCCTACATCGGCCCTCTAATGACCACTGGAGCCCTGCTGGTGCCATGGGAGCTCCGAGTCTAGCCCAACATATCAGGAGTATGTGGGAGAGCAGTGTCTCAGTGTGCATGTGTGTGTGGTGTGTGTATGTGTGTGTGACAGTAATGAGGAGCAATGGGCCTCATTGAGCCTCCAGCACTCCCCTAAAGTCAAGATCTAGCCAGGACTGGTTTCTCAGAACAGTGAGCAGACATCAGGAGTGTGTGTGAGGTTCTCAGTGGTGCCTTGCTTTAACTCCTTCAAATACTCTGTCCTTTTCTTTTTCCTGCAAACATGATCCTGCAGATATTTGGACCCTACAGAACTTTCTTCCAGTCATTCATTGTCCTTTTACTGAGTTTGTTGCATTGAAACAGCAGGAACATATATGTTAATATGTGGCTATCAAGAAAGTGTCATGAAATCCTGTAGGCACTTTTTTTGGAATTGAGGATAGATAGATAGATAGATAGATAGATAGATAGATAGATAGATAGATAGATAGATAGATAGATAGATAGATAGATAGATAGATGGATGGATGGATGGATGGATAGATGGATAGATAGATAGATAGATAGATAGATAGATAGATAGATAGATAGATAGATAGATAGATAGATAGATAGAAATATTCCAGGAAGAAAAAAAAAATAAAACAAAAAAACAGATTTTAATATAAAGCTGTGTTCCACACTCGGGTCAGTGCATTGCCATGTCTCCCCTGTGTGCTATCTGACATATTTTTTATAACAGAATACATGCTCAGAAGGTCTATGCCTTGCTGTACATCATAGGGTGATGGATGCTACAGTCAGTGGTGATTAATCGCTGCTATTTAACAGTCAATAGGCCCATGGAGGAATTTCTCACAAGGCCTAAGCGTGCTCCACTCACCCCAGTGAGATGTTGGAAAGTGAAGATCACTGTATGGCAAGACAAAATCAATTTGTGACACAACCAAGGCACTTCAAAAGGCATTAGAGAGCCACGGCATGGGAAAAGGGGTCCTGTCGAAACTGAGTTAGTACGCAAGCTCGGAAGTTGTTAGAGTGTGACCTATACGAATATCCTCAGTGTTTATTCATTGTACATTTGTTGTTCTATTGGTATAAGTAACATGCCAATGGCATTCTTTAGGGTTGAGTTTAGAGCTCCACAGCAAGCCACTCAAGATCTTCAACTCCAAACCATGTAAAGCATATCTTCCTGGAGCTGGCTTTTTGCACATTATGTCATGTTGGAACAGATTCAGGTCTCCTAGGTCAAGCAAATGGAAAAAATCTGTGACTGTCTAGACCTCTCTAATGTATCACATTGCCTACATAAGTCACATTTACATGCCTCAAAGAGCATCTTTCTGTCTCTTGAGTCCAGACCTGTAGCCCCAATGTCATAAAAGCTGCCTCGAAAAAGCAAAATTAGAGCAAAGTTGCTTTGACATTTGATTTTGGATGAAAATCGGAAAAATTCCTACATGGAAACGAAATCGCTTTGTTCTGCAGTGTAATGAGAGATGAGATCGCTTGAGTATTTACAGTTTTTCTCAGTTGCTTTGAAACATTTCTTAGATGGGAAAATTTAATTCTTAATAGAAATTTAATTCTGAAAATGTAGGGTTTGGTACATTTGTTTAATTGATTCTGTACAAGTGTCTGCTGTTTTCTACATTATAAGTTGTTTATATTGTGTTGATCAAAATATATATTATACTGGTTTCACCTGAATAGTTTTAACCCCTGAAACATCTCGGCATCAGTTTTTTTTTTTTTGCATAAGTCATTAAATGCAAAATGGTTAAACCAGTTGTTAGAATCTGTCAAGCTTAAATTTCTATCAAAACTTTTTTTTTTTGCAAATGCAGATTTGCAGATGAATCTTGAATGTCACTGATGAAGGAGAGTAAATGGCATCAGATCAACCAAAAATCAACTAGTTCTCTAAAACAGGTCAAAGGTGAATCTCGTGAACCTACAATTGGCGACAGAGCAAAACACAAAATTACAATTTCTGAAAATGGATGAACAACCAGGAAGTAAACAGATACAATTACAGTACAGTCAAACAGTCAAAGTGTGAATTCTGGTCGGTGTCTTGCAATCAGTACAAACCAAATATGCAGTCTAATATTTGGTATATAATATATAAAATTCCAAATAGAAGAAATTCAGGCTCTGTCCACCGTCATACTGACAACTTGACTAAACATTTTGACGCACTTGTTTTTGAACAATGAAAAGAAAGATGTGTCATTTTGATGGCAATGATGTGTTCACTGACAAAATTACTTACTTTTGAGAGATGAATTAAGCATTTGAGAAAAGTACAGGCTTTCACAAGAAATTAAATGTTTGTACAAATTGTTTTGAAAAATTCACTTTTTGGTTTGCGAATATCGAGAATGATTCAAGAAATGCTCCAAAGCAACTGGGAAAAACTGTTATAGGCAGAAAACCTCTGAACTGTCCGAAACACTCGGCTTTAAATCAGAGAGTGTGAGGAAGAGAGAGTGTGTGAGAGATAGAGAAAGAGATATTGTGTGTAAGAGAGAGTGAGCAAGAGTGAGAAAGTGTATAAGTGATATAGAAACAAAAAGAACGAGTGAGAGAGAGAAAATGGGACAGATAAATAGTATGTAAGAAACAGAAAGAGAAAAAAGTGATTGAGGTAAAGAGATACGGTGTGGGAGAGATAGACCAGGAGAGAGAGAGAGAGAGAGAGAGAGAGAGAGAGAGAGAGAGAGAGAGAGAGAGAGAGAGAGAGATTTTAATGAAAGGGGGTGGGGATGGGAGAAAAAGGCAGCGGGAGAACAAGAGAGATAAAGAAATAGATTTGGAGGGGTTGGATAGATAAAAAATGTAAGAGAGAGAGCAAAAGAAAAAGAGAGTGTGTGAGAGAGAAAAAAAACCAGAGAAAACAGGGGGAGAGAAAGAGAGAGAGAGAGAGAGAGAGAGAGAGAGAGAGAGAGAGAGAGAGAGAGAGAGAGAGAGAGAGCAAGAGATTAAGCTAGTGTGAGAGTGAGAAAGATAAAGAAAAAGAAAATGTGAGAAAGAGGGAGACTAAGAGGGAATGAGAGAGAGTGAGATAGAGATAGTAAATGAGAGACAGAGAACAAGAGAGAGAGATTAAGAGAGAGAGAAAGAGAACGTGTGTAAGAGAGAAAAATACAGAGACTCAAAGAGATAAGGATAGACAGACAGACAGACAGACAGACAGACAGACAGACAGACAGACAGACAGATAGATAGATAGATAGATAGATAGATAGATAGATAGATAGATAGATAGATAGATAGATAGATAGATAGATTGTAGTGATAAACAGTAGTGTGAAAGTGAGAGAGAGAGAAGTGAGAGAGATAAAGATATCATGTGTGAGAGAGAGAGAGAGAGACTGGGAGTGAGCGAGATTAAGAAAAAGAGAGGGGAGGGTAATAAAAGGGGGCGGAGATAGGATGAAGTGGGCGGGGTTACCCACTAATGAAGTATTATGCTTTGGCAGGATGAATCGATTTTCTCGCGGTTCCTCGGTGGAACCTACTGCAGCTTAATGCACTTGGGGCCCGGCGTCACCGCAGGATCTCTGGATCCACCTGACAAACAGAATCAGTGTGCTTTCTCTCAGTTCCCTCGCTCCTCTACTGCAGATATACTGCAGAGTTTAGCCGCATTACAGCCTCCTTGGCAGGACTCGTTTGGGTCTGTTCGCTTTGGCTGATTTAGTGCCTTCCAAACTAAATCCCCCGGGGGCCTCTACAGAATGCTGCTAATTTTTACTTAACCAGATTTTCATTACAGCTATTAGGCATGTGTCTCTGACCCAGGAGTGGTAAACACACTAGGGGAAAAGAGGCATGATTAGTACACTCAAAGCTTGGGGTGATTGATGACCATATCAGGAATCGGTTATAAAGTACGAGCACGAATGTCTGCTGGAAAATGTAGCATCTGCAGACTTTCAAATTAAAGCAACTATTTACATTTATCCCATTTATACAACTGAGCGGCGACTCAGTTTAAGGATTTGGGGACCTTGGACAGGGGCACAGGAGTGGCAGCTTGGTGTGGCTGAGATTTGATCTTGTAACCTTTAGGTCTAAATCCTAATGGCTTAACCACTTATCTACCATTATCTACTGTTCTCCAAACATTAAACAATCACTAACCAAACATCTTCTCTGGATCTGTTCTGGATAATGAAAAAAAAAAAAAAACATTTTTCAGCCATTTGTTGCTATTCCATAAACCTCTTTCCACAAACTCAGAGGCTTAATTGTAAACAAAGTCTTTAGATGTTCTAGCATGAATTTTTTTCTTCACTTGAACTAGCAGACCAAAACCTGGTACAGCATGACCTTGTGCACAAGGGTGTTAGCGCTCCATGAAGATATGCTTTATATTGGTTGTAGTGGAAGACCTTCATTGGCTTCCTCAATGCTATTGCATTTTTTGGGAGGAACCGGAATGCTGACTCCTTCTCAACTTCACCTATACCTGACTTTACTGGCTGAATGAGCCTAAATATCCACAAAATCTAGTGGAACATCTTCCCAGAAGAGTGTAGGCTATTATAATTGGAAATGAGGACTGTGGAATTGGAAGATCAATTGTTTGTATTGTTTGTCTGTACAGTGTAGCCCCCTTCTGTTCATGTCCGGACTTACAGGCAATAGTTTTTTCAATATATGCTACTCATGGTAGTATGAGGAAAGTTGTAGTTCAACGGTTAAGCGTTGGACTGCCGATCCAGCGCAGGGTCGAACCTGTCTTCCTTAAAGTCTGTCAATTTGTGGGTATTTCTCAGGGTTCTGTAGTTTCAGCCCAAAAACATCCAGTCTAGCTATTCAAAACCTCCTCTAAGTGTGAATTTGTGAATGTGCATGCATAGGGTGTTGTGATGGTAGGGTAAAAGTACAAAGCATGCCCCCTTGAAGTAGCCACGTAACGCAGTGTGGGCGGTGGCATAAAACAAAAAACAAAAAAAAAACAGAAAAGAAAGCATATCTTGACATTTGGAAAATTAAAAATCTTAGACGGCAGCCAGAAAAAAAAAGAGATGGAAATTATTCAGAGACGAAATCAGAGCCACGGGGAAACTGCCAAAATCTCGCACTGACAGCCCCTGCACGGTGTGGGCTCTTTAAGCAAAACATCAAACTGTCTTGCAAAATGATTACCTCTTGAAAGATTTAATAAGGCTGCCCATAACTGTTTGCAACATTCCGTTTCGATATTTAACCAAGACGAGTGACAACAATTCATCTTTTTGTTGCGTTCCTCTCGTAGGATACGCTCCAAAAATGTAGCCTTGGCTTCTGTCTCACTCTCTAGGACGTCCTTCTATCAGGTGGAGACGCGGAGGGTAGACACGGTGCGCTCGGAGGCCGAATCGATGTTATCTGCGAGGGGGAACGCAACTGTGAGAATACTAAAGCCCTCATCGATCAATCTCGCCTTGTAAATGAATCATACATGCAGGAGATCTAAACCCTCCCACTAAAGCGCATTAAAAATGGATCACATGGTCAACTTGTCTTGTTTTCGCTCTCGAACCAGTGGATTGTCAGCCTGAGCTCACGGCTGGAGAAACGAATCAAACAAAATAATAATAATAATAATAATAATAATAATAAAAAAAAAAAACTTAACTAAACTGCGTGGAGTTTTCCGTCAACACCTATTGTTTTGTAACTCAGGAGAGTGGAACAGAAATGGAAAGTGTTTAAACACACAAAGAATAGGATGCGACGGCAAACCTGTCATTACGATATTACAGGGGGACAACGCAATCAACAACGGCGAACACCGGATCATCAGCAAGCCGTTGATTAGAATCGCAGTGGTGGTGTGTGTGTGTGTGGTTGGGTTCTATTGTATCATGCTGATTATTGTACAGAGGTACAACACAGGGTATATCAACACACATCCAAACACACATCCAAACACACACACACACACACACACACACACACACACACACACACACACACATAATTTTACACATATACATAAAGTGTTTTATTATTCATTATTTATTCATTATTTATTATTCAAAAATTGAATAATTTAACCATTATTTACTATGTAGATCGATTTCACGTGGCTAAACCTCTCCTCGAGCGCGTTCTCACGGCACCGCCGCCGATACGTGAACGTGACGTGTCGCGACGCTACGAAGACCGAGACGTGTCCTGAGAGTCACATAGAATACAGATTAACATGGCAGAGGTAGAGCTGTAACTTCCTGCAGACACAACAGGAAAAGAACGTCTAGATTCATTTCATTTCATTACTGTATGGAGATGCACATCCCTAATATCTCTATATATTAAGTCAGTGATTCTAAATAGATTTTAGTCCAGCAGAAAATGAATGGCTGCTTGTTACAGTGATTCTAATCGGCTTTCCGTCTCCGATAAAACGTAATAACCGGCAGCAATAATTGTCACGGCGTCATACTGTAATAACGAAATAAAGAAGCATGAATGAAGTGCTACATTAGATCACAACAGACTTTCATAATAATAGACAACAATAGAATAAAACGATACTGGTTTTAACCAGAGTTTGAAAACTGAAGAAAATGTGTTTCTAAATGTACCTACAAAGAAAAAAGGGTCCGTGTCAATTATATCAATTATCTTTAAAAGCTCCTGTTCTTTCTTTCTTTCCTTTCCTTGGTCGAGAGTGAAAAGAGAAAGGAAAGCTCGGGTTTTGAACCGATTCCCCTTCACATGAAAACCTTGCCCTGTGTGTCTGTCATGATGCAATTAAACAGCATAAGGACAGAGGCTGTGTTGTATTATGCATAAAGATCATCTGCTCCTGACACGATTGTCTTTACGCTCGACGCATCTCATTACGTCTCGCTCTCTGGAATCAGCGCCGGAGTATCTGATGCTTTATTCTCCAAATTTTTTTGTATTTTTTTTGGAGAGCGAAAGAGGAATCGGTGCAGAAAGCCATGAGGGTTCCGTCTCCTCCTTGAACGTGAGACTAATGCGTCTCTGAAGCCACACAGATGCATAATTGATGCCGCTGCATGTTTTATGGGACGCAAAACTCCGAGTGCTTTGCTCCTATTTTAACCGGATTAAAAAGTAAAAAAAAAAAAAAAAAAAACATTGAGAAGATAAGATTATCTCCATGAGATGTTTTCTCATTGTTTTTTTTTTTTGCACCAGACAGAGCTCGCACCTCCTACTCCCGTCTAGATAGCGGCGTGCTGTGCGGGCGGCCACGATGCTCGAACTTGAGCGCGATGAAAGCCCTCGATTACAGGTCTGCCGTCTCTGTGGGCGCGTTCGCACTTTGACTAACCACACTTCTGAGAACACTGCGGGATTTCAGTCCTGCTAGCGTCGTCTGAAACGTGGACTTGAACGCTGACCAGGTTAGAAAGAGTTATGGTGACATTTCGTTTTTTCTTTTAGATAGCATCTTCTATAACCTTCACTCTTCCAGGAAGAGGTTCCACCAGATTGTGTGAAAATTAGGGCTCATTTAGGTCCTGATGTAGGTGAAAAAGTGAGGAGGCTAAGTCATCCCAAAGGTGTTCAATAGGTTTTAGAGCTCTATAGCAGGTCACTTAAGATCTTCCACTCGAACCCATGTGGACCTTATCTTCATGGAGCTGTTTTTTCAGGTGTCCCAAAAACTTATAGGTTATGGAACATGGAGAACATTGACCTACATGTCCTACTTTAGACTTAGAATATAACTATTATAGTTTTTCCTGGTGTTTTTGGTGCTTTTGGTACTTTCTATGTCTTATAATAATTAGATCAGATCGGATTAGATTAGATTTAACATAATTGTCATTGCACACGTTATGGTACAAGGCAACGAAATACATTTAGCATCTAACCAGAAGTGAATTGGTAGCAGTGTAAAATATTTACATATGTAAAGGTTGAAAAATGATAGATGATAAATTATGAATAATATAAAATGAGTTAAATAAATCAAGAAATTTATTTATATACAGTACAATGAGTACAATGGTCCGATTTTTTTGTATGAAAAAGGTTATATACTTTATACGTATATAACATATATTATTAACAGTCTATAAATAAAAATTAGGGCTGTCAATATGAACGCGTTTATAACATCATAAAAATAATAAGTTTTAACGGCACTAGTTTTAGTAACGCGCATTTAATGCAGTGCGCATTTCTGTTCAACTGTTTTTATTAAAACTTTCAAAAATAAATATAAAAGACGCGAAATTAAAAACTGTTTAACGTAGCGTATTTAACAATTAAAACAACCACAAAAATAAATGAACATACAACTATAGAAACGTAACTTCGAAAGAAATTAATATTAAAAGAATAATGTTAAACTAATAAAATAAGTATAAAATAATTAATAACAAAGGGAGAGATTTTGAGTAAAACTAATATATATATATTATATAAAAAATGATAACAATAACTTTTTATTTAAGGTTTCTTTACAACATATAAAATTGTTAAATCATCGGGATCGTGCGATTAATCGAATATTTAAATCAATTGTCAGCTCCAATAATATTGTAAATTATAATAACTTATTATAGGTCCCCTGGTGGTCTTGTGGTTCGGCTGCGGCGCTCTCACCGCTGCGGTCCGGGTTCGCTCCCCGGTCAGAGATCCAACCCCAGCCATTAGGGTTGCTCAAGCCTTAGTGCCGGTCCCAAGCCCGGATAAATGGGGGGGGTTGCGTTAGGAAGGGCATCCAGAGTAAAAACGTGCCAAATCAAACATGCGGATGGTCGGCTGTGGCGCCCCCTAATGGGAGAAGCCGAAAGAAAGTTTTTTTTAATAATAACTTATTATAATAAGCTTCGTCATTTTTAACGTGCTGAATTTATACGTAAACTCTGTATTTTGTTTTGTTTTTAATTCCCGCCAGTTGCCTTTGTATCTGAAATCGCAGTCCGAAGTGCGTGCCCGGGAACTGACAGCTTGAGAAACGGATTTGCAGAGCATAACAGGATTCCTTTTTAATTTCCAGAGGTGCGAGAAAACATCTAGTTTTTCGAATCCGTAACAAAATGACTCCAGACTAATTGAGGAGCGCGGCACGATCCGTATCGCAAAAAAAATATCATTAAAAAAAAAAGCACACAATGATCTGTAGACAAAATTCATAAAGACGATGTAAATCCGATGTTCCATGCATGGCGTCATTGCGCTTTAAAAACTACTTCGGCTTTTATATCGATGCACTGGAAATGCTGAAAACGTGGTGTAAGTGCTGCAATTACAAAACCGATGACGTTCGCGTTTTTTATATTTTCGACAAATATACACTTTACTTCTTTTTAAATGAACACACCGGGTTTTTTTCATCTGCGATCACTGCATCTGTAACCATGTGTAATTTACCTTCGACAAAAAAGCTTCTTTTTAGTCCACTTCCACTTTGTAAATCCACTTTGTTTGTACACATTTAAGTACATTATAAAGACCAACATTTAGAATCGCCTCCACTTTTCTGTGAAGATGTTCCTCTAGATTTTCGAAACAAACAGACAGTCTGCTAGAGAGAGAGAGAGAGAGAGAGAGAGAGAGAGAGAGAGAGAGAGAGAAAGAGAGACAAATAGTTTGTGAAAAAGAGAGAGAGAGAGTATAAAAGAAAAATAAAGAGAAAAAAGAGAGATACAGAGGGACAGGAAGAAAGAGTCAGACAGACAGACAGTATAAGGAAAAGGGAAAGAGAGACAGTATACGAGATAAAAAGAGAGATAAAGAGATATACAGATGGACAGGAAGAGAGACTCGGTTAGACAGACAGACAGACAGACAGACAGACAGGCAGACAGACAGCATAAGAAATAAAGAGAGCAAGAGAGAAAGAGAGAGAGAGAGAGAGAGAGAGAGAGAGAAATAGTCTGTGAAAGAGAGAGAGAGAGTATAAGAGATGAATAGAGAGATAAAGAGAGACAGAGAGAGAAACTCAGACAGACAGACAGACAGTATTAGAGAGAGATACAGAGAGAGAGAGAGAGAGAGAGAGAGAGAGAGAGAGAGAGAGAGAGAAATAGTCTGTGAAAGAGAGAGAGAGAGTATAAGAGATGAATAGAGAGATAAAGAGAGAGAGAGAGAGAAAAACCTGACCGACTTTCATTCTAATGATCGAAGAGCTTTCATTAAAACACTCCACTCAAGCAACCTGTAACAATTCATACCATGACACGTTGACAAAAATAGCAAGACGAGAATGAAAAGAAGGGAAGCGGGGCACTTAAAGTAAAGACAGAGTGATGGATAGAACATTATGCGCCGTTAGAATAGAAATTCAAACAACTAACTCGGCTTTAATTGGACGCATTAAGAGGAGGATGTACAGAAAAAAAAGGAAAAAAAAAAAAAAAAGGAAACAGAAATTGCCTTTAGCATGTTGACCATAAACTACAGAAACAATGAGGGAATTGTTTGTAAGTGGAAAGACTCATGACCGTGGCACTGAGGTTGATGCTGAATGTTTTCAGAAGCCTCCTGAGATTTCCACACGTATTGAGTGGTGCGCAAAACAAAGAACAACATTCACAATACAGTAGCTATGCAAGAATGGCGCCAATCTTTCGAACGTTAGCTAGCATGATTTCTCCAAACCGAACCACGTAGCTGCATGCTAACATCTAGCTGACATTTGAAAGATTAACGACCAGCTAACTAACCACACATTTATTCCTTATAAACGGATACTAAAACGAATAAAAGCTTTGCACGGTGGATTTTTTTTCAATCCGCAGCAAAAGAAGGAACGTGACGTTTTCCGTAATACGTTCTTCATCCGAAACATCTGCTTCGTCGTGTTTTTTTGTTTTTTTTTCGTACAATGAATGAAATATAAAGCGCGCTTATGAGATATAAGGCAGGTCCTAGCAGAGTGATATCGCACGCCAGACCTCAATCATAGCGCGACTCCAGAGGCTACAGCGAAGCTCAATACGGGGCATTGTGAAATTGCGAGAGAAGTGTGATCTCTCACTCGCGCTCCATTGCTTCGCCGCTGTAGGAAAAGGAATGCAATACAAAACATCTACCAAGCAGCGCAATACGCGGATTATGAAGTCGACTTCCCGGAGCGAGGCACTAAAATGCAGGATACTTTTACATTTTTTTATAAGATGTTCATTTTGTTCCTTGATGTCCCTTCGGCTATCGGGTAACAATTTCGGTCCATCGGGTTTTAATTAAATAATTTTCAGAGCGGGTTAAATATCGATGGTTAGCATCACGTTTTGACTAATCCTATTCTGCGGCTTTCAGGAATCCAAAAGTTATTGAGAAGATGAAATAATGTAGTACATCTGCTACATTGACTCAGGACTACGCTTTGCTTCTGATCACCATCACTGCACAGCGCAACATCGTATATCTGCTATAAATGGACATTCGGTGCAACCCAGATGATGATGAGGTTCCTTCTTGAGTCTGGTTCCTCTCAAGGTTTCTTCCTTATGCCGTCTCGGGGAGTTTTTCCTTCACCACAGACGCCACCGGTTCGCTCCTGAGCAACTCATGAAGATTCGTTTTACATCGGTTGGAAGGTGTGGAATATCTTGAGTGGCGTACTATAGAGCTCTGATCTCAACCCTATCAAACGCCTTTGGGATAAACTGGAATTCTGAGTGCACTTCTGACCTCCTCACCTTCTCACCTACATTAGCACCTGGTGGAACATCTTTCCAGAAGAGTGGAGATTATTATAATGGTGACTAAATGTGGATATACAATACCAATCTTATGGTCTCAAGTAGGTGAGGTGAGGAGGCCCGGGGGTACATTCAATGTGTCTGATTAATTCCAAAGCTGTTAAATAGAGTTACGGAACTCTATAGCAAGCAGGAGATCTTCCACTCACTTCCAACCAATGAAAAGCATATCTTCATGGAGCTGGCTTTGTTCACAGGTGCATTGGCATGCTTAGTTTCAATTTCAAGCTCAATTAAAGGAAAACCTTGGCTACCCAAATGCATGCAAAGTAATCAGAACTTCAGAAAGACATCAAATCTTCAGAAAGACATCAGAAAAATCAGATTTTGTCCATAGGGTGTAGTTTAGAAAGATAATGCGTTGTTGTTTTGTTTTTCTTCTCTTTTCCTTATTTGTCAGGGTACGAAATAATAAACAGCAATTATTCCCCAGCCTTATGTTTTTTTACTGGCTGAGTTTTATTGATTTATTTATTTGTTTTATCACCAAATGGCCCCAATAACAAAACTGTTAAATAATTAAACCCGTAAATCACCAGAGCAGCCCATAATGATGAATATCATTTTGTGTAAATCTCCGGGTGTCGAAGCTGCCACGCTATGTAATGACTTCACTTCTTAATTAACTCACTGTTTCCCTTTTTCCTTTTTTTTTTTTTTTTTTTTTTTTTTTGCTCGAATCCTTATAATCTTGCTTGCTGACTCCGACTCGTCGCTCTCGTCTCCCAGCTGGAGTCACTTGCTTAATCAAGGCCAAAAACTTTTCCTCCGTCGTTCTTCGATTGGCAGATTTTTCGCAGCTTAACGTCAAGAAGACGCGCCGGGTTGCCAGTCAAGGGTGGCATCTCTCGGTACGGCCCTGCTGGCTTTTTCATTTATTTCTTTTTTAATGGCAAATGAGGGTTTTTTGCTGCTTGCCTCAGCAGTTTGTTCCTACCTATAAAACTCACAAAAACAAGGTAGGCCAACATAATAACTGGTCTTTAGCAGACATTGTTTTCAAATACACTCAATCCTTTACCAATATACAGTTTCCCATACTATCCATCTAATGTCAATCTTGCTGTCAAGGACCTTTCAGTACAGCTAACATATAATCTGCCAGTGCAGCATTAACTCTGTCCAGCATCTGGCTCATACATTGTTGCTATCGTCTATGCATCCTGTCCATCTGCCATTTTTCCTCATCAGTCTAAGCAACTCTCTATAAGGGACTCGTCTCCAATACTTTCCATTTGGATAAATCCTGGCAATTTAACACTATCAATATAACCATATATTTACAGAATGAAGCCCAATGCCAAATATGTGACCAAGGCTATCTGTTCTGTTATAGATTTGGTGCCAGGTCTGGTCCCTAAATTAGTCCCTATTAGTTTTGACCAAATAATTAAACCAGAGACAATGGTGTTGAGTAAAAACTCAAGAAACCCAAAGGAAACCCATCTTTATCTGGATGACACCAGGTCTCTATTCATTATATAAAGAAAAAGAAAGGTGTTCACATGTTACAACCATGTTACAGCACCCTGGGAGCACACAGAGCATTAAGGGCCTTGCTCAAGGGCCCCAAGAGAGCAGTTTGGTGAGCCCTTTCAACGATTCACTGCATAGGCCCTGCGATTTTAATTAATCTTTTAATATCCATCCGTTTTACTGTACATAACCTGTTTATCTCTTCTAATAGTCTACTTTTATGTCTACTAGCATTGGTTTGGATGTGTTTCATTGTACTCTGTTCTGATTTTTAAAAATATCCTAGTTTGGTTAGGTTCAACTTTGTTGTCCCATGTGTAGTTTGACAAAGTTGGTGCAATTGACAAACATTTTGACTCCAAATATTGGGGTTGAAAGGTGTCCTTGTTGCACATTTCAGCAAATACTTGTTGCATTTGGTGGCTCAAAAAAAATCTGGTCTGTTGGGGTAGCGTTTGGCAACCAGAGCTCACTTCAATATGAGTGTATATGTATAGGCATTAGGAGTGGACATTGTCACAAAGCATCTTTATATATTCAAAATATCAACTTTATTATTTTCAATTTGTCCCCAATGAGTGAACCAGAAGTGATAGGGGTGAACTTCCTGAGACTTCATAAGGGAAAACTTGGGAGAAACCAGACTCAAACGAAAACCCATCTTCATCTGGGTTTCACCAGATATTCATTTATGATTTTTCACGGTGGAGGTTGTCACTGTATATTCTTTACTGTTTACAAATATCCATCCAATTATGCATCAAATATACATAACCTGTGATGTAACTGTTTATTTTTATGTCTACTTGAGAAGATTTGGTTAAGTTTCATTGTATTCTGTTCTGATTTTTGGAAGACCATATCTAGGTTAGGTTTGGTCAGGTTCAACATCAATGTCAGCCTCAAGTGAAGTTTGATTGGCTTTACAATGTTGGTCCAATGGACAAAAATGTGACCATATTTAGTATGTTTGGTGCCAGTTGTGACCCAGAGAAAAACTACCTGAGACTTCATGAGGAAAAACTGGAGAGGAACCAGACTCAAAAGAGAAACCCATCATCAGCGACTCGGGATATTGTCATAGTTCTATCATTGCGGAGGTTTTGAACCCCTTCTGCCAAAATTGCGCCAACGTTGGCCATTTTGCCGTGGTAGATGTTTCAGTTTGTTATTAAAAATGCTCAGGCGGTTACCTTGTCGGACGTGTACTCGCTATCATCAAGCTTCCTGGTGTAGTTTCTATTTTGATTCAACATTGTTTGCTTAGTCTATCGACTTCTAGCTTCTCCACAGGCATAAAAAAATTGATCTACAAAACTAATCCACCTCGTTCGTGTTTTCCACTGCTGATGATGAGTTATGGATGCGTCGCACAAGTGGGTCTAATGAAGTTTTCCGCAGTGCACACAAAATCTATCAAGCGTTTGACCGAATAATATTTTTTATGTGTGTGTGTTTTTTTCTCCGTTCCGAAAGACAGAGGGCTTTAGCCATGTTAGCATATTAATACCAGCTGCCCTGCTCAATGCTGTACTACTCCCAGATGCAGGCACTTGCTTAATCAAGCTGCACACTTTTTTTTTGTTTCCCCTCCATCCTCCTTAATTGCTGAATTTCCTGCATCCGAGTTTTTTCGAAGAGGCGTATTACTTGTAGTTGAGAGTGGCACCTCGTGGTATGCCACTGCTGAGATGTTTTACGGCTGCGTGCCTCAGCAATTTGTGTTTGACATTTCTGAGTGGAAAAGGCACTTGAACAAAAAATGATTAGACTAATGCCTTAGCATGTAATAACCTGTACATCGAGCTGGGATCATCAGATGGCTCCAAGCATATGCAAAAACGATATTCAAGTGTTTTTTTTCATATAAATATATATATATATACAGTGCTCTCCACAATTATTGGCACCCCTGTTTAAGATGTGGTCATGGACTTCAAAAAATTCTCCTTTTTTTTTTAAACAACATAGAACCCAAATGCAAAAAAAGAGAAAAATCCAACCTTTTATACATTATTTGTAATTTTGTACATTACTTTGGTGGTAAAAAAATCACACATTTAAAAAAAAAAAAAAAACTTGAAATCATGTGTGCCACAATTATTGGCACCCCTGATGTTAATACTTTGTACAACCTGCTTTTGCCAACAAGACAGCACTTAATCTCCTCCTATAACATTTCACAAGATTGGAGAACACAGAGAGAGGGATTTTTGACCATTCTTCTTTGCACAATCTTTCTAGATCATCCAGTGTCCTGGGTCCTCTCTTATGCACTCTTCTCTTTAGCTCGCCCCACAGGTTTTCGATTGGGTTGAGGTCTGGGGACTGAGATGGCCATGGGAGGACCTTGAGTTTGTGACTGCTGAACCACTTTTGTGTAGATTTTGCCACATGTTTTGGATCATTATCCTGCTGAAAGACCCAATGACGACCCATCTTCAGCTTTCTGGCAGAGGCCATCAGGTTTTTATTTAAAATATCCTGGTACTTCAAAGCGTTCATAATGCCATGCACCCTAACAAGGTTCCCAGGGCCTTTGGAAGAGAAACAGGCCCACAGCATCACAGATCCTCCACCATACTTCACGGTGGGCATGAGGTGCTTTTCGGCATACTCATCTTTTGTTTTACGCCAGACCCACTTAGAGTGTTTGTTGCCAAAAAGCTCAATCTTAGTCTCATCTGACCAAAGCACACGATCCCAGTTGAAGTCCCAGTACCGCTTAGCAAACTCCAGACGTTTACGTTTGTGAGTGTTAGTGAGAAAAGGCTTTTTCCTTGCATGCCTCCCAAACAGCTTGTTGGCATGTAGAGAGCGTCTGATGGTTGTTTTGGAGACTCTGTGACCCCAAGATGCCACTCTTTGATGCAATTCTGTGACGGTGAGCTTGGGAAATATTTTTACTTCTCTTACCATCCTCCTCTCTGTGCGTTGTGGCAAGATAAACTTGGGACCTCTTCCAGCCTTGTTTGTCACTGTTCCAGTTGTTTTAAACTTCTTAATGATTCCTCTGACTGTAGATACCGGCAAGTTAAGGCGAGTGGCTATTTTCTTGTAGCCATTGCCTGACTTATGAAGGTCGACACACATCTGCCTTACTTGAATGGTGTGTTCTCTTGTCTTTGCCATGTTGACAAATGGGTAAGAGAATTAGGCCTCTGTGTCACGTCATATTTATACCCCAGGGAAACAGGAAATCATGAATTACTAATTAAAAGTCCCTAGATACCCTGACCAACCTTAGCAACTACAGAAAAATATATAAAAAAAAAAAAACAATTAAATTTTTCAGAGGAATTGTTAGGGGTGCCAATAATTGTGGCACACATGATTTCAAGTTTTTTTTTTTTTTTTCTAAATGTATGATTTTTTTTACCACCAAAGTAATGTACTTAAATGAAAGGTTGGATTTTTCTCTTTTTTTGCATTTGGGTTCTATGTTGTTTTAAAAAAAAGGAGAATTTTTAGAAGTCCACGACCACATCTTAAACAGGGGTGCCAATAATTGTGGAGGGCACTGTATATATACCGAAACATTAAAGATACATATAAAGCAGCTACGGATGTGATACAATTCCCAATATTTCGATTCGATTCAACACAATGCAATAAGATGCAATGAAAAACAAAATGCAAGGAGAAAACAATCAGCAAAATCAAATCCTGGTCACAAATGATTGTTTACTTTCTAAATAAATAAAGTCTATTGTATTTACTATTAATTATACATCGGTAAATCTTTTTTTTAACCAATGTGTTTAAAAAAATCCAGCGAATGCCATCTTGTAATCGATTCACACATTTTGTTTGGGTGCCAAAATTATTGGCACCCTTTTTAGGCAATACTGAATACTTATGAGAAAGTATACATGGTAAGGTTTCTGAGACCGTGCCTCCATTCTTCGTCTCATAATTTTGAGGTCCACTCTTTAGTGTAGTTCAACCTAGAGGTTTTGAATGGGGTTGATTTTGATGTATGTATTCAAATAATTGTCCTTACTCAAAAACAAACTTAAGTTTGCCAGACACAACTGGAATTTCCGTTGTTCCGAAGTTCCGTTGGCCAGATGAGAGCAAAATAGACTTCTTCGCTAATATTTATGCAGGGTAAAGCTGCCAATTTTATTGGATCCGAGCTTCAAAGAGGGTTGAAGGTCTTGCTCAAGGGCCCAATAGTGTCTTGAACTCCCAGTCTTAAAATCAGTAACCACTGAGCTACAACAAATAAAGGACAAATGAGTACTAACTACTGTCCAACCAACAATATCTATTGAAATCTTTACCTACATACACTATACAGACCAAAGTCTGTGGACACCTGATCATAAGATTGTGCTTTTTCATCACATTTCATCATCCCATACCCTTTTACTCTTCTTGGAAGATCCATAAACAGCATATTAAACCATTTTTTTTTTTCAACTTCTCAGCAGCTCAAAATATTACACACAATTCTCTAGAAAAAACGAAGGAACTGCTAACAGAGTAGTACCAACAGTACCAATTCTTTTTCATTCCCTGATCCTCAGTGATCCCAGGCCTTGCAGCTAGGATCAGTTTAATAGCTGAACACAATCCGTTTTTTGATCACATATGTAAAGCTTTTGCACTGCGATCTTCAGGATATAAAAAAAATATATAGTATTAAGACTATATGGACAAAAGTATTGGGACACCGAGTGAGTAGAAGATCTTGAGTGGCGTGCTATAGAGCGCTAACCTCAACCCTATCGAACACCTTTAGGATGCTAACTGAAAAACCCAGGCCTTCTCACCTCACCTTCATGTACATGAGTACCTGCCTGAATAAGCACAAATCTCCACAAATGTAGTGGAACATCTTCCCAGAAGAGTGAAGGTTATAAACGATGTTTATATATAAATATATATACAGATTAAAGAAGAAAACAATACCAAAGAATTAAAAGGAAAGAAAAATGGAACAAAAAGTCAAAGAAAATAAGAAAAAAGAAAAGTGAATCAATAAAGAAAGAAAGAAAGTAAGAAAGAAAGAAAGAAAGAAAGAGAAAGAAAGAAAGAAAGAAAGAAAGAAAGAAAGAAAGAAAGAAAGAAAGAAAGAAAGAAAATTAAAGGAAAGGAAAATTGAACAAAAAATTTAACGGAAATCAAAGAAAAAAGGGAATCAATGAAAGAGATATGCAAGAAAGAAGAAAAATGAAATAAAGTTAAAAATAGATGGAAAGGAAAGGAAAGGAAAGGAAAGGAAAGGAAGAAAAGGAAGAAAAGGAAAAAAGAAAAGGAAAGAAAAAAAGAAAAGGAAAGGAAAGGAAAGGAAAGGAAAGGAAGAAAAAAGGAAAAAAGAAAAGGAAAGAAAAGGATAAAAAGGAAAAAAAGGAAAGGAAGAAAAGGAAGAAAAGGAAAAAAGGAAAGGAAAGGAAAGGAAAGGAAAGGAAAGGAAAGGAAAGAAAAGGAATGGAAAGGAAAGGAAGAAAAAAGGAAAAAAGAAAAGGAAAGGAAAGGATAAAAAGGAAAAAAAGGAAAGGAAGAAAAGGAAGAAAAGGAAAAAAGGAAAGGAAAGGAAAGAAAAGGAATGGAAAGGAAAGGAAAGGAAAGGAAAGAAAAGGAAAGGAAAGGAATGGAAAGGAAAGGAAAGAAAAGGAAAGGAAAGGAAAGGAAAGAAAAGGAAAGGAAAGGAATGGAAAGGAAAGGAAAGGAAAGGAAAGGAAAGGAAAGGAAAGAAAAGGAATGGAAAGGAAAGAAAAGTAATGGAAAGGAAAGGAAAGGAAAGGAAAGGAATGGAAAGGAAAGGAAAGGAAAGGAAAGGAAAGGAAAGGAAAGAAAAGGAATGGAAAGGAAAGGAAAGGAAAGAAAAGTAATGGAAAGGAAAGGAAAGGAAAGGAAAGGAAAGGAAAGGAAAGAAAAGGAAAGGAAAGGAAAGGAAAGGAAAGGAAAGGAAAGGAAAGGAAAGAAAAGGAAAGGAAAGAAAAGGAAAGGAAAGGAAAGGAAAGGAAAGGAAAGGAAAGGAAAGGAAAGGAAAGGAAAGGAAAGAAAAGGAATGGAAAGGAAAGGAAAGGAAAGAAAAGTAATGGAAAGGAAAGGAAAGGAAAGGAAAGGAAAGGAAAGAAAAGAAAAGAAAAGGAATGGAAAGGAAAGGAAAGAAAGATGGGATGAAAATATACACCACCACCTTTAAAGATTCTTAGTTGGCCGAATGAGGAAATCGATTTTTTGTTAGTTTTTTTGTTGTTTTTAATGTAAAAGCAAGAGACTGATAACCGATAGAGGTAGAGACATTAATAATGTTGTAAATGTTGTAAAATAGCACTTGATCCAGTTCACACTATTATTTTCCCATTAGATTTGTCGGTGTCTGAATTTGATCGCGGCTGTTTAAAGTGCACACGTTTTAATGAAGTCACAAGGTAGGAAATGGAGGTCATGAAATCATCACGCATGCACACGATGTAGGCGTGACACGTTGTGGGTCCATCCAATTGTCATGCATGAAAAATAGTTTGAAGTCAGAGGTCAGAATCCCACGCAGTGATATGAATAGCGCTTCAGGCTGTTTGTTACAACTGAGGCCTGAATACTGATACTGAATTCTTAGATCCTCACTTATCCACAATTTCTCCTTATACTGTCCCTCAGTTCACTCATTTCTGTACTTTATAGACACGTTTTTCCATCATCAGATGCTACGTGTAGCTACGTGTGTATCAATCAGTACATCATCTATAGACAACGTCATTAAAGCTTAATATTGAGTACGATGCTTTTCTTTGTTTAGATTATTTGTATCTTTTAGATGCTAAAAAGAAAAAAATAAATAAAGAGCTAAAGAGGTAAGGAAAGGGAAGAAAAAAAAAAGAAAGGAAGATGGAAAGAAAAACGTGAAGAAAGTTAGAAAAAACTAGGGAAGTGCAATAAATAAGACAAAAAAAAAACAGAAAGAAAGAAAGAAAGAAAGAAAGAAAGAAAGAAAGAAAGAAAGAAAGAAAGAAAGAAAAAGAAAAGAATACAAGGAAAAAAGAGAGCATTTAAAAAGAGAAAACAATTAACAAAGAAAGAATTTGAAGAAAGCAAGAAAAAAAAGTTATGGAATGAAAAGGGACAGGGAAGAGAAGGAGAAAGAAGAAAAAATGTAATTGAAAATGTTAAGAAAGGGAAAGAAAAGAAAGAAAATGGAAAACAGAAAAGAAAAAAAGTTAAAAAGAAAAGATGAATTAAAAAAAGATATGAAAGAAAACATTACAGATGATAATGAAAAAATAAATGCAACAAAAGAAAGAAAGAAAGAAAGAAAGAAAGAAAGAAAAGAAAGAAAGAAAGAAAAGGATAGAAAAGAAAAGAAAAGAAAAAAAGAAAAGAAAATGGAATTAAAAATGCAAAGAAATAAGGAAAAATTAAAAAAGAATAAAGAATTATATGGAAGAAATAAGTAAAATAATGGCAAAAATTATGGATAGAAAGATAGATAAAAAAAAAGAAAGAAAGAAAGAAAGAAAGAAAGAAAGAAAGAAAGAAAGAAAGAAAGAAAGAAGGGCGGTGTACTGACAGATTTTGAGTGTTTTCGAGTGGTCATATGAGACGTTTCTGGATGGTTTTTATCAGGAAACAGTGATTATTGTATCAGTTGCTGCTGGAAAAGCGTCCGTCAGCACTCGCAGCTTCGGTGTTCTGGATCGCCCTCGTTTCAGGGTATTGAAGAGGGCAACACGAAAGAGCATAAAAGAAAAGGGTAATGAGGATAGAAGCAAGTCGGCACATAAATAAATATGTAATTCGCTCCGGGCTAGGATGGTGAGGGGGTAAAAAAAAAAAAAAAAGAAAAAGAGACAACGAGAGAAAGAAAAAGAATTAGAGAGAAGAAAAAACATCTGAGAAAAAGTAATCAAAAGTGGCCCCTTTGTGATGATTTCAGTCTGGTGCATTATTTCTGATGTACTCTCGAGTCCAGTGGGAGCAGTCGCTATTGATTGCAAACCCCAAACACATCTCTCTCTCTCTCTCTCTCTCTCTCTCTCTCTCTCTCTCTCTCTCTCTCTCTCTCTCTCTCTCTCTCTTTCTCTTTCGCTCTCGCTTGCACACTATGTCTTTCTCATTTATGCGCCAAATAGCTTTGATAAGAAAACAACATGGCGTCAAAGAAAATTGCCCTCTTCACCGGGTACGTTGCCTATAAATCACGCGACTGGAGTGACTCGTTAAAAGCATTAGGGATCCTGTACAGTGCAGACATCAATCACGCCATTAGTACAAAAATGATTTAATATAAACCCTTTTTTTTTTAAACACAGCCGCGTTCACACAGGACCAGAAGCCAGAAACCAAGAAAATTCTAATCCACATTCACTGTAGTGAATCAAGTTTGTGGAAACCTGACCATAGGATGTGGATGGGAATCTTTTAGGACGTCCTATTCCACATTTAGTTCCTATTTACTGCTCTAATAAGCTCCACTCTTCTGTTCAGAAGTTCCACAAGAGTTATCGAGATGGTGAGTCACGTAAACTGGATTTCTATCTGGTTGGATCCAAAGCTACTCATCAGAACAGCTTCGACAGTCTGAGGGAAGTTGGAAGGATTCCACAAATTTGGATTCTACCAACCCCCCTTTACTCTCCATCTCTGGTGTAGTTACACCCTAACAACCCCTTTCACTCTCCATCTCTGGTGTAGTTACACCCTAACAACCCCTTTCACTCTCCATCTCTGGGGTAGTTACATCCTAACACCCCCCCCCCCCCCCCTTCACTCTCCATCTCTGGGGTAGTTACATCCTAACAACCCCCTCTTCACTCTCCATCTCTGGGGTAGTTACATCCTAACACCCCCCCCCTTCACTCTCCATCTCTGGGGTAGTTACATCCTAACAACCCCCTCTTCACTCTCCATCTCTGGGGTAGTTACATCCTAACAACCCCCTTCACTCTCCATCTCTGGGGTAGTTACATCCTAACAACCCCCCCTTCATTTTCCATCTCTGGGGTAGTTACATCCTAACAACCCCCTCTTTACTCTCCATCTCTGGGGTAGTTACATCCTAACAACCCCCTCTTTACTCTCCATCTCTGGGGTAGTTACATCCTAACAACCCCCTTCACTCTCCATCTCTGGGGTAGTTACATCCTAACAACTCCCTTCATTTTCCATCTCTGGGGTAGTTACATCCTAACAACCCCCCCCCCCCCTTCACTCTCCATCTGTGGGGTAGTTACATCCTAACAACCCTTCCTTCACTTTCCATCTCTGGGGTAATTACATCCTAACAACCCCCCCTTCACTCTCCATCTCTGGGGTAGTTACATCCTAACAACCCCCCCTACATTTTCCATCTCTGGAGTACTTACATCCTAACAACCCCTATCACTCTCCATCTCTGGGGTAGTTACATCCTAACAACCCCCTCTTTACTCTCCATCTCTGGTGTAGTTACATTTTAAGAACCCCCTCTTTAGTCTTCATCTCTGGGGTATTTACATCCAAACAACCCCCTCTTCATTCTCTATCACTGGGGTAGTTACATCCTAACAACCCTTTTTTACTCTCCATCTCTGGGGAAGTTACATCCTAATGATGTAACCCCCCCCTTATCCAGAGCATTTTTACAATGATATTATTTATACGACTGAGCTGAAGGGCCCCAGCAGGTGCAGTTCTGTGGTGCTGGGAATTGAAATCATGACCTTCTGATCAGAAGTCCAACATCTTATCCACTGAGCTACCGCTTGAATAAAGCATCTTATTTTAGATATTTCAGTTATTTTGGATTGTCCAATGAAAAAACCCAGTGAAAGAACTGTGATATTTCTGAAGCTTTAAATATAAAGGACCAACGAACCTGACAGCATCTGCCTACTGCCTATTTGTTCCTCTAGACCTTTCCTCCTACAGTCCAACAATTGCATCACTGTCTGTGGTGAAAACCTGCACATCACGAGTGAAACTACGATCACTGTTGAATGTCATTGTCTGGAGTTACGCCTCGACTTCCCGGTGATTGATTCAGCAGCAGTTGTAGGATAATTATAATCATCATCATCATCAACATCATCATCATCAAAAAAAATAATAAAAAAAAGGAATGTAAGAAAGACAGGAAATCTAAATTAGCAAACTAAGAAAGAGGAACAAGAAAAATAAAAAAAATAGAAATAGATACGGAAAGAAGGAAGAAAAGAAATTTTTTTTTTTAATTAGGAGAGAAAAAATATCTAAAAAGAAAAGAAAAAAAGAAAAGGAGAAGGGAAGATGGGAAGATGGGAAAGAAAAGGCAATGCAATCATGAAAATACATAAAGAAATGCAAAGCAAATATGGATTCATGGATGGATGGAAGGAAGATAAAAAGAAAGAAAAAATAAATCCAAGAATGACAAAAAATGTTAAAAGACAATGGGAAGTTGGGAAGTTTTCATAAAGGAAAGATCAATGAGAAAGAAAGAAAGAAAGAAAGAAAGAAAGAAAGAAAGAAAGAAAGAAAGAAAGAAAGAAAGAAAGAAAATGTAAGGAAAAGAAAGAAAGTAAGAAAATATAGAGAAAGAAAGAAAGAAAGAAAGAAAGAAAGAAAGAAAGAAAGAAAGAAAGACATTTGATTAATTCTTGCTATCATTTTACCTCACCTTCTCTTTCTCCATTTCTTCCTCTCTCTCTTTCTCACAATCTCTCCTGCACTTGTTCAACAAAAATAGCGACTTTGGCTCAAACTAGAAAAGCTTTAAATCCTCTTTCTTAGCGTCAATCTTTGTCCAGCTGAAAGCATTTTTTACACCACTCTCTCTCTCTCTCTCTCTCTCTCTCTCTCTCTCTCTCTCTCTCTCTCTCTCACACTCTCTCTCTCTCTCTCTCTCTCTCTCTCTCTCTCTCTCTCTCTCACTCTCTCTCTCTCTCTCTCTCATTCGTAATAATGTTTACAGGGTTCACTGTGTAAAAGAGGTGTGTAATGTAATAAAAGCGTGTGTGTGTTTGTGTAGTAAAATAGCGAAGGTGTGATTTCCGGAAATGAACAGAGCAGAATAAATGGGTTCAGGCCTTTAGAACAGTGTGATGTCTTTAACAATAATACATGATGGACAGAGCGAACTTCAGGGTCACTGTGGCTCTGAGAAAAGCAGGAATACGATGGAAAATGATCAGAGTCTGGAGCTGGTTTTATCATTCAGAATGATTTAGAAAGAAAGAATGGAATTTAGAAAAAAAAACAGAATCTTAACTACATTGGGGCTTTTCAGTTGCTGATTACACAGTCATTGTGTAAACACATGTACACAAAAAAAGAAAAAAGAAAGAAAAAAAAGAAAAAAAAGAAAGAAAACAAATTGGATGGAAGGAAGGGTGAAGAGAAAACTTTTTGAAAAATCACAAAGAAAACAAAACAAATTTCAAAGCAATCAACAATAAATTAACGAATGAAAGCCAGAAAGATCACAAGAGAAAGAAAAAAGAAAAGAAGAAAAGACAAAGTCAAGGAAAGCATGGAAGAAGAAGGAGTAAAAAAAGGAAAAAGAAAAGGAAGGAAAAAAATTGGGGAATGGCAAAAAAAGGAAAAGAAACAATAAAAAATCTAAGCAATCAAGAAGAAACAGGTCAAAAGCAAGAAAGATCAAAATAAAAAGGAAGGAAGGGAATGAATGGATGGGAATAAAAAAAAGAAAGAACATTTTAAAGAAAAATTCAGTCTATTTGAGAAAAGAGATAAATCAATACAAAAAATAAATGAATAAGAAATCTAGAGCAGGTCATGCTCCATCCAACTGGAAACAGCTGGATCTGTAGATCATACTGAAATGATCCAGATGTTGCCTCACACGGGAACTGTTACATCACGACGTAGTGACATCACAATATTGCTCTGTAGAGCTTTGATTTAGTACTAAACGAGGAAAGCAGCTGTAGGAGAGAGAAAGAGATAGAGACAGAGAAAGAGAGATAGAGAGAGAGAGAGAGAGAGAAAGAGAGAGTGTGTATCGATCCTGGAGGATGGATGAGTGAGAGCTCAGGAGAAGTGCCCAATTGAGCATCAGCAAATAATAAACACACCCCTTAGGCTCGGCCAATTAAAGACCCTCAATCTGAGAGAACAGCCGTAATTCATTTCAATCATGTGGCCAATACAATGGAGCCTTTCAATTACTGCTTAAAGAGTCAGTGTGAAAACACACCCACACAACTAGACCGCCAATGCCAAATACAAAAATACACAATAAAAAATTTAAGAAAGAAAAAAAAGAGAAAGAGAGCAAAGGAAAGATGGTAACCAAGAAAGATTTAGAAGATATGAAAAGAAAATTCAAATCAATTAAAAAAAAAATTGAGAATGAGAGCATTTCTTTCCTCCTTTTTCTTTCTTTCTTTCTTTCTTTCTTTCTTTCTTTCTTTCTTTCTTTCTTCCTTTCTTTCTTTCCTTTTATTGAACCTTCTTTCATCTTCCCTACTCATTATCTTTTTTCTGTCTTGCTTGATTTCCAATAAAAGAAAAAAAAAAATGTTGTCCTTCTTTTCGTTAAATCCCAGTCTTTCATCATGCGAGAGTAATTAGGAAAGAGAGCTGCCAAGCCGCGTCACGTGTCAATATACTTTTCAAAATCCTACAGTGTGAGTAGGAACAAAAAAAATTCTAAATTCCTGTTTTGTTTTTTATATATATGCTGTATGGAAAAAAAGTTTGTGGACACCAGACCACTTTTTGAACGTATGATTCTGTGTTTGCTCTTTTAATATCCTTTTTCTTACCTCTGTAAAGATGTTCCACAAGATCTTCGAGTTTTCTAGATTTAGTGCTGATTCAGCCGGTTTGTAAAGTGTATGATGTGAGGAGGCCCGGGGTTTAGTCATCTCGATAACATTGTGTTCAGAGCTCTAGAGCAGAAGCTCTTCCACTCCAAACCATGTACAGCATATTTTCATGGAGCTGGCTTTGTGCACTTGAACAGGTTTGGGTCTTCTAGTTCAAAAGGAAAATTCGATGCTAGCACATCCAAAGACATCTGATAAAAACCGTGTGCCTCTAAATTTTAAGGTAACAGTTTGAAGAAGGCTGGAAAAGGTGTCCCAATACTTTTGCCCTTATAATGTAAATGTATTGACCTTTCTGTAAGGTAAAGATAGAAAGACAATTATTCCCCCCACTTAAAGTCGTCTTTATGAGCTAATATTAGCAGCGTGCAGATCGTAGTATCTTTAATTAATTGAACGCACCATAGCGGAGCTCCAGAGGTGTTTCCTACGGACATCTTATCCACTTAAAGGCCTTCAATGAACAATTAAGATTAATTGGGGGAATTTAATTCCGGGTCTATTAGACCCGTTGCAGAAGGCTATCCCGGTCAACTGAGCTAAAGCTGAACTAAAGCATTTCTAATTGAATTTAGCAGTCCGTCAGACAGCGTTCGCTGATCGGAGTTGTTTTATTTCCGACAGATCAGATTTCTGCTGACGTTTTAAACCAAATGTCATGTTATCTCAAACTCCGCAAACCTGGGAAGGGGGTAGCTGAGTGGTTAAAGAGCCGAAGGTCATGAGTTGAAACCCCACCCCTGCCAAGGTGCCACTCCTTGGGCTCCTGAGCAACTCCATAGCGGCTCAGTTGTATGTATGTTGCTCTGGAAAAATTCTCCAGAAAAGCAATGCTTCTGTGCACAAAGCCAGCTCTTGTGCTTTTCATGGGTTGGCATGAAAGATCTTCTGCTTTAATTATTCTGACCTCAACACCTTTGAGATGTAAACTCTAAATGTACCCCAAGTCTCCTCACCTTCTTACCTACATCAGAACCTGACTTTTCTGGCTGAATTTTAAACAAATCTTCTCCAAAATCTAGTGGAACATCTTAGAAGAGTGGAGCTCCTTATAAAGACAAATGGGGACTGAATGGTTTGTCCGAGCTCCATAAATTGTTTGCGTTTCCTAAATAAGATGTCAAATCGCATTTGACAGTTGTGTTTATTGCCTTTAGATTTTGATGATGACGAGCTGAAGGTCAAGACCCAAAGGCCAAGATCAGCAGACCAGCCGGGAGTGTTCCAAGCCCAAACAGGTAATCTCTATTTCTCTTTTTTTTCTCCCACTCAGCTCTGGGGAAGAAGATCTGAGGATGCGGATCTGACTCACCCACATGCAAATAAATGTGATTACAAGACGTGCAATTAATCCAATTTGGCCAGTCACTTTGTGATGTTGCCTCCATGCAAGGACATTTCGGAAACGACACCCAAAGAGATCATCGCCTGCCGGCGTGCTGGTAGGGATGTGTCCCGGTACCACCTCCAAGGAAGCTGTATATCCTTCCTCTGGGCGTAGTGAAAAGCAAAAGCAAAGCGATGGCACAAACAAGCAAGGGAAGCGTGGGCCCAGGGCATATGGCCCTTCTCAGAGCTGCCGAGTTCAATTAACATTGGCGTTCTTTCTCCCCTCTAACCTAATCAACAGAACACAGAAGTCAGGCACTCGGGCTTCTGTGTACTGTGGAGGTTGATGCGTATGCAGCTCATGAATCCTTTAAAATTCTTTGTCCTCAATGGAAAAAAGCAATAAAAAAAATTGTTTAAAATGTTATAAGCTTTCAAGTACACTATAGACACTTTTAAAAAGCACCCAAACATTGGGAGGTGCCCCATTCCTTTTCCTTAAATCAGCATCAATTCATTATGTGTGGATTCCATTAGGTTCTGGAAACATTCCTTTAAAATTGTAGTCTTTTCCTGATTGCATCGCATCATTGGTGCAAATTTGTCAGCTGTGCAATAAATGAGTGAATCGGCCACTTGACTATATCATTAAGATGTTCAGCTCGATTCAAGAAAGAAAGAAAGGAGCTTCTTAGTTGTCATGTGTAATTCTTACAACACATTAAATTTCGGTATTCACATATCCCAGAAATGTTAGGAAGATGGATCGGAGTGAAGGGTCAACCATGATACAATGCTCCTGGACCACAAACGGCTTTGCTCAAGGGCCACCAAGAGTTGCAACGCCAGGGCTTGAATTCCCGATTGAGATATGGTGGCTAGAAAAAAAAGGGAAATAAACACCAGATGCCATTATACATAATATTGAATTTAAAATTTAAGCAAAAATCCTTTGGTGTCCCGAGAAAACATTCCTGGACATCATCACACCCAAATTTCACCAGCCTGGACTGTAAGACAGGTTGGGTCCATTGATCGATGTTGATGCAATTCGGACCCTACAAACTGCATGTCACAGAAGATATCAGGATCCATCAAACTAGCCTTAGTTGACAGAAGTGGAACCTGGCATGATCTTCTCCTCAAGCTTTGATTTGTTATGCATTCTCAGATGCATTTCCGGTCGAAGAGTGTTTCCACAAGTGCTGTCCTATTGCATGAATACATGAGTACTTTCACCACCATATTTGTGACTTACAATTTAAGCTAACATGCATTATCAGCCCATTTTATGGTGCAATTAGTGTGAAATTGTGCAGCAAATGTATCGAACATGAGTAACACCCACATTTTTTAATTGTATTATGGTCGAATGATCCAATCGTAGTTGAATGCATAACTGAGTAACACCTCATGATGGTTTTCTTTCAAAATATTTTGGAATTGAGTCAGTGACACTGCTGTATATTTGGGCTACTTGATAATACAGTGTTTAGTGTGAATTTAGACTTGATTGCCAATGTTTCATTTTCAGGAAATTACATGTATGAAGTGGAGGCATAATGGTTAAGACTCTGGGTTACTAATCAGTAGGGCGGAGATTTAAGCCCCTTTACCGTCAAGCTGCCACTGTTGGATTCTTGACCATTGCCACTTAACTGTTCTTTGCTTTATAGGTGCTGCATCATGCCTGAACAGATGTTCTTTTCCTGTTCTGTATCCAGGAAGATGCAGCTCTGCCTCTGCTATGTTAATCTATATTCCATAAGACTCTCAGGACACGCCTCGGTTTCGGTTGCGATGCGTCATATTCGCGTAGCAGCAGCGGTGCTAAGAGAACGCTCTCAAGAAACAGTTTTGTGGGCAGAAATCAATTGACATGGAGAACACAAGTTTTATGTTATTACCAACCCGAATGCACTGTATATGCGAGAAGTAAAATTTCAGCCTAATTTAATGTGCACATCGATGAAGACCAGTGTAATTAAATGTCATTTTTCCTCACTTCCTTTATGGGATTTCCCCCTCGTTTACAGGTGATCCAGCGGCCGAAGAGTGGTCTCAGTGGAGTGTGTGTTCGCTGACGTGTGGGCAGGGTTGGCAGGTGCGTACTCGCTCCTGTGTGTCCTCGCCTTATGGCACACTGTGCAGCGGGCCGCTGAGGGAGACGCGCCTCTGCAACAACACTGCCACCTGCCCAGGTGAGCCACAGCATCAAGCAGGTAGAGTTTCCTCTTTATCCCCCACCTCCTCCTCACAATACCACCCCCCACACTGAAAATGTATTGCATGAGCACACACACTTGGCACTAATGGTGATGCAACGATATACAGTTTGCCTGATAATGACTGCACAATGTTTTTGTGTACCTTGGCAGAACATGCACAACAACAAATGGAACAAATGGTCAAACACACACACACATTAGCTTTTACATACACCAGTAGACCAACACATTCATTCTTAAAACACAGTTATACAGTCAACTGTATGTTGAGTACGACTATATTTCTTCTGTGATTTTTTTTTTTCCTTTGGTAGTTTAGATTCCAGAGGTGTCTCAAAAAAACTTATGCATTTTTCAAAAAAATCCCAAACCCTGCAAAATAAAGCTCAATAAGATTCCCAGACAATCCCTGGGGTTGCTTAATGAATTCCTTGACCTTGTCACAAAACCGCTCCCCAGAACTGAATAACCTACTGTATGAATACGCTTTTTAAATCGAGACAAATTGTCCCTATTTTTTTTTCACAAATTGTTTGGTTGATGTGTGGTGAGGGAAAAGCTAAGAAATAATATGAGGACAAAAACCTTGAGAGGAACAAGACTTTAGGTGGATTCCATGACCAGTCCTGTGGATACTGTCCCAGTGGTCACACAACGCTAGTAAGCCGATTCTTGCTATTGATATTGACGTAGAATCTTCCATTTAAGGGAATTATATGAAGTTATATTGATGAAGTTCTCGCAGATTTTCATCTTCCTTGCTGTATGCTCTCAAATCTAGAACCAACGATCTCGATCTGAGCCACTGGGTTACTGATTTGATTTACGGTGTTATACTGTATAGACTTTCATTGCGCATAATTCATTTGAATTTTGTTTCTAATGACGTCATTTTACGAAGCACCGACACACCGGGGATCTGATTTGTCGCTTGTTTGCATGGCTGTGATCTTGAAGTTGCTGAAATTTGTGAGGTCTTTAATAAGTTTTTGTTTTAAATACGACGATTTGACTCATGAACGAGTGTTAGAACATGGCAACTGATCTGAATAAAGCGACGTGTGATGTGCGATTTTCTCGATGACCTCAACATTGAAATTTATATCAAATGCTACTATTTAATCAACAAGTCGCCCTTCAAGGACAAATCTTTGCTATTCATGGCTTTAACATTAACACTATGTATAATCCCTCAAACTTTCAGAAAGTTTTTATCTAATACTAGGTAGGAATCTTAAATATCGCAAATTATGTGCAAGAAATTACATTTCAAAAGATGTAAAAATCAAGACTGCGTTTCATGAACACGACCCCCAAGGCGAGTCTGCATTACCTTCATACAAGCCATTCATGGTTCTCCCCATTTGTTTGGATGATGGAGATCATCCCGTGAGTTAATTAGGTACTTATGCAAATGAAAGAACGCATTTTTTCCGCCCGTATTTGATATTCCGCAGTAATATTAATATCCCAACTGGCTTTTTGATGATAAATGTGTTTGTGAGGTTATTTTTACTTTAGTTAGTGCAGTGTGAGGAATCAGGTCAGAGGCAGATGATCCCAAAAAATAATGAATTTATATTCAGGGTACGCGGTTTGGTCACGGATCAGGAAAAGATCTGGAGTGTATGTTCATGGGAACAAAAGACTGGCTCTTCATGGATGCTCTTTTTTAAGTGTGGGACTTGTCAGGTTTTAAAGAGGTCTATGTGAATGATTGTCTCGAGGAACACACAGCTCATTTCGGACTCATTTTAGGCTCCAGAGATTCCATATCTATAAATATAGAGTATCTTATTTTACATAAACTTACTCATGGTCATATTTCCCTTAAAAATAGTTGGGTTTTGAATTTAATGATATCAGAGGAGCTTCACTTCCTATACACATTATGGAAGTAGTAGGACACGACTTTTCCAGCCATAAGTTCCAGCATGGCAATGCCCTTGTGCACAAAAAGAATCTTGAGCTCCATGAAGATATGCTTTACATGGAATAGAGTGGAAAATTTGGAGTGGCCTGCTATAGGGCTTTAACCTTAACCCTATTGAATAGGCCTTCTCATCTCTCCTACATCAGAACCTGACTTTACTCAACTCGCTGAATGATCCCAAATCTCCACGAGCGCACTCTAACAATCTACCAAGAATTTGGTACATAAGGGTACTTAAATAAAACTCTATTTATTTATTTATTTATTTATTAATTTATTTATTGCTCTGATTAGATATTAAGTGAGGATGTAATATTTTTGCACCCTAATTAGTTTTGTACCAATACTTTTACTGCACTTAACATTCCAGTTTGTATAAATTGTATTAGTTATTTATTTATTATTATTGTTATTATTATATAAAGTCTAAAGTGCCTAAATTCTTTCTTTCTTTCTTTCTTTCTTTCTTTCTTTCTTTCTTTCTTTCTTTCTTTCTTTCTTTATTTATTTATTTATTGCTGTTATTAGATGATGAGTCAGAATGTAATAATTTTGTATCCTAATTTGAATTTTTTGAACAATACTTTTACTGCACTTAACATTCCAGTTTGTATAAACTGTATTATTTATTTATTTATTTATTTATTTATTTATTATTATTATTATTATTATTATTATTATTATTATTATTATTATTATTATATACACATTTAATTTGGATTTGTTAATTGAATTTAGCTAGAAATGTGATTATGGATTACCTTAAAAGTGATCTAAAGTGCACAAGTAATTTGTTTATTTATGTATTTATTGTTCTGATTAGATAATGGCCCAGGATGTAATGCTGTAGTACCTTCAAAAATGATTTTGAACAATTTCATTGCTGGAACATGGTCTAGAAATTCACGCCAATCCGTGGTTACTACAGAAACTTGAACGTGTTAAATCGAGTGAAATAATACGATTGAAAACATTCGAATCGCAAAAGATCAAGCATTCATCAGCGATGACGTACAAACTGATAATCAAGTGGCAAGAGCTCGTAGTGTCTTTGATTGGATTGTTATGAAATCGTCGGTCCAAACTCGCGACGGGAGTCAAAACACAGCCAGACGTTTTCATCATCCTGTAGGTTCCAGACAGCTGGAATCTGACAAAAAATAGAAATAATTAACAAAGCCTAATACAAAAATCAGACACATGACAAAACACAGTGTCTGTTAGTGTCTATTGGTTTTAATAATGAGCCAGCGAATTTCTATTCAGGACTGAGCCGAGACAACTAACGCAAGGAGTATTTTCAGAAAAAGAATTTCGGACTGGTGCTGTTCGGCTACAAGCAGTACGCTACCGAGGTCTATTATTAAGCAGCCATGTTATGGCCACAGCCCACGACGCACCTGGCATCTCTGTCTTTCTCGCCGTCCTCTTTCATTATGGATGAACAAGTGTGCGAGTGATTTACGCTGACCTTCTGTGTAGCCTATTTATAATTCAGTGGAGAGTGCTATTGTTGTTGCACAGAGGCTAAGAGCAGAAGGGGATTCCCAAGGCTTGAGCTGAACACACACTCACACACACACACACACACACACACACACACACACGCACATATAGTCATGCACACACGCCGTGTTTGGCAAAAATTCAAAATGCACCAAATTTTATTTAGAGAGGGATTATTAATCAGAATAGTTCAAGCATGAGCCTCAGAGTGGAAAGTGTTTTAAACTTAATTACATTTTGCTATTTGAATTTCATTTGATCTTTTAAGGAATTCAAAAAAAATTATTATAATCACCACACTCAATCTGTATATACCATATTAAATGGGTAGGAAGTCTATATTATGGACAAACATAACAATATATCAGCACCTGACCAGTATGTGCTTTCTATAATGACTTCTAGGAAGACGTTCCACTAGATCCACTAGAGAATTGTGCTAATGAAGCGAGAAGGCTTGTTTTGTGCAGCCAGTTTAGAAATTGAACTCAAATGTATTTGAGACCTGTAGAGCAATAGATCTTCCACTTCAACTCATGGTGAAAGATTTTCTTTGCCTGGGTTACAGTTTGCATTCGAGTTCATCTGTTTCGTAGGCTTGAGGTCAGAACTGTAGAGCAGGAGATCTTCCACTTCAACTCCAAAGCAGATGGAGATGGTTTTGCGTACAGGGGCACTCTCATGCTGGAACAGGTTTGGTTCTTGTAGTTTAAATGAAAGGAAATATTTATGCTCGTGCATCCAAAGTCATACTATACAATCCTATACATACTACGTATGTGTATAATGTGTGTGTGTGTGTGTTGGTTTACCGGCTCCTGTACGCCTGTATGTTCGTTGTCACGTTGTATTTGTAGCGTTCCACTTCAGTGGAAATTTGTGCAGCACAGCAGTGAGCTTGCTAAATCGATCTGTCCTTTATTGTTAGTGTGGACATGTACAGTATGCTCTCTGAAAATAAGTGTGCTAAATGCTACCTTTCTTTTCCCCCTTCATTATTTCCATCGCTACCCTCAAGCCGATACGTTTGTGTACATTTCTAACAATACTATACGGACAATTGTATTGGGACGACTGACTGTTCCAGACAAATTCATAAGCACACGTCTTCGGACGGAAATTTCCCCATATTTGTTTCAGCATGACAGTGTCCCTGAAGTGGAGGGTTGGACTGAAAGATTTTGAATGGGATGCAATCGACTTTTATAACAATATTAATCACTTTTGGGATGAATTGGAATCTCCAAAAACTGAATTAACAAATACACCACAACAGGTAACACATGCACAACGATATTCATATTACAGAAAGTTATTACACAGCACAGCCTGAGGTATGGTTTACACGGCTTACAAGGGTTAGAGTCGACGTGATTACTGTATAGATTTGTGTCTTCTAATAAGCTACAGCACAGGCCAGGTACCTCATCTGATCCTGCCCTATAATGTTATTGTCCAATCTGGAAATAATTATGATCATATCATTTGTTAAATGCCAGCCAATGTGTGTGTGTGTGTGTGTGTGTGTGTGTGTGTGTGTGTGTGTGTGTGTGTGTGTGGTTGGAGGGGGGGTTGGGTTCTGCCTGAATAATGGCTATAGCCCATGTGATGCTTAAATGCAAAAAGGGAATATTATACAGTACCTTTCCTCATCACTTTGGGATTTTTTTTGATAATTCTATAACTTGTTTATTTATTTATTTATTTATTAATGCTCTGCTTGAATAATAACTAAGGATGAAATGCTGTAGTACTTTTGAAACATTTTAACAGTACCATTTCTTATCACATTGGTTTGTATAGGTATAATAATAATAATAATAATAATAATAATAATAATAATAATTATTATTATTATTATTATTTCTACTTTTAATTTGTATTTGTATCTTTAATTTGCCCAGAAACAAGGGTATAGCTTACATTTAAAAGTACATAAAGAAGACATTTATTTATTTATTTATTTATTTATTTATTTATTTTATTTTTTATTTAAATATTTTCTGTAAATCATGACTGGTGATATAATGCTGTAGCACCTAAAAAGAACAATCCTTTTCATATCACTACAGATTAATTATTATTATTATTATTATTATTATTATTATTATTATTATTATTATTATTAAAAGTTTTAACTTATACTAATTAGTATTTGTACATTAAATTTGCATGTAAAACTGTATAAAGTATCTTTAAAAAGTGAACTAAGGTACATTAAAAAAAAACATTTATTTATTATTTTGTTTGTTAAATGTCCTGCTTAAATATTAACTGGGTCTTATGTTGTAATAATAATAATAATAATAATAATAATAATAATAATAATAATAATAATAATAATAATGTGTCTTCGTTTGTATTAATTTAATGAATACCTTTAATTCGGATTTGTAATAAAATTTTGCCCAGAAACCTCGTTAGGTTCTACCTTTAAAAGTGAATAAATGTATATAAAGAAATGTAATTATTTATTTATTTGTTTATACTTTACTATACTTTATTATACTATTCTATAATATATTGTAGTAAATTTACTGAGAGTGATGGAAACTAAATGTTTTTGATAAACAAACAAATGTTCAGATGTCAACAAACTATCATCTATTAAGTGTATCTCAATATAAAACCAAAAGAAAAGTTACCTCATGTATAAAATCAAAAGTTTCCATTCCTCCTGGGTAACATCTCCTGATCACAGACGTCCTCGATATTCTGAAGAACATGTTAAACGCCATATCATATAGGTTTCTTTTTTTTTCGGCTCAGCTGTGATTGAAACATTTTCCTACAAAAGGTTCGCTTCATTTCATTTGGTCCTAGATCATTTTCATGATGAGGAGAGCCCAGTATGTCCTTATAGTGTGTGTGAGGACATTGTCTTGTGTCATTATGAAGAGTCTGTTGAGGTGCCAATCAGCGCTAAAAGATAGGCAGTGTGCTTTTTATGATGGAGTGATTTCATTCAGAGTTAATGGAAGTTCTCTGAATAAGACCTCACCGAGGCATAATTATATCCGAGTTGCAGTAACTGAGATTAATCAGCTGTGTAAGAGCTCCACTTTTTTTTTTCTTTTTTTTTTCCAGAGTATAGTTGAGTATATTGAACTATCAAGCTGCTGATGTCACCTGGTGGTTATTTTAAATGAATGATAATTATGTAGAGGTCATTAGTTAAGGGCACGTTTTTTTCTGGCAACACATTATGATGTTGTCATAGACATTATTAGCAATTTGAGCCTGTGAATTAATATGTTCTAAGTGCTGTGAGCAGCGCTTGCCATTGTTCCGTGTTCTCCGTGTTCTCTTTCATTTTTATTTGGCCGTGTGCCCATGTATTGGTTTTGATCCTGCTTTTAGTTTAGTCCTATTATTGGTTAATGACCTGTTCCATAAATAGTTTTGGCTGTTTCTTCCCTGGGGTTTATTTTTCTTGTGTTGCAAAGTCTTGCCAATTGTCAAGTCAAGTTTATTTCTCTTGCGCTTTTCACAACAGATATTGTCGCAAAACAGCTTTACAGAATTTAACAGTTAAGGTGAGCAATGTGTGTTTATCCCTGATGATAAAGCCAAAGCTTCCTTAGATGTTATGAGGAAGAAACCTTAAGAGGAACCAGACCCTCGTCCTCATTTAGGTGATATCAAGAGTGTGATTATAAATCTTTAAAACAATACAAACACCGGAGAGTACCATCAAGATTCGTACCATCCTACTTTTGTGTTTTTTTATATTAGTTTTGTATTGATGTGACCTCCTTTGGTTAGACACACTTGACATTTGATTTACTCCATCAAATGCACTTCATTGAATGTATCCTCGATCAGCATCTGGATATATTTATAAATTTAAACCTGTTCTAGGACGAACAGATCAAATGCAACTGCATTTTTGCAAGAGTAAAAAAATAAATACTTTATAATTTGTTTATTAATTTACTGTATACATAATTACAGAATATTTCTATGTAATACGAATATTATAGAAAAAAAATCATTTTTTGCGGTTTAATATTAAATAGCTTGGTTATAGGCTTATTAGATGAAATAGTCAAAATTAGACTTAATAGACTTCTTTTTTATGTATGCCATAATAATTATAATAATAATAATAATAATAATAATAATAATAATAATAATAATAATAATACAAACATGTATTAAATAAACAAACATAAATACTATGATAATAATATAACAGAGCAATATTATTTATTAATAATAATAATAATAATAATATTAATAATAATAATAATAATAATTATTATTATTATTATTATTAATATTATTATTATTATTATTATAAATAAATAATATTGCTCTGTTATATTATTATCATAGTATTTATGTTTTGTTTATTTAATACATGTTTGTATTATTATTATTATTATTATTATTATTATTATTATTATTATTATTATTATTATTAAGGTATTAATTATACATATAACAGAATATTTGATATAATTAAGCCTAAATTGCATGTCAGGAACGACACTGTGTTCAGCACAGCACAGTTGCATGAACGCCTGCCTCCACTGATTAGTCTTGGCAATACCACAAGCTCAATTAGCATGTCATGCTTCGCAATTATCTAATCAGTCGCTTTCCACGCTGCACGCTAGGTGCGCCTGTTATTTATTTATTAAGATATTCATTTATTTCCTCAGATCCCCTCATGCCTCGTCTTGACCTCTGGTCCAAGTTTATTCAGCCAAGTTTCTTTGCCAAGTGATTGCATAACACGGTTTAACGTGGGCCGGGAGCAAACGGCGGCACACACAAGTCACACTGAACCCAAAACGTGGCGCTTTTCGCATGTCGATATCCTTTCCAGACCATTACAGACGGATCCGCTTGCTCCTTCAGGGCGCTTCTGTTGCTGCCCCTATGCTGGGTTTGCAAGGGTTTATTTGCTCTATATTGTGACCCAAGTGTTTTGTCACTGTTTTGTAATGTTCTGCTTAGCTGGCTAATGTCCTTCTGATCTCTTTTTGTCTAAATCTCAAATATTTCCACTTAAACAGATTCTCTTAGTCTTCACTACGGAATTTCTACCTCCTGTAGACACTCTGGCATCCTAAATGATTAGACCTTCTCAGGTTTGATGGATAATGTAATTCATGTGCTGGAGGCAAGAATGACAGGAATGATGAGGGGAAAAAATACAACTGACACCATGTTTTTCATCTATATTAAATGTGGTTCAAAGAAAATCCTTATTAGTAACAAGTATTGGTATTTTACTGTTATTATAGACCTGGCCAAGGTGGCTATTTAACCTATTTAAACTTGAGGCCAATCATTTGTCTTTTTCATCACATTCTTTATGACAGACTTAAAAGCATTAAGTGATATAAATAAATCAGAAAAAAATTGTTTAACAATACACAACTGTTCCTCATTGCTGTGCCTTCTTAGTTTATTTAGTCCAGAGTTACACTAGATAAGCATCCAGAATATACAAACATATATAGGAAACAGGGTACTGACCAGGGTACTGACCAGGGTACTGACCAGAGCACTGACCAATGCAGGAATCCCAAACCGAAAAGTAGAGCGCGGCGAGTTCTTCGGCGACTAAAATAAACACACTCTTCTGCCAAGCCACAGTCAGCATGCTACAAGGCCACACTCCAGAGCCACCAAGAGGATCTGTGAAATGCTCTGAAGTGCTGCATCAGCCCCTACAAGTGTCACACTCTAGCAGGGGGATTCAAAGAAGGCTCAGACCTAGGCCTCAAAACAATTCCAGTCCAGATTTGATGTTTTGGTGTAATCCAATGACACCAAGTAAAAATAAAATGTCAAGAGATCCTGAGCTAGAAGAAAAAAATGTTGTTCTTTAGAAATACCAGAAATTTGGGACAAATTATGCAAAAATACCGCTCATAAAACCCCCTAAACCCTCAGATAGTGACTCGTATACAATGAACTGACTCACCCGCCACTTTGAAAAATTCTAGAAATGAAGTGATCCATGAATTCTGCATTTACTTCTTTGACTTATTATTCCATGAAGGAATCCCTGTGGATAATTATTATTGGTGGCCTCGATGGGACTCAAAGATTCTGTGAACAGCTAGACAAAACAAACTAGTTTATTGTTCATGAAAAAAAATAATCAGGTTCTCCATGTTGAGTCTGGCAGAAGGTAGCAATGTGATCCTAGGGATCATTTTCAACTGGCCCACGCTTCCAAAATGGGAGATTTGCAGGTTTTCAGATAAACTGAGAGAAATCGGAGGAGGTGTATGTGAAATTAATTGCTACTGGAAGTGAATCCTTTTTTGTTTTTTTTTTGTGCCCTACTTCGTTTGCCAGATGGACATTTGTTAGATGGTAGATGGTATGTAATGAAATTATTCATGGATCACTTCATTTCCACTATATATGTACATTATATAAACGAAGTATAGGGACACCTGACTTTTCCAACCATATGTGGCGTTTCCCAAACTGTTACCATATTTGTACCATATAATTGGTCCTTCAAAACAACTAGGGGACCAAAAGCTTTTCTTGAACTCTATGAAGATATGCTTTACATATGTTGGAGTTTAATATCTCCTGCTATAGAGCTGTGACCCAAACACCTTTGGGATGAATTGGAACACTGACTGCACCCCAGGCCTTCTCACATCACTGACATCAGTACCTGACATTACTAACTGGTTTAAAGACCACAAATCTTCACAACCACACACCAAACCTTTCGCAGAAGGAGGGAAGGTTATTATAAGAGCAAAAGGGGACTAAATTTGGAATGGAAGGTTCAGAAAGAAGAAACTAATCTTATGGTCAGGTGTCTACAAACTTTTTGTATTTATAGTGCACCTTCAACAATACGTTAATACAGAAATAGTGGCGGGTTTTTGAGTCCTTGATGTTTAATTACAGACAAAAATAGCAGCGAAAATAAAAAAAGTGTGAAAAATCAATGTCAAGATGCCGACGATAGGTAGAAAATAAAAATGAGGACAAGGTACTGATCAAGAAACTGCATGAAGCAATGGTAAGACTTCAGAAGGATTTCATTAGTGGATTAGCTTAATAGGGAACCGGGGAGAGGAAAGTGTTCTTGGTTTGTGTTAGACACATGCTAACATAATCTAGATCAGGTTGTATTTCATAAATTACATGGAGAACAAATAAACAAACAACCAGAGCTCTGGAGATTAATGGAGCTCAAGCACACCCCCTAGATTCAGATGGTCTGGGCTTGAGCGTTGTGTGTGAGTGGGATATGGGGTTAAGGGCCTTGCTCAGGGGCCCAGAAGTGGCAGCTTAGTGTGGCTAAAATTTGAACTTACAACCTTCAGATCCAAAGCTCAATGCCTTAACCACTAAGCTGTCACCTCTCCATCTATCTATCCATCCATCTATCCATATTAAATTTTACGGCATTTGCCCTCTTCCATATTGACTTAAATTGATTTCATTCGTAAACATACAACTGAGCAGCTTTGGGGTTAAGGGCCTTCCACAGTGGCCCAGAAGTGGAAGCTAGGTGTGGCAGAGATTTGAACCCAAGACCTTCCAAAGATACAAAGTCCAGTTCCTTAACCACTAAGCTGCCATCTCTCCATCAATCTAAAACAACCAACCAGATGTCATCAAAATTGCATTAAATTCTTCCTTCATATATCCCAGCGATGTTAGGAATCTGGGGGCAGAACACAGAGTCAGCCATGATACAGCACCCTTAGAGCACTGAGGGTTAAGGGCCTTAATCAGGGGCCCCAAGAGTGGCAGCTTGGGCTTGAGCCCTTAACCCTCTAATCAGTAAGCCAGAGTCTTACCACTGAGCTCCCATCTCCCGGTGTCATCCTGATGAAGAGACTAAAACACAACATACACCCCATGCACTGCCTCTTCACTTCATCACTTCACTATGCTTGGTATACTCAAACCTGCACGTTTGCATGCGGATGAGCTCTTCTCGATGTCCAGAATGAAAAACGGCACTCTTCCCTCCTTTCCTTTTCTTTCTCCATCACTTTGTGTGAGTTTTTTTTTCACTGCTCAGTGTTCGACTTAAGCTGTGCCTCTTTTAAGCTTTGCACTACAGAGCGAGATCAATTATTTATCGGCATACATAATTCATGCAACATCCCTGCTCGACACAGTGCAGGCTCGCTTCTCCCTCCTCCCTTTTTTTTTTTTCTTTTTCCAAACCTTCTTCTCATCTTTGCTCCCCTCAGAAATCCTTACTGCTCTCCCATGATCCCCCTATCCTGTTCTTAAATCTCATCCGTCTCTCCAACCCCGGCGCCTCTCATCAAATCTCAGTAACCCTTTTCAACATTCGGCGGTGTTTCTATTTTCATGTCTCTCTCTTTCTGTGTGTGTATGAGTGTGTGTGTGTGTGTGTGTGTGTGTGTGTGCCCCTCCTACTCAAGCATCCACCTCACTTCTTCTGTCTGTCATTTCCCACTTTTAATTTTCTCTCATTCATGCGTGCGCACCTTTATCTCGCCTTGTCCATTTCCTTGCAGTGCTGAGAAGCTAGTCCGAATTAGCATCGAGTTGCTTTTGCTAACAACGCACTGATTGGCTTCTCCGCTCGTGCATTAAAGCCAATCACGGGTTTAAATGAACAGGAGGGACGAACAGGCTGCTGTATGCCCTGTGGGCCATGTAGTTCTTGTGCCTGCTTGGTTATCTGGCTGGCGTGCTTTTTCGCTGTTGTTGCAAATGCGTTTTTTTGGCAAGAAGCCTCCCTTCTCTCCGGCATTTCATTATTCACTCTAACTGTGCAGTTTACAGCCATCTGGGTCGTCAGTGTAGGACCAGGAAACAAAAATCTATCCCTTGTACATCTGTGTACTTTCCAAAAGTCTGACTGCAAGACCATATATCCATGAAAGAAAAATGTAGGACATCAAGCGTGTAAAAGTCACATTTGTTATTCCTTTTTCGGCTGGTCCTTTGAGGGGTCACCACCTTATCAGATACACTGTCACCATACCACGCGTCCTGTACAACTGCCTCTTTCAAACCAACCACCTGCATGTCTACTCCATCTTTAGCATTCCCCTAAAAATATACCCCATGTTTCTCCTCTGCACATGACCAAATTATCTTGATCGCCCCTCTCTAACCTTGTCTCCAGAACGTCCTACCTGCACAGTCTCTATAATAACCATGTTTCTAATACTGTTTGATGCAAATCGCAGTGTCTTTAACCCTGCCACATCCAGCCTCACCTACTGGCTTTTTCTCAATGCTACTTAACCATACAATAAAGCAGGTCTCACCACCATCTTCAAAATGTTCCCTTTCAATTTTTTGCCAATACCCTTCTATCTATTCCAAATCCCTCCTTCCATTTTTCTCCACCCTTCCTGCATGCATTACTTTGCACAGTCAACCCTGGGGATTTAAACTCATCCACATTCACTCCCTCAACTCCATGCAACTGCCCTCCCTCTCATTCACCCACTTTCACTGCACTTCCAGCATGTACCTCCACTTCTATAGGCACGTCCCAACCTGCTCCCTACTCTCGCCACTAATCAATACATCTTCATTTTCACCTATAGTTAATCATGTGATGTCAAGTCATCAAAGGCAGAAACTATAAGTCAAGTCAAGTCAAGTTTATTTGTATAGCGCTTTTCACAACAGACATTGTCTCAAAGCAGCTTTACACAAATCAACAGTGAAGGTGAATGGTGTGAATTTGTCCCTGATGAGCAAGCTGTGGCGACTGTGGCAAGGAAAAACTCCCTTAGATGTTATGAGGAAGAAACCTTGAGAGGAACCAGACTCAAAAGGGAAACCCATCCTCATTTTGGGTGACATCAAGAGTTTGATCATAAATCTTTCAACAATACAGAACACTGGAGAGTGAGAACTAACATGAGCACTGGAGTATAAGATTATAAGTGATGTTCTTTCTGCAGTCTTATACAGTCTATATGGTTAGTAGCTCCGAGTTTTATGAGCTCAGCATTTGTGATCACCACAGATCCAGCATCAGCTTCTCCATGCCAGAGCCTTTAACACTCCAGGAGGTCCAATGCCAAACTCCACACATGTAGCGGGATCCAAATGGCACTGGTACGTCTCTAGATGGTTCGGGATGTTTGTGAGTTCGGCATCTACTTCTTCAAAGGTCCGTAATCATCACGAGGTGGGAGGTGACTGGAGCTGGCCAAACCTCAGGGTGTCTCGGGATGGGGAGAGAAAGAGAAGCAGTGGAGAGCAATTAGCGTAGCTGCTGTTCATGATATTAACAGCACAAGTTGATAATGTGCATGTGATCAGATGTTCTGGAGCACAAGGTTATGATGTGATGTGTGTTATGTGTAGGCTTTGCTAAAAAGATATGTTTTTAATCTACACTTAAACTGGGTGAGTGTGTCTGAGCCCCGAACACCGTCAGGAAGACTATTCCAGAGTTTAGGAGCTAAATGTGAAAAAGCTCTACCACCTTTAGTGGACTTTGCTATTCTAGGAACTACTAGAAGCCCAGAGTTTTGAGATCTCAGGGAGCGTGGCGGATTGTAGCGAGTTAAAAGACTGGATAGATATATGGGAGCCAAACCATTTAGTGCTTTATAAGTGAGAAGTAATAGTTTGTAGTCTATTCGAAACTTAACAGGAAGCCAATGTAGGGACGATAAGATCGGGGTTATGTGATCATATTTTCTTGCCCTTGTAAGAACTCTGGCTGCTGCATTCTGGACTAACTGAAGCTTGTTTATTAATGACGCAGGACATCCACCTAGTAATGCATTACAGTAGTCTATTCTGGAGGTCATGAACGCATGGACGAGCTTTTCTGCATCGGATAAAGACAACATATTTCTTAGCTTAGAAATATTTCTAAGGTGAAAGAAGGCTGTTTTAGTAACTTGATTGATATGATTTTTGAAAGACAAGTCGCTGTCTAAAATAACACCCAGGTCTTTTACTGTTGAATTAGTGGTTACAGAACATCCGTCTAAATGCAGGTTGAGATGCTGGAGCTTCTGTATACTAGTTTTTGGTCCGATGAGCAAAATCTCAGTCTTATCGGAATTTAAAAGTAGAAAGTTATGGGTCATCCAATCTCTTATTTCCTTAACACACTCAGTTATCCGACTTAATTGAGCTATATCGCCTGGTTTAGATGAAATATATAGCTGAGTATCATCAGCATAACAATGGAAGCTAATTCCATGCCTTCTAATAATATTTCCTAACGGAAGCATGTATATTGTGAACAGCAGGGGTCCTAGAACTGAACCTTGCGGCACGCCATAATTTACTTGCATTAGCCTGGATAGCTCTCCATTTAAATCTACGAAATGGTAACGATCGGACAGGTAGGATTTAAACCAGCTTAATGCCTGTCCCTGAATGCCGATGTAATTTTGTAATCGATCTAGGAGGAGATCATGGTCTATAGTGTCGAAAGCAGCACTAAGATCAAGTAAAACCAACAGCGAAATGAAGCCTTGGTCTGAAGCTAAAAACAGGTCATTAGTTATTTTAACTAGAGCAGTTTCTGTGCTATGATGGGGCCTAAAACCTGACTGAAATTCTTCAAAGATATTGTTCTCTTGCAGGTAGGAACATAACTGGGCAGCGACAATCTTTTCTAAAATCTTAGACATAAATGGGAGATTTGAAATGGGTCTGTAATTTGATAACGTGTTTGGATCCAGATTAGGTTTTTTAATGAGGGGCTTAATAACTGCTAACTTGAGGGATTTAGGGACGTGACCTAAAGATAGTGAGGAGTTAATAATATTCAGAAGAGGTTCACCAGTTGTATATAACACTTCCTTCAGTAATTTAGTAGGAATTGGATCTAACTGACATGTTGTCGATTTAGCTTTGGCAATAACATTATACAGCTCTTCCTGTCCTATACATGTAAAACAGTGGAGTTGTGGAGTTGAAGGTAACACTGTCTCAGGAGATGGTGTCAGAGGTTGAACTGCCACAATTGTTTTTCTAATGTTATCTATTTTTTCAGTGAAGAAAATCATAAAGTCCTCACTACTAAACTGTGATGGAACACAATTTTCAGAGCCCTGATTTGTAGTTAGTTTAGCTACTGTACTGAAAAGGAACCTGGGATTGTTTTTGTTGTTTTCTATAAGTTTGCTCAGGTGTTCAGCTCTAGCAGCTTTTAGCGCCTGTCTGTAGCTGAGCATACTGTCTTTATACGCGATTCTAAATACCTCCAATTTAGTTTTCCTCCATTTTCTCTCCAGATTACGTGCTGTTCTCTTGAGGGCATGCGTATGACTATTATACCAAGGTGCAGGTGCTTGTTCTCTAACCTTTTTTAACCGGATGGGGGCAACGGTGTCTATTGTGCTAGTGAGGATAAGGTCTATGTTGTTAGTTATCTCATCAAGATTATTGGTAGTTATGGGTTTAGTGAGAAATTGAGATAAATCAGGCAGGTTATTTATGAATCTGTCCTTAGTGGTCGGAACAATAGTCCTACCAAGTCGATAACGTGGTGCAACACGGCTAATCTGCTCTACCGGTAGTGTGTACAGTATGAGGTAATGGTCTGTGATGTCATCACTCTGAGGTAAAATATCTATATTAGTGACGTCTGCTCCGTGGGATATTATTAAGTCTAATGTGTGGTTAAAGCGATGAGTTGGTCCGGTGACGTTTTGTTTAACCCCAAACGAGTTTAATAAGTCAACAAATGATAATCCTAGAGCATCGTTTACATCATCTACATGAATATTAAAATCTCCTACAAGCAGCACTTTATCAAAATCGATCAAGAGATCTGATAGAAAACAAGCAAACTCTTGAAGAAAATCAGCGTAGGGCCCTGGGGGTCTGTACACGGTGACCAGAGCGAGTTTTCTATGTCTGTCTGAAAATACAACTTTAAGAACGAGCACTTCAAATGATTTAAAACTGAATCCTAACATCTGACTAACATTAAGAGAGGCAGTATAAATGGTTCCTACACCCCCCCACGACCAGTCTGACGCGGCTCATGCTTATAAACATATCCTGACGGTGTCGACTCGTTTAGACCCATATAATCACCTGGTTTAATCCAGGTCTCAGTGAGACAGAGTGCATCGAGATTATTCTCTGTGATCATCTCATTTATAATCAGCACTTTGGGTGCAAGTGATCTAATGTTTAAAAGACCAAACTTTAAAACTTTTTGGTGTTTGTTTATCTGGCATTTTTCAGTTTTAACTTCAATGAGATTATTTCTGGATCTTGTGTATTTAATTCTTGGTTTTGCTACACGAGGAATAGATACGGTTTCTATAAACTGGGCTGTGTGTGAATTTGTAACTATTTGGTCTGTTGTATGCGTGTTCTCATTGTCGTAAATTTCCTGATGTCTTACCAGTCAGATGGTGTGAAGTATCCTAGAGATGTTATCTGATAGCACTGCTGCTCCAACTCTGCTGGGGTGCAGGCCATCAGGGCGGAAGAACCTAGGACGCTCCCAGAAACAGTTCCAGTTATTAACAAAGAGAAGTTTATGTTCTCGACACCATGACTGTAACCATTCATTTAGAGCTAAAAGTCTACTAAACTTCTCAGCCCCTCGCTGGTAAGTGGGAAGGGGTCCTGACACTATGATCCTCGTTGTGGGTGATGTGCTGCGTACCGTCTCCACCAGGATCCTGAAATCCCTCTTTAAGATCTCCGTTTGCCTCAGCCTGGTGTCGTTTGTTCCGGCATGAAGAACAACCGCTCCGAAGTTCTCCTTCAGGATCGCGGGTACCTGCGCAGCGACATCAAGAACACGAGCACCAGGAAAACAGCGAGTGTGCACCTTACCTTTAGCTCCGGTAGCGCGGACATGCCGGACGATGGAATCTCCGAGAATCACAGTGTCGCGTTTCGTCTCGCGGAGAGGGGCGAAGCGGTTCTCGGTCGAGATCTCGAAGGCCTGTAGTGGTGGCGGGGGAGACGTCCTCGACCGGGGCTTTGCTTGTCTCTTCCGCCGCTGCCGCATCCAGGGTCCATGTTGCACCTTTGCCGGAGATGTAGGTGCGCTGGGTCTGGGCAGAGAAACACGCGGAGTTGAGGTGCTGGGAGCGTTAGGTTCAGCCCGGGAATTTACCTGGGACGAGTGCGCGTCCGCCCGGGATGTTTCCAGCGCCGCTTTCCGCTCTCGCAGCCGGGCATGCTTTTCATGCAGCTCGCGAATCTGTTTCTCCAAAACCTCCATCTCCAACGCCACCGTTTGCAAATCGAACGAGTCCTCACCTGTGCTCAAAGTCAGACACACAGCCGGCATAGTGCTCATAATCACGAACAGATTTCAGATACACAAATAAGATAAAGTGAGAGAAAATATAGTGGTAGTCGAGTTTAACTGACTACAGGCACAAGTCAGGAAGACAAACAATTTAGGATTATTAAAAGAGAAAAACACAAACAAACGAATACAAACACGAATACAAACACGGAACTCGCGGCAAACAAGTCAAACACAGGAAGCTACGTCACCGGAAGCCAGATAGTCAACCAGAGAAACATGGACCATAACAATGTCAGCCATGGCACATTTCCACTAATTGCTTACTCCATGTGCCATGATGGTTCAATGGCTGATGGGAATCGTAGTCTATACATTATGGCACGCGTGCAGGATACATAACTATGCCGTACAAGCTGTAAAGGTCTAACGTGTCATTTCTTTAGTAAGGAAATTACAGATAAACAACAAGTCAGACTTTTGGACTTCATGGCGCACCATTTGATACGTTACAGTAAAAAATATGACCCCTTTTCCTGGATTTATATTCCGTGCAACTCTAAGGCTGGGGGATACCTCATGTTGCTGCATGTATGTACTCGGTCATATTCTGTACATTTTCCTACATTATTCCACTAATTCACTTGGAACATTCTTCTACCATTCTCATTGCTTTAGAAAACATGGCGGCTGTGTTCTCATCTCTTTCATTGCCCTGTAACAATGTTCCTTGCTGCCATTATACATTTACATTTATGGCACTTGGCAGATGCCCATATCCAGAGCAACTTACATTTATCTCATTTATGCAACTGATGGGGTTAAGGGCTTTGCGCAGGGCTCCAGGAAGTGGAAACTTGATAGTGCTGGGATTTGAACTCACAACTTTTCAAGCCAAAGTCCAATGCGGTCCATCAATAATACATTAGTTGTGTCTATCAGCTGAGAACCCATGGTGTAGGATGTCAATTTTTTCTCCACAAACCTCTCCAACAATTGGTATAAATAAAGATGTGTTAAAGATATTGGTATTTGCAGTGCGTGGCCTCTGGGAGGAGTGGTCGGCATGGAGTCTGTGCTCGGTCTTGTGTGGCCGGGGCTCTCGGACTCGGAATAGGAGCTGTGCTGGCCCTGAGGGCCGAGCCGAGACCTGCCCTGGTCTTGACCTGGAAAACAAACTCTGCTATATAGCTGTGTGCCCTGGTTAGTATCATTTTCCATTACTTCATCCTGCTTGTCTTCACAACAGCCATGTTTTTTTGTTGTGCCGGTACTTTGTCCATGTTAGTATGGTTGATCTCTGGACGTCCACTGTTTTGTTCGTTTGTTTCTGCACTTTATATAGTGTAAAAAATATTTTTGGTTTGTTCTGTTTGTTTGTCCACAGTGGATTATTTAGCTCTGTTTATGTTCCTTTGCACTGATAGAAATAAACCCTGTGTATTTATTATGTTCTCACAAATAAAATACTCTCAAGCTGTTCATTGCAACTAGTGCTTATTTAATGATCATCATCACGCAGCCACCCTCATGCTCTCTATCAAAGACAGAATCGGACCATGTGTTTCACACTCATCAGTGATGTCCTGCCTGAGTCAATCCACCTCTTAATACCATCATTATGACGCCACAGCCATGAATATTATAGAGAAACCCTGTATATCAGAGCGCTGCATCACAGACAGAAATCTCATACAGTGGGAATGAATGGCGTTGCTAAGAAACCCAATGAACACCATTCAGCAAGACTCCTTTCACTGTAGCCACAACTGCACCAACCACACACATCATCTCTAGCAGGAGCATCAATAGTAACCTCTGGTTGCATTTTGTGTACATTGATTCATTTGAAATTTGAAATGAAGACAAATTGAGTGTTTGTGAGTGAATTCTCCAGGAAAGAAAATGCAAACGTATAAATGGTTCCCTAAAAAGCTTAATGCATGTTTTGAACTGTTCAGCTTTTTGTGAAAATGTCCTTGTAAGTGTATCTGCGACCAAATCAATTTCTTCTCCTTGGTCAGTTGTTGTGGACTGAAAAATAAAAAAAAATAAAACAGAGATCAAATTCACATGAATAGATTTAAGCCGGTGCAGTCTGCTACAGATGCGGGTTGCGAGTCTGACTAGTGCGCTCTCTGACTGTCCGATCAAAAAGACGTGAAAATGCAGACGTGACAGAGCGCCTTCCAGAGGCCTTAAAGAAAATGATTGGTTAAAGCAACAGCTTCAAGCAACATGAAGTTTATGCAAAAAAAAAAAAAAAAGCAACAGGTCCTGATCCTGCAATACGTAATGTGACAGCTGAAATCTGATTGGATAAAATTGCCAATGTAATATTATAAGAGAAATGCTCTGGAATGAACAGAATAGACTATTTATCATTTAATACATATTCATGGACAAAAATATCGATAAAAAGTAAGATATCGATCATGATGTCCCTGACAGGTAAAAGATACATTTTGCATTTGTATTATAAGAAGATGCTGCAGTAGCTTCTCTGGATATTTACACAAAGTGCAGTAAGTTGCTTTGCTTTGACCATTAATCATGACATACAACCACAAACACCGTCAGTGTGTCGTTTGTTAATTAGCGCAGGCTAAATCACATACTATAATGTTGTACCGGAAAGGAATGGTTTGCTAGAGGACATTCTTCTTGCAGTAAAAGGCTGAATCGGCTGTTTTGAACTAAAGAAAAGAGATCAGTTAATAGTGAAATAAACATTTAAAGTCTTTGTCTATGTTTCAGCACTGTTTGTGCTTTCTGTTAGGCTAAACTGTAATCAAGCACTGAAGCAGAAAATTGTTGGTTTGTTTCAAATAATTTCAGTGGGCTGTAAACAGGACTCGCTTTACAGATCCCGGGGAGGAACCCTAATGTGGAAGCAGCACAATCTGGGACTGAGGGCGAAGCTAATGTGCAGCGCAGTTAATCCAAAGAGAGCAGTACCTAGCACTTGTGGTGTTAGAAAAGTTTTTGTCGAAAGAATTATCTTTCTTCAGTCATAGACACCAGCATGACATGTCTTTTGGAGGTGGTAGCTTAGTGGTTAAGGCATTAGACTCTAGTTCTGAAGGTCAGAAGATCAAATCCCAGCACCAAAAATCTGTGACTGCTGGGCCCTTGGGACCTTCAACTGCTTTGGATAAGGGTATCTTTCAAATACCAGATATGTTATTCTTATCAGTAGGCCGTGGGTCTGCTCTGGGATCTCAATCCAGTCTGAGGTGTCTAACACTACTCTACCAGTAACCAACCTGGGAGCATTTGTGAAAGGATGGTCAGCTTCTGGAAAATAAGTATTAGACACCTTCCACTCAATGGACATTCCAGGGGTGAACCAGGAACTGCTAAAAAGATCATGTCTTACAGTTGCCAGTGTCTATGGCTGATCGATAGACTCTTTCTGATCGATTGTGGCCTGTTGATAATGTGAGCATGAAGGTTTCTTAGTGTCTCTAGCAGAAAATGATCTTAGAGCATCTCTGAAAGGTGCCCCCCAAACCACCTCAACTGACTGGTACTTTTCAATGTAAAGACTACTGATAATGGTGTGATTTCTAGAGAAGAAAAGCATGTTTTCTGGTTAGTTCCTGGTAGCGTATGATGGACATTGTAGCCCTGACTCAGGGACTGCTGAAAAGTCACAAATGTCTGTGGCGAGGAATAGACAAGTCCTGACAGGATGTGGCCTGTTGCCAATGTGACCCCCTCCAGGAAAAATGAAGGTTTCAAGGTTTCTTTGCTGACCTGAAAGCATCCTCGACAGGTGCCCCTGAACCATCCCAATTGACTGGCGCATCTTAAACATATTAAAAAGATGCACATTTGAACAGCTTTTACACTTAAAAATGTAGCTGAGAGGAAAAGAAAATCGCATGTTGTGATCTTCTCTGATACACAGAACAATAGAGATGCTATATCTGAATAAATGATGTGGTGGGAGGAACTGTTTGCATTCCGAGTGGGAGTTTTATAGATTCCAGTAACACAAATTAACATTTTACACAGAGGAAAAATGGCCATTTGCTAGTAGTTAAATGGTCCGTATTAAATTTTATAAGCAACAAACACCTTATCAAAATTTCTTTTTTTTGTTTTGTTTATTCACACAGGGAAGCACAAAGTCAACCCACTGTGTAAGGAATAAAATCTTCTGCAAGGGTAGAAATCCTGTAGTCAAAAAACTAGCATGGTAGTAAGTCTTGGACAATAAAGCTAATGCTTTTCAGCGTTGTAGGTACCACAATTTGTGTCAAAACATTTATCAACAAAATAATTGTGGTTTTTTTAGATAACCGGTTGAATATTCTTGCTGGAATTCTTGCTTTTTTTTAGCAGATCGTAAAATTGGAATTTTACCATGAATCGTGTGTAAGTTTTTTTCTGTAAACAGAATCCACAGGATAACAGATAATGATGTAAGCAGTACACTGATAATCCAAGCAAACTTTGCAAAATAAGTTCAACTAGCTGTGGGCCGTCTTGTGTGAAGGCACCATAAACCCATGAGTTTGCTCTATAGATCTCTTCTAGACATCGATGCCCTTGTGATTTCCCTCTTTAGCCGAGACTGATCTACAGCATAGAGCAAGTCTTTGCCTTTTTAATTGGAGACTAAGCTGTAAAAAGAAATAAAACCCACAGAAATACCCACCCATGTGGTAGATTTCTGTTTTGCTTACTACAGTGTAAAATGCTAGGATTTCGACTGCTTCTTCAGAGACTTCCACAGTAGTGCATTGGAACAGAGATGAAAGCTTTCTTGTGTCCGCACTGCAGAACTGAGGGCTTTTCAAAATCAGTTGGAAAAGAAGCTCTTCGAGAAGCCTTGTCTTCCTTCGTCATGGTGGACTGAGTTGCTTTCGGCACTGAAACTTTCCCTAAAGGCATCTGGTGCTCGCTATATAAACATCCAGTTGACTGACAGCTGACAAATCAGTGGAAAATCCTGTCCTGAAATCATTTCCTGAAATAGGGTTTTCTCTTTATTTTTGTTTTTCAGCTTCAGATTTTTCTAACAAAATTCCATTTCTTATGGTGGTGGTGGTCAAAGGGCTAAGGTCAGTCCACACTTGTCGCTCCCTAGCAATATACCCTACCACTTTCTGAGATATCTTTACACATTCCCAAGTCAAATTTGAGATATCTCCCGATACCCTGGGTCAGCCCTGGAACCTCCATCCAGTGGATGGATTCTTTACCAGGAGAAACCTTGGAGCATTCCTGCCAGGTTAAATATTAACGCAGAAATGACTAAACTAATAGGATTATTTAGTGTTGCGTTTATACGTGGATATATGGTGTAACATTTAGCCACACAACTTATGTATCTATACAAACACACAAAATTTACAAGCTAAGTTTAACAACTTTTTCTATATCTCTGCTCCCCTCCTTCCCCCTTATTAGCATTAGCATTTCATTCGCTTTCATCCAGCTCGGATGGACCAAAATGGACGACTCCAGGCTTATTTAAACACATCCAGCAGATGTGCATGCACCTGTTTGTGTGTGCTGACTCTCCTTTATTGCGGTGCTGTCACCTTTCATGAGCAGGCTTTTTGCGGCTCTCCGATTAGTTATTACCTCATTGCGATGAGCAATAAATCATTCGACTGTTACATTTCAATTTGGCTCCGGTTTGAACAGTCCGGAAAACCTCCATTAGGCTGCCAGGCGAAGGTGTACAAGGTGACGTCCAATCTCCGAGAATGTCTTTGATTCGAAGTGGCATTAGCAAGCAGCGCCAGCCAATCAGCTCGAGCGTCGGTTTTTGACTGACGATGATTACGGCCTGTCTGCAAGCAAATCCCTTGCGTCCATCCTCCGGAGCGTTTTGTTTTTTTCCCCGCTCCAGACCATCTCACCTTACTCTTATTTAAATGTCAGGCTGCGAGACCATCAGTGACATGCAATTCACTCGCAGCAATTAACGCCAGGCAGGGTCAGGTCGTGTCAGCAGGCACATCAACTACTCGCTGAAGCATGGTAGGCCACGAGAATCACTTTGGACATGGCAAATTATGTTAGTATCATGGTTATTTCTTCCTTACAGGGCCACACATCCCTTTACTACATTTTCTTTTGGAGTTATTTTAGAACTTCTAATTAGAATTTCTGCTCCCATTATCTGTGCAAACACATTGTTAATCGATTGAACAGGCACGTATGCAGCTACCTAAATCTAACTGCTATATCACTGAAAAAAAATCTCTTCCCATCCCATTTCACATTTAGTCCCCATTTGATCTTTCAATATCCTCCACTCTTTTTGAAAGATGTTCCACTAGATATTGGAGATATTTCTGCTCATTCAGACAGTTAATACAGTCCGAAACTAATAGAAAGATGTAGGTGAGGAGCCCCGGGGTTTAGTCAGCAATCCAACTCCAGTTTATCCCAAAGTTCCTCAGTAGGGTTGAGGTCAGAGATCTAGAGCAGGCCACTTAAGACCTTCCACTCTAATTCATGAAAGGTTTGGGACTTTTGGTTTAAGTGAAGGAAACATTTCATGGTGGACAACCTCTACAATTGTGTGCCTACAAGTTTTGTAGAATTTGAGGAGAAACCTACATATAATTGGAAAAGTCAGATACATTAATACATGGTGTAGCAGCTCTCCATGTTTCAAAATTTTTATGATGGCTATACAGTCAACACGTAAGCCAAGGTAGAAGCTTCAGGCAAAGATGACCGCCCTCTGGATTCACTGTGTAAAAGCATTGCTCACACTGATAAGCACAAAAAAGAGATGATTCCATTTAGGTTCATACCATGTGTTGGATATGCTTCAAATGGACATTTGGTGCAACCCAGATGAGGATGGGTTCCCTCTTGAGTCTGGTTCCTCTCAAGGTTTCTTCCTTATGCCATCTCAGGGAGTTTTTCCTTGCCACAGTTGCTCATCAGGGACAAACATACTTATAAAGAACATATTTACATTTAATCACCACATTATCTGTGTAAAGCTGCTTTGAGACAATGTTCATTGTTAAAAGCGCTATACAAATAAAAATGAATTGAATTGAATTGAATTGAATTTGCGGCCAAAGTTTATGTGCTGGGTTGCTGCACGGTAGGTTGGGGGTTCAAACCCCAGTATTGCCAAGCTGCCACTCTTGGGCCCCTTAAGCGAAACTCTTAACCCTCTGTGCTCCATGGGGTGCCGTATCATGGTTAACTCCAGCTTCCTAACATCGCTGGGATACCCAATGATGAATTTTACTGTGCTCGATTGACATTGTTTTTTTCAAATTTCTCACTAGCAAGCTTGATTAAAGTAGTGGCCTTTTCTGGAATCTTCTTCACACATCAGACAGCTGCAGCTCATTCACAACGCTGCTGCAGATCCTTATACTGCTCCCATTCAGCTACAGAAGCGCCTACAAAGCGCCGGGTCGGCTTTATAAATCATTCAAATGGCTAGGATCGGGTTTTAACGTGGCCAGTATTAGACCCGAAACACGTCGGCTTGTAGTTGCTATGCTATTTGTAACAAAACCACTGAGCGCTATTGTGGTGTTTGGGTGGAGAATGTGCTGAGGGGTTTTATTTATTTTATACCGCCCCCAATTGCTGTGTTTGTTTCCATCAACAGCAGCATAGTTATTTATTTATTTATATATTTATTAATTTATTTGATTGATTAGCTTGTTCTAGTGCAAACATTACAATACAATACCAACTAAATGACCAAGAATAGCAAACAGAACACACTGATAATGCAAATCTTCGTACACTTTGGTACCATATCACACAAAAAAGGTAGCGTTGTAGTACAATATGGATTAGAGGTTATGAGAGGGTGGTTAAAATCCTAATGCATGCAGGGAAAAGTTCTTTTGGAGTCTGTCAGCCATTGTTTTGATCACTCTTTATTGCCTGACAGAGGGAAAGCGTGTAAAAAAACAGTATTCAAGGTTTATGGGGTCCTTCACGAATCTCTCAGCTTATTCCCGGATTTGGGATGTGTACAGGTCCTGGAGAAAGAAGAGGTTGTTCCTGATGATGTTGTCTGCCTACCAACTAGTCTTTCTATTCTGCGCTCGATTTATTTATCCTGTATGTTCAATCGTTGCTTCTGCTGGAGAGCTCTATATCCCTATTAAAGACCTTTGAGATCAATTAAAATGCTGACTGTACTCCAGGTGTCCTCATTTCACTTCACTTCGAAATCTAGTGGAACCTTAAATGAAATATGGAATGGGATGTTCAAATGTATCTTATAATCAGGTGTCCCCAAACTATGCATAGAGGATTTCATTTTAGCCGGGTCTGTAAATGAAATTGAAACATAGTGGATTCTAGCTTTCTACTTGCTCTGGTACTCTTTGGAAAGTCTCATAAGGATCATGTTCTAGACATTATGGTGCTTGATTACAGCTCGAAAGGTCATGAGTTTGAATCCCAACGTCTCCAAATGGCTCCTGGCGTACCCTTAACCCTAAAGTACGCGGAATAAAGCTCCGGATGAAGGAGACCACTGAACACATGATCAGAAAGGGGTTAAATCCTTCTGCTCTCCTTTTAAGTAAAGGTTAAAACAGCTTGATCATTTTACGCTGCCAGGTTTTAGAGTGTCATTTTACACTTCATGGTGTGACCTTTCTCTGGCGGAAATCAGTCGAACGATAAGCAGATAATTTTATAGACTGCATAAGAAGCCGGCTTTAGTGGAAAGAGAGAGACGATTAGATCCCAGGGAGGGTCCGATAGGCAAGAGAACGAGAGATTGTAATAAGAGTGAGCAGGAGGAGGAAATAAAAATGAATCAATCACTAATTGAGGTTTGATGGAAGCAATAGGAAAAAGACATCCGTTCAAATGAAAGTTAAAGAAATGATAGTTCAGGAAGAACCCCCCCCCCCCCCCCCCCAAAAAAAAAAAAAAAACACAAAGGCTTCTGCTGCACATCTATGAACACTCGATAGTCCAAAGATATTGACATTCAAAGGCCAGGTGCCTTTGAGATGATAAACACCCACATAGTCTTGTGGGGCTTGGAGAAATACAGTGAGCTTCAAGAACTTATAGATGCATTTTCTCTCATCTTTCTCTCTCTCTCTCTTTCTCTCTCTCTCTCTCTCTCTCTCTCTCTCTCTCTCTCTCCATCTCTCTCTCTCTTACAAACACTTGCACTGGCTTTTTCTTAAGAATTAGTGATTCAAAGGATGTCATTGGTATGACAAATATTACATACACACACACTTAAATTAAATTAAAAAATAAATTAAAAACACTAAACTAATACCTATGTAAAGTAATTTAAAGTCATATAGTAATTTATATTTACTCGTAATTCTATAATTCTATTAAAAAAAACTAATAAAAGAGATATATGCACATGTATGTGTGGCTGTGATGCATATAATAAATGACAATCACTCACTGTCCCTCGTCTTTTTTTCTCCCTCTCTCTCCCTCTCTTTCTCCTCTGTTCAAGTTCCGCAGTGCTTTATCTCCACTGAGATTTACTGCTGAAGCAAATATCAGAGAAATATGGAAGGTTAATTACAGGTTAATTTAATCAAGGTAAATAAAAAGGTTATTGATCATAAACAGCAAGTAGCCAATAACCTGGGAATAGCCTCCTAAATACAGAGAGAAAAAAAATTCCTGAGACGTTGAAATGAGAGTAATTCTCTCTCTCTCTCTCTCTCTCTTTCTCTCTCTCTCTCTCTCTCTCTCTCTCTCTCTCTCTCTCTCTATATATATATATATATACCCCCAATGTTTCCTATTTATATATTTAAATAAAAGAAAGAAAGACAGAAAGAAAGAAAGAAAGAAAGAAAGAAAGGAAGAAAGAAAGAAAGAAAGAATGAAAGAAAGAAAGAAAGAAAGAAAGAAAGAAAGAAAGAAAGAAAGGAAGAAAGAAAGAAAGAAAGAAAGAAAGAATGAAAGAAAGAAAGAAAGAAAGAAAGAAAGAAAGAAAGAAAGAAAGGAAGAAAGAAAGAAAGAAAGAAAGAAAGAAAGAATGAAAGAAATAGAGAAACAGTTAAACTTTATACTTTTAAAGCTCCATCATTTCACACTAGATGGACAGATGCTACTGAAAGTGGTGTATATGAATGTACTGTATATAACACTCTTTCTCTCTCTCTCTCTCTCTCTCTCTCTCTCACTCTCTCTCTCTGTCTCTCTCTCTCTCTCTCTCTCTCTCTCTCTCTCTCTCTCTCTCTCTCTCTCTCTCTCTGTTTTAGCACAGTGTATTTCTTTTGTGATGAACAGTCGATTATTGCCTGAGTAAATAACATGAAGGAAAGAACAAAGTTAGTAACAAAGGTATTAATCATACACAAAGAGCGAGAAAAAGACAAAAAAAGCTACAATTATTTTAAAAGCGTAGCTGATTTCCTCTTACTGCAGCCCACAAATCTGACTGCTGGCTGCTACCCAAAAAATGGATGTTGCAGTCTGTTGCTGTCGTTCCTTTCTGCCCATTTCTTTACTGCAATAAGTGCAACAGATACAACTCCTCCCCGTCTATCTATCTATCTATCTATCTATCTATCTATCTATCTATCTATCTATCTATCTATCTATCTATCTATCTATCTATCTATCTATCTATCTATCTATCTATCTATCTACCACTTATACTACTAATACTAATAATAACTACTACTACTACCTCTTCTACTCCTACCACTACCACTACTACTACTACTACTATTAACACTATTAACACTACTACTACTCCTACTACTACTACTACTAATACTACTACTAGTAGTACTACTCCTACTACTGCTTCTACTACTACTACCTCTTCTACTCCTACCACTACCATTACTAATACTACTACTACTATTACTGCCACCACTTTACTCCTACCACTCCTTCACTACTACTACAACTTTTTCCACAAAGACCACAACTACCACCATTACTACTACTGTAAATAATAACACCATTACTACTACTACTACTACTATTATTAGTAATAGTAGGAGTAAAAAGAAAAATAATTATTGTGTTTTCCGCTGTTCTATATGGCTGAAGTGGATTTTGGGTCAGAAGACAAATACTGCACGAAGGGTGCATGTGAAAATAATAGTTCTACTACTGCAAGTCACCAAAATGCCGTAGCAAATTTATGTCAATGGCTAATGTTAACCAACAACTACGCATTAGCAACATCTAACAACCCCCCTCCACTCTCTCTCTCTCTCTCTCTCTCTCTCTGTTTTTCATTTCGGCTGCCGTCTCTCTTGGCAACTGAAATGCTCTCATGTCCTTTTTTATTGCTGACCGTTTCTTTGAGTGATGACTTTACTGTTCGGGGCAGTGTCGATACACATACACACACACACACACACACACACACACACACACACACACACACACACACACACACACAACACGTTCCTCAACACCAGTCGAGTTTATGAGCATCAGATGATCAGTGTTATTTATCACACTTTCCAGCTGCCGCATATAGGATGATCTCAAGCTGCGTGTTTCCTCGCAGCGTAGGTTAAACCATCATAACTCGCATGACTGATCTTCACCTGATGGATTCGGAGCTAAACATCAGGCCTCAAACGCTGCACATGTACCTAATAAGCCTTAATAGTGCCCTGGAAATGTGAACAAAAATTTGAATAAATGAAATAAATAAACACTGAGGCGAGTAGAGATGGCAAGGCCATTATTTTCCATCTCGTGCTCCATCTTCCATGTGCCTGCAATTGGCAAAGCAAATATGTTTCGAACACACGCCATTAATCACGCTGGAATCAGCTTAAACCCCAGATTTCTGGACCCCCCTTCCCCCCAGCTCATGCATCGCGGCGAGACGATAGTCATTTGCACGAAGTATGGATGGGGTCAGGTTTGAGTCAGAGGGCTTCTCTGGAGGGACGCGAGTCATGGAAACATAATCATGCTGCTTCTCATTGTCAATTTATTCTTTATGCTTGAGGGATTATGGTGATGAAAAATAAAATAATTATCTGTCACGGTCTGATCTTAAAGGAATCTGGATCACTCAGAAAGAGGTTTAGCAGCACAGTGTTGATTTTAATGTCTGTGAATCTCAAAACGTTGTCTAGACGATGATCTTTTCAGAGGAGTGAAGATAACAAGAAACACAAACTTTTGGCAAAATCATATATATATATATGTATAAGGATGTATATTTATGGCAGGGAGGGTAGTGTGTGTGTGTGTGTGTGTGTGTGTGTGTGTGTGTGTGTGTGTGTGTGTGTGTGTGTGTGTGTGTGTGTATGTCCTTTCTTTACATACACGTAGCTTATACACGATAGAGCAAAAGTATTGGAACGCCTGACTAGAAGATCAGTAAGTACTTTCTGAACATCCCATTCCAAATTATTTCCTGTTTATTGTTATCACAACCTCCACTCTTCTGGGAAGATGTTCCACTAGATTTCGCAGTGTACCACATGGTGTTAGTAAAGTCAGGAACTGATGTAGGTAAGGGAAAAGTCCTGGAGTGCAGCCAGTGTTCACTTTTATCCCAAAGGAGTTCAATAGGGCAGGAGATCTTCCAATCCAATTCATGTAAAGCAGATTTACATAAAGCTGACTTTGTGAACAAGGGCATTATGATGCTGGAACAGGTTTGGATCTCCGAATTCAAGTGAAGGAAATATTTCCTTCTACAACATTCAAAGACTTTCTATACAATTGTGTGCCTCCAGGTTTGTGGTAACATTTTGTGGAAGAAGCACATACGCCTGGAAAAGTCAAGCGTCGCAATACTTTAGCTTCTATAGCATAGGGCATAAGATAAATAGAAGTTGTTTTATGGACCTACCAGAACATTCCATGGTATCCATAATAGGTGAAACAAGAAATGAAACATTTCACAATACCGAACATGTTATTTGAAAATAATCGACTTTAGTGTGGTAAAAAAAAAAAAAATAAAATCCCTTTGCTCCACTCAATCTCACATCACCCACTCAATCATTGATTATTTTCATATCACTGCATGCTGTGTCATGTTTTATTCCTGAGGTAATTCCAGCAGAGGTGTCAAAATGACTCGAATTCTTTACACGGCGCAATTCGAAAGTGCATTTACTCTTTAAAAACCTAATAAAAGATGAACAAGTTCATACATCTATATGACTTTATATCTATAGGATCAGTTAAGCATATGGTTTAAAAGACAAGACTCCGAAATTTTGCTAAGATTTGCTAACAGTGTTATTGCTAATCCAAATGTACAGTAGCTAGCATACTAATCAATGTGGCATATGGTTTAAAAGAGCCAAGACTTGCTAACAGTGTTATTGCTAATCTCTGAGCAAGCATCATAATAAATAGAATGAATGCTAACAGCTAGCTATATACGTAGCAGCTGATAGATTCGTGTGATGGGTTTTTGGTCTCATTAAGTACTATCATATGTGTTAAAGTGATGCAAATGCTTTAAAGCTAATATATGACTATAAGAAATGTCGTAACGTGCTTAAAATGTTTTTATTCCCCGGTATTGTGTTTTATGTTGCATCGCGCAATTCACTGTTAATTCCACACAAAAATTGGTGTGAAGTGATGATACGAAGCTCGTTATACTCATAATTCAGACAAACAAAAAAAGCATTTTGTACACACAAATTATCCTTTAACCCCCCACCATACCCCAGCACCACATCCCCACCAGCACCACCCAAACAACCCCTTCACCAGACAATGAGAAACAGTGAACACTCATAATATCAGTGGGAAGTGAAGACTCTCATTCACGCTTGTATTAACTGCTATCGGAAATCTCTATTCGGTGTAATTGCCTGCAGATATGATATCTGCCTTACCGATTTATTTTTTAAGTACTTTAATGTTGTTAAATTTACTCTTATCGGACATTTTTTCTTCTGAACACCACCAACAACGCACCAGACTGCAGCGGATGAGCACAAGGACGGATTAAAGCGTCCTCCATCCTAACTGTACATGTATTTATCTTACTATTACATCCGTACTACCTCATCATAGCGGTTTATGTGCGAGGAGCCGTATATCAAGACCTGAGAATTAAAAGGTTTTCACTGATGATTCAGTGATTTGGAGGTATGGAGGTTATGTGTGTGAATTATGCAGATGCTTTAGGTGATTGTTTATGGCGCAGGTTTATAGAACTGAGTAAATCTCGACTATAATAGATGAAAAAACAAACGCTTTTAAAGATTTGAACTGGGATTTATTTAAAAACATTTATTCATTTAAAATGCATATAATATAAATACATTTTTTATTTATTCTAACTTGGTTAGCAAATGTTTGTTTGTGATGATGATTTAAATAAAAAATAATATTTGTTTAATTAGTTACTAACTGATTTAATGATAGTGGTAGTAATAGTAATAACAATTAAAATCTATTTGTAATGAATAAGAATTTGCATAGTAATAATTAATAATAATAATGATACTAATAAAAATATTAATAATATTGGTAAAGTAAGAACGTATTTAATTCTGATCATGATTTGAATTTTAATAATGATGATAATTATTATTTCCTTTTGTTTGTTTTATTATAATTTTTTTTAAAGAAATTTTTTTTAAATTATTAATATAATTATTTGAAATGAAGAATAAAAAAATAAATTAAATAAAAAAATATACCCAGTAAGACTTAATAAGACAAACCCACAGCGGTGTAAAAATCCAGACCCAAACAGAGAATAGACAATTTAGGAAATAAATAAAATATCCTGAAATGCTTTATTCCTTTTATACCAGAAAAATATGTCTGAAATTTACAGTTATATATAAAATATAATAAAATTTTGTTTATAAAATCATTAAAAAAACTGGAGATTCCTTCCGAAAGATGCTAATTCGACATCTGGACATGGAAAACGTCTTATACAGATGTTTATCCATTTTTAAATGCATTTACGGTATGGAAATAATCTTTAAGTTGAGTCTCCGGGAAAAAGTCGTTACCATAGAAACGATAATGCGTTAACATGAATGTTCATTTAGCTGTAGTTATTAATTCAGCAAAACCAACATAAACCAGGCAATGTGGTATAGAATATTAGTTTAATGCCATGTGTTTTTTATGTGCTATTTGTATCAGTTTGCGCTTACAGTTTCCTCCACCTTTTTTTTTTGTCTTTCTCCATCACTCTCAAGTGGAAGGTCAGTGGTTGGATTGGGCTTCATGGTCTGGTTGTTCAGTATCATGCGGAAGTGGAACTCAGCAGAGGCAGCGACGCTGCAGCGTGTCCGTACACGGCTGGGCCGAGTGTAAAGGGCCGCACTCGGAAACCAGGGATTGCACTAACCGGCCTTGCGATGGTACGTTTTAGGTTTTTACGGAATTTATTTCTATGAATAGCGAAAGACTGGAACGTCTCTGTGTTTTCCCAAGAACTCTCTTATTTTTCCATACGTTTTCATTTGATTTATTAGCTTTATATGAAACAAACCTCAATAAAAATGAAGCAAAGTCATTCATTAGAAAAAGCTACATAAAGATTTGGGTCACATGGGTTGTAATGGGAGATTTTCATTCCAAATGTGGACATATGACCATGAGATATGTCCTTTTTTAAACATCAATATTGCACTTTTGGTCCACATTTGTTGTTATAAAAACCTTCATTCTTCTGGGAAGTTAGAATACCAGATTTTTTTGTGTGTTTGTAGAGATTTGTGGAGATTCATTCAGCCAGTTAGTAAAGTCAGGTCCTGATGTAATCCTGGGGAATGTTAAAAATTCATCACAAAAGTGTTCAATAAAGAACAAAAAGTAAAGTGAAGGCGCATTTACATCATAGCAAAGTGACAGGGCTTACTCAAGGGCCCAAAATTAGCATCTTGGCTACACCGGGGATTGAACACACAACCTTCTGATCAGTAACCCAGAGTCTCAACCATCGATCTACCATTTCCCCAATAGGGTTAAGGTCTAAACTCTATAGGAGGCCACTCAAGATCTTCCAGTCCAACCCTTGTAAAGCATATCTTCATGTAACTGGACCAGGTGCATTGTTATGTTGAAACAGGATGGGTTTCCTAATTTAAAAAAATGTATGCTACCACTTTCAGAGATGTTCCTCAGGCTTTGTAATAACAGTTTGGAAAAGAACCACGTAAGGCGTGAAAATTCAGGTGTTCGCTTGTTTTGTCTTACAGGTGATTGTTTTGTCTGGTTTGACTGCCTGTTTGGTCTAATTGTGTTATTTTTGTTTATCGCTAATCCTTTTGCCTTGTTTGCTATGGATTTAATAAAATCACATCTGCCCGTTATAAGGAAATATAATTCCCAAAAGCAGGGCTGAAGCACCTTTTCCTGATTTCCATCAGGCACTTACACATCCAGCATATGATTTGACATATTTTAGTACACACAGTATTAGAGCAGTGGAGTTTTCCAATTCCCGGCCGTGTCCCTGTATCCCATTTTACTGAAAGTAGGCAGAGATATTTTGGTGACTCGGCAGAAGTCAACAAGAAACGCTGCTAAAAATACATGTCGCGTAACGAGGAGGGAAGAGGATGCGAGGGCGGATACATTTTAATGCGGTGCAAGCGGATAAACTAGGAAAAAAACCAAAAAAAAAACATGGCTAGACGCAAAAGAAACAAGACACGGGATAGAGTGCATGTTGTAACAAGCATGAAAGGTGTCATGGTGTGCTAAGGCTAATGTGCTAATGAGCTGGGAATGGGAGTGTGATATCCAAAAAACACACTCTAAGTATTGGTACAATTGACTGTTCCAGCCATGTGTGGTTTTTTACCAAATGGTTTCCACAATGTTGGAGGCACACAACTGTATAGAATGCCTACATTTTTCATTTACTTGAACCTGGAGATCCAAACCTATGCACAAAGTGAGCTCCATAAGTTTAAGCTTTACATGGGTTGGAGTGCAACATCTGCTCTAGAGCTAAAAACCCTATTAAACAAATTTGCTTCACTTTAACTTCACCTACATCAGATCTGAACTTAAGAACTTGAGGCTGAATGACCGCAAATCTCCGCAAGTACACTCCAAACTCTAGTAGAACATCTTCCCAGAAGAGTGGCATTTATTATAACAGGATGTTCCACATTTAGTCATCAATTTTCCATCCATTTGGACTAAACAAGCATTATTGTGGCTCAAAACATCATCATTGAAATGTATTTTCGGCAACTGGAAAAACGACAAATGATGGACCTCCTCTGCAAGACCTTGTCTCGTCATTTTGTGCAGAACGACAAGCATTAAAAGCGTCACAATATACAATCTGTTTCATCTTCTTCCAGGAGGTGGAAACTGGGGTTCGTGGAACCAGTGGAGCCTGTGCTCGAAGACGTGCGATTCGGGCTGGCAGCGTCGCTTTCGGATGTGCGAAGGCACAGGAATCCAGAATTACCCCTGCGACGGTTCAGGGGAGGAAGTGCGCTCCTGCAACGACAAGAAGTGCCCAGGTACGTGTGCATGTGCGAGTGGATTAGGGATGATAAGATTCACCGATTCGCGACGACATAAAAGTGAACGTGATGAATCGACTTAAAAAAGAGTGCGAGTTGACATCCGTATCGCGATGCATCAGTAAAAAACGATTTATTTATATAGAATTATTAGTAGACGTGTCGTAGTTTTATTCTTTAAAAAGTGTTGAATCGACATCGGAAATCAGTCTGCATTTCACCATCCCTTTTCTCCGTCCTTTTGCTCCTTTCTCTCTAGGTGTGTTTCGCATCCATCTTTTTCTCACTTTTCTTTTCCCACTCTCCCTCCTTTATTTTCGTCGTCACGTGCCCTGCATTCTGTCTGGTTTTCTTTTCCTTCCTGCTCATCTATTTGTGCACCTTTAGGTCCCTCTGTCTCTCTTTTTTTTCATATGACAGAGTCTTCTGTTTCCTCCTCTGCTTGTTTTTCCCCTCCGTTCCCTCTCCCTCCTTCAGCGGAGGCACGTCGTCCCGTGCGATTTGTCAGCGCAGCACAGCAAACAGCAGATTTTAATAAGCGGCTCTTTGACTGTAGCTTTGGGAGGCTATAGATTAAATAAATGTCAGGCGTCGCTGCGGTAGCCGTATCAAGACTTTTTTTTTTTTATAGCTGCGCCGCTGCCTTAAAGACAAAGATTTGTCCGAGAACTTTGTGAGAATACAAGTAGAAAAGTTTGAACGTTCCTAAAAAACTCGCCCTCCTTTTTTTTTTACCACGTTTTCTTTTTTTTTTTCTTCTTTATTCTAATGGTGGATGAAAGAAATCGGTCTGATGTGACGGCTGGAAGGTAATTCAATTGCCTTTAATGGATCGTCTACAATAACGCAGTGTCCTTCAGAATTTTGGTTGAGAAAAAAAAAAAGTCCATGAAACGAATTGCACATGAAGTCTAGCTTAAATACACAGTTCTTTTTGGAAGAATTCTGGGTATATCATTATATTACGGTTCTTTCACAGAGCGGTACAAAGACAATATCTTTTCTATCTCCTTATCTGGAATTTTTGCTTTTTGCTCAGTGTTTATGGTTTATTTTTCGATCATAAAAATCCCTCAATACCAAATTGGATCAATGGAAGTATCTCATTGGTGGGCTTTTTGGAAGAAATGTCCATCCGGAGCTATTTGCACCAGGGATAAATAAGATGATACAAACTAGAGCGACGTATTCAGAGATTGTAGACAATCCAGTAAAACATGGGGCAGGCCAGGGTGGGGTTGGTGTTGTCCTGCAATGAGTGTCCAAAGATTAAATGTATGTAGGGGACATCTTGGGGACTTCAATTTCCTGTCTTTTGGAAACAGTGCTTCATATGAAATGCTTCAATGCATTAGGCAAAATGATTTACAACTGAGCAGTGGCAGCTTGGTGGTGCTGGGATTCAAGCTTGCAACCTTCTGAACCAGAGTCTAACACTTTAACCACTGAGCTCCAAACTCCCGTGTACAGATGGGTTGTTTAAAAGTCCCACAAACTCCCAAAAACCATTGCATAATAAGAACTGAATTATTTTATCATTTGTTTTTCATCATGTGTTAAAAAAAAGTAATAAACACAACCTTCACTGAGCCTTTTTCTTTTTTTTTATCTTTTTTTTTTTTTTTTTTTTTTTTTTTTAAGAAGCGTTTTATAATGAATATATAATAGAAATGATGTTTTTGAGAATTATGAAAATAATATTTTGGTGTCCTATTATTATTATTATTATTATTATTATTATTATTATTATTATTATTACTGTTCATATTTTGTAGGTAATGGATGAATGATATAATATGAGGTGCTTTATTAGAGGAATATCGTAAATCATTACAATAAAGAAAAAGAAAAAAAATAACATTTTCATTCCAAAAAAATTTTAAAAAGTAAATGGATTTAGCAATATTATATAATATTTTACTCATTTATGGCTAAGTACATTATACAGCTCCTCTCGAACGTGTTGAAACGCTAATCGATTATGGTTTCTGAAAGATACAAATATATATATATAAATGTGCGCAGTTTATTTTTATTGAAAAATCCTCCCTTGGCATGAAGATCTGTTTTACACATTTTTAAAAAACTTTGCTGTGACACTTGGAAAACTCACAGTTGTTTTTCACTAGTTGAAGTTTTTTTTTTCTTGTGATTCAGTTCATCCCAGAGCAGTTCAATAGGATTTAGGTGCGGTGACTGGGCAAGTCGTTCCATGATAGATTTCACTCCAGCCGAATGTTGCTTCCAATGAGCCAGTATGGAATGGGAGACATGTTTAATACTTTCACGTTCCAGACTAAGTCTCCCACCTTCCCTGCTCTGAAACAGCCCCCAGATTCCACCTCCATGTTTGACTGTAGGGTTTAGGCAGTCTGCTAACATCTTCTCTCCTGGTCTTTATCATACACAAGGTTTTTTCTTTGAGTCAAGTTTATTTCTTTAGCGCTTTTCACAACAGAAATTGTCTCAAAGTAGCTTAACAGTTAAGGTGAATGATGTGATTGTGGCAGGGAAAAACTCCCTTAAATGTTATGAGGAAGAAACCTTGAGAGGAACCAGACTCATAACAAAAACCCATCCTCATTTGGGTGATTTAGATCCAAAAAATTAAAAATTTTGACAAATGTTCTTTCCAGTCATTCACTGTCCAATTCTTGTGTATGTTTGTATACATTTTGGTCATAAGGATCATACACGTGTCTCAAAAAAAACATGAAAGACTCCAAGCCTATCAAAAGCACGGTATGTTTTATTCATATTATCATATAATCTGATTTAATGTGTATTTGTGTGTGTTTATAGCACCTCATGAGATATGCAAGGATGAGTACCAAGACTTAATGACATGGAAGAGAGCTTCAGCTGGAGAGACGGTCTACAACAAATGTCCATCAAATGCCACTGGTGAGTTTTCGCCTCGGACATCAGGAGAACAACTTTCTCCCAGAGCTTCCTAACACATTTACCTTCATCCCTAGTGAACTACATTGTTCTTATTGGGATTGGATTTCCTTTAAACTCAATAAAAAAGTTTTGCAAGTGGGTGGAGTTAAGTTTTCAGCATGAGGGGCTTGTGTGAGGGGTAACAATTCTCTAGTAAATGCATTATCTTTGTTAGGGTCCTGGTGGTCACAAAAATATGTGGCTTGATTGGTCAAGACCCTAGACCTATGGGTCAAACTTTCTGGAGAAATTGGTGAGATGGATGAACAAGAGTGAATGGGATTGGTCAAACATTCTGTCGCAATGGGATCAGTTGTCCACAGGGTTTTCAGCAAAATATGTGCTGCACTGGTTTCATCTGTTCGGAAAGTTTAGAAGGAATTGGTCAAGCTTTTATCTAGGATAGGAGCAACTGGTCAAGATTCTTATTAAGGATAAGAAAGACTGTTAAAATTTTCAGTAGACGTGAAAAGGACTTTTTTAAGCTTTTTGGGAGAATAGGAGGAACTGGTCAAGCTTGCAGTGGAGTGGGGAGGATTGGTCAAACTTTCTGTAAGGACAGGAGGGATTAATCAGAGTTGCAGAGATGATGGTGGGGACTAGTAAGAACTTGGTGTGGATGAGAGGTATTGATCACACTTGCAGAAATGATTAGGAAATGATTCTATTTTTAAAGGGGTGGGAGGGATTGGTCAAGATAGGAGGGTTGGGTCAAACTTTCAGTGGTGATTTGTGGTAGTTGTGGTAGAATCTTTTAGAGGATGGACATAACAGGTCAAGCTTTCAGGGAGGGTCAGAGGGATTGGTCAAACCTTCAGTGGTGAGGAAATGGATTGCTTATACTTTCTGTGACTGTGGGATACACTGGTCAAGCTTTCAGTGAGGATAAGAGGTATTAATCAAGGATTTGGTCAAACATTTTGTACGGTTTAGGTGGTTTGGTCATACGGTCTTGAAGGGTGAAAGGAAGTGATCAAAATTTCACTGAGAGTTTAAAGGATTGGTCAAACTTTGAATTATTGCTAGAGAGATTGATTAAGGTTGGGCAGGGATCAGTCAAGCTTTCGCTGATACTTGACAGGTTTGGACAAGCTTTCACTGATAGTTGAAGGGATTGGACAAGCTTTCACTGATAGTTGAAGGGATTGGACAAGCTTTCACTGATAGTTGAAGGGATTGGACAAGCTTTCACTAATAGTTGAAGGGATTGGACAAGCTTTCACTGATAGTTGAAGGGATCGGTGAAGCTTTTACTGATAGTTGAACGGATTGGTCAAGCCTTAAGTGATTGTTGGAGGGATTGGTCAAAGTTGGGGAGCAATTGGTCAAGCTTTTAGTGATTGTTTGAGTGTTTAGTAAAGTTTTCAGTAAATGTTAGATGGATTGGTCAAGGTTGGGAAGGGTTCGGTCAAGCTTTCAGTGATTGTTAAAAACATTGTTCTAGATTTCACTGATAGCAAAGAGATTAGTCTCGCTTGCAGTGAAGATGGGAAGGATTGGTCATGAAGAGAAATCTTTTCCAGGAATGAATTTATTATTTGGGTTGGAGGGTCAAGTGGCCACGCCGAGTCAGGTTGACGTTAGCTGGAAGTCTACCTTTTTAAAATCTCCGATTAACATCATCAAGTCTCGAGAAACATTATTTATGAAGCTGACTAATTAACATTCCACTAATTTGCTATTTCACATGAATTGAATTTTGATGTTAATCATAGCATCAGACTATGATTCTATGTTATTCCCTGCATCAGCACTGTTTACAGTATTTTTTATTGGTCAAACATACAATATAAATAATAAAAGTCACACCGAATCAATGCCTGGGTGTTCTGAAAGATTCTTTTGTTATCAGTTAAAGCTCCACTATAAAACTCCATCAGTGTTGCAATTATTCATTTCCAAAACCTCACCGCAGGCAATCACCCCTTCACTACTGCCAAAATAAGTTGATTTGAGTGCAATTAATTTTGGAGTTTGTTAAGGATTAGGAGCTCAGTGTGTGTGTGTGTGTGTGTGTGTGTGTGTGTGTGTGTGTGTGTGTGTGTGTGTGTGTGTGAGGCACACAGCATATCAAATAAGTGAAATGTGAGCTCAGAGTAACCCTTTATGACAGAATATACAGTCTAAAAAAGATTTAGACTGAGTTTAAACAGTGTGAATCAAATGCCTGGGTTTTCATAGCTTTATTTTAAAATCATTTTTATTTCAATTTTATTTTATTTTTATTTTTTTTGTAACGGCATGTTAGTGTGTAATTTAAAATTGATGTGAATCTGTTTGAATTTTTTTGGTTGTGATTTCATTTTTTTTTTTTTTTTTTATTTAATTTGATTTCATTTTGTTTCTTTTGTTAATTTAATTTATGTTTATTAATTGAATTTCATCTTGAATTTCACTGAATCTTTTAATTAAAGTGTAATTTTTTATTACAAATTCAATTAAAGGTTATTTATTTGCTTTCATATTTTTTTTTGGTTTTTATTAAATGTTTTATTTATTTATTTATTTACATTTTTTATATTTTAGAAATCAAACAGATCTATGCCTAATTTCTACTCAATTTGAATTTTGTTATGCATTAATTCTTGTATTTTATGTCATTTAATTTGATTCAATTCTTTTAATTAAAATTAAAATGTTTAGAAAATTTGAATTTCAATTAAATTTAATATATATATATTTTTATATAATTTTTTTTATCCATCAATAAATTAATATATATTCTTATATTCTTCTTTTATTACATTAATTTAACATTTTGTTTTATTTTTTATTTTTAATTAAATCACATTTTTGTCCATTTAATTTAATTTCATTGGGTTTCTGCTGAATTTTTATATTTGCGACAATTTTTTAATTGCAAATTTTTTGAAAAAAAAAAATCATTTATTTCACAATTTTTTATATATTTACATTTTTTTGCACATATACATTGAAACAACAGAGATAAAGACACCCTGAACAATTTGCAAATTCATCTTCTGAAGGAAAATCTGATAACGACTTCCATGATATTGTTTTTCTACAAAAGTCTGAGCTGATTTATTTCCTTTCTGTTTCTTTCATCAATCGTTGCTCCTATCGCACTTTTATCAGTTGTACGCATGGTAGCAATGATCTTATGTGACGTCAGTGTGACAGGCAACCTCTACGTTCTTTCAGGAATGCAGCGAATGTGTAACACCATCAAACAGCTTCACAACTAGCATTAAAAGAACACGACTATAAGAGCTGTATGTCCTTTTTGAACGTCTCATTCCATATTTAGTCTCTATTTGATCTTATAAGAACCTCCACTCTTCTGGGAAGATGTTCCAGTAGAGTGTGTGTGTGTGCATTGCCATGCTGGAACGGGTTTGATTCCTATAGCTTTATTGAAGCTGAATTATGAAAGGCCATTGGGGTCAAAATGCCTCATACACAATTTGGAAGTATTTGGACACCTCTGAGTACCAGAAACTTGGAGGTTAACAATTTCATCGGATGTCTTAATAGAACCAATCTTGTTTCATGCCATAAAGCCAGCTCCGTGAAGATATTCTTTACACGGGTTGGACTGGAAGATCTTAAGTGGCCTCCTATTGAGCTCCGACCTCAATTTTATTTGGATGACCTGAAACACTGAGTGCACCCAAGGTCTCCTCATGTCACCTATATCAGTACCTGAGCTTTCTCAGGTTGAATTCTCACAAATCTGCACAAGCACACTTTAAAATCTAGTGATACATCTTCCCAGAATAATGGAGGAAAATGGGGACTAAATGTGGAATGCAATTGAAAACAGCAGATAGCGTATGCAAATAAAATCTGGTGAAATGTTGCCAGTGATGTTCAAGCGCTAAACACTGGGGTGAGCAACGGTCAACTCTGGAAATCAAACAATCTTCTAAAATGAGATAGAAAAAAAAACATCTGGAAGGCAGGTGAGTTAACATCATTTTTTTGTTTTGTTTTGTTTTTACCCAAAAGACGCTACTTGATGTCTCCCTGTGGATCGGTGTGTGAACGGAGCATTGAGTTTTGCCCAGGACGCTAAATATCAGTCTCAGTGTCGGGTTGATGGGCGAGCGCACAGTCAAGGCCCATTGCACAAAAGCAGCATGATGCAAGTTTGAGTAAATGTGGTTTAGCAGCATGGTTTTCTCGCTGATGTTTACCACAGGCACTTTTCCGACCAGTTTGAATTCCACCCTGTTTATTATTCGGCATGTTGTTTTTTTTTTTCTTCCAATCTTGTGTATGAAGAAAAATTCACGTCTTCTTTCTCTTTTTTCCCCGCAGGATCTGCTAGTCGTCGATGTTTGCTGGACGCAAATGGAGTTGCTTACTGGGGTCCTCCGAGCTTCGCCCGATGCATCTCACTTGAATATAGATATTTACATTTATCTGTAAGTGATAGCTCATATTTGTACAATTTCTCTGTTTTTTCTGCATCTTTTTATTTATCGATCAGAAATGTTAAATACCAGGGACCCCAAGGACACCTTTTAAAAGAATTTCGTTCATTAATCCACTTAATACCACCACTATCACGTCGCGATTATAGAAACCATCAATACAATACAAAAACGCAATATAACAACACATGGTATTACAGAGAGAAAAGCATTTCACATATGGAAAGTTAAAACCATTTTACTAAAGCAGGAAACCCAGTTAAGACTCCAAAACTCTACACTACAACCGCAACTGTGCACCTACAACATCTGGAGCAGTTCAGAATCAATATTTGGAAATAACATGACAAACATAAAAAATCTAAATAAAATACAACCTACTGACCGAGAGATGCAGACTCATAATGTGCAGCGCCCCTCAGAGGTTGTAATCCAGTGGTACCGCTCGTATTCACTGGACTGGAAGTGGAGAACAAACCCTTTCCCAGGCTGAGACACGCTAGCTAGCTTCAGGGTCGGCCGACCTCCTCACGAAGTCTAGCTTTTCTTCCAAATGGATTTTTAAATATGTCCAAGACCAAATCAATTTCTCTTCCTCCGTAGGCGTAAAAAAAGTCGAACTCTGATGTATTAATGTGTGCAGAGCGCTGCAGATGTGTTTTGCCAGTCGAACTTGGCTGTAACAGTTTCCCTCTGACCAACCAATCAGAGGACGGAAAAATGCTGACGCTATTCTGGGCCAGCTAGCTGCCCTGTGAGGCGAATATGAAATCTGATTGGTTAAAGAAACAGAGCTGTTGGTAATATTCCCAATGGTTGAAAGGCCAGCAGTACTGACTCTAAAGGCTCTGGGCAGATTAGATTGACATGGCAGCATAGAGGCTGAAATCTGATTGGACAAAAAAATCGAACATCCACATACACGTACTGGAAACAATACAGCGAAGAGAAACGCTACGGAATGAAGAGAATAAACTATTGGGAATAAATTAATACAATTTCATTGAACAAATATTAGAATTTAGGTTGTAAATGTAGGTCAGTGTTTCTGATAGTGTTTAGGTCATCAGAGAAGGCTTTGCTGCCAGAATGTAGAGAGCGAGTTGACTTGCAACGATGGTGCAACTCCACATTTTTGAGTTTCTTTCTGCATTTTTTTTTTTTCTCTCGCTTAGTTTTCTCGTTCTTGCTTCGCGTATTTTTATTTTTTTTGCTAATCGCCCGACCGTAGCCTATTCTACATTTATTTTTAAAATTTGTTTAAATTTGCCCGCATTTTATAATTAACGTTCTTATTCAACACTCGCACTCGTCTCGGCTGCCATGCGTTCTTTGATTGCATGCAACCCAGGGATACTATTGGTCTCATTTTTTGACCCTTTTTGATACATACAAATTTGTGGATTAAAATGAATCTGAAACGCTAAAAAAATAAAAAATAAACAAAATAAAAAAAAACATGCAACAGAGTTACATGCAAGAGCTTTTTTTTTTTTAATTAAGCAGTTAGTTAGTTTTTGTTATTTATTTATTCATTTTTTATGTATTTATTTGTTCTAAAACAAAAATGAATGCGTTGCATTCATTCGTTTATCATCTATTTAATAATAATAATAAAAAAAAAAAAACTAATGATGAAATACGTTTAAAAAGCTAGAGCTGAAAATGTGAAATATTTCAAATACGGCTCATTCAGATTTGTATTTGCGTATAATAAAATAAACGAGGGGCTTCATCCACATCCTGGTTTTGCTCCGAGAAGCTCGTATGGAGCACTAGGTGACAGGAAATTGGAGTTCAACACGTGTTCTCCTCTTTCAATATTATACCATGCACAAAACCTTTATATTTATGGCATTCGGGAGATCTTGTGATCTAGAGTGATTTACAAAAGAGCAGTTGAGGGTTAAGGGCCTTGCTCAAGGCCCATCAGTGGCAGATTGGTGATGCTGGGATTTGAACTTGTGACCTTCCGATTCACAGGCGAATGCCTTAACACAAGTGTGTCCAATCTTTTCCACAAAGGGCCGGTGTGGGTGCAGGTTTTCATTCCAATCAATCAAGTCCAAACCAAATTCACATGATTTTCATTTTCAATAAGGTGTTGCCCTTGATTGGTTGGAATGAAAACCTGCACCACCATTGTGGAAAAGATTGGACACCCCTGATTTAACCCCGGAGCTACAACCTCCCTCCTTCACACATTCCATCTTGCCCCACCCTGCCTCATGTTCTACTACTTTCTCTGTGATCTCTGAATTTGCTGCTTTAATTTGTCCTATATTATTTATCATTAGTACAAAAGATTCCAGAGTGGACATTCCTTTAGAAAATCAGGCCAATTAAATTCCTGTTTACTTCCAGGATGTTAGAATAGAAAAATGCTGCACTTTAAACCGTCGATCAAACAAACACCAATCAGCCTCATCATCAGCAAATGCACTGATGATGCCACTTTCTCCAAGAACATCATCTCGCTTTCCAACCAGGAACCAGGACAAGGCGGCTCTAAGAGACGTCGTGTTTCACAATTGCAGATCAGAAAACGAACGAAAGCAATGCCGACTGAGCAGAAGCGTGTCGTTTCAGTCTAAAAACACCAAACCCATTCGTAACATTAATTTTCCTTGTTTTTTGTCATTTGTTTTCTTTTCTCCATAACGAGAGCACGAGAAGCGATCGATCGATTCGCCGCTTGATATTTCTCGTTTCCGACTCTCGAACTCTGACCTTTTTCCTCCGTACTAATTGCGCATTTATGTATTTATGCTTTGTGTTATTTATTTATTTATGATTTATTTCATTCTTTTTATTAAACCTCGCCCTGAATGGGGTCAGCGATTTTTTTTCTTTTACTCCGAGGCCATGATTAAATCAGCCTGATTACACTGTTAACCTGTTTACTAACCCTTCATTATAATCACACAATGTTCGCCCCAGGCCTGATTGCTATTGTCTTGGAACGGCGTCAGTCAATCGATGAGTTTGCTTTTCCGACCATAAACAGGACATTCGGAGAGCTCGGGCTGTAACGCGCCATGATTGCGATGGGGTTTGAACCTGTAGCGGCTGCCGATTCTCCCGGACTTGTACGTGCTTTGCTCTAAATGAGGATCAATGAGGTCTATTTGCTCGCAAAGCATCAATCTGGGTTTTGTTCCCACATGGGAGTGTGTATGAATACAGTTTAGTGATTAGCATTGAGCGCTGACATTAGCAGAATCGTTCTGTTATTGGTTTTGAAGTGGGATGTTGGAGCTCCAATGGTTAATATGTTGGACTTTGGATAAAAAGGTCATGAGTTTAAATTCCAGGACTACCAAGCTTCCACTTCAGCAATACTCTCAAATGATCATGTGCACAAATAAGTTTATTGTAAGTTGCTCTGAATAAATGATATAAATATACAAAACGTACAGCATTCACCGGTGTGCAGCCTGAAATGTTGCATGATGTTTCTTTATTAATATTTCATTATTAATATATTGTGATAAATGGTGAAATTGCACCGAGGCCAGGCGTTTTTTAATGGCATCATACTCCATTAAACACTTTATGATGATAGTGATAATGAGGATAATGAGGATGATGATTTTTATCATCTAATTTGATTTTATTTTTTGATACAATTATATGATCTAATTAGTATTATTTTATTTGTATTCATTTTTATTATAATTTTTTTTTCACTTTTTGAAGCCTTTTTTTTTGCCTTGTCTACATGATGTATTAATTATAATGGGCACATATAAGAAATAACATTTATACATAAAATATTATTTTTGTAATATATATAAATGAAAAAAAAAATATATATATTTATACATTATTTATATATATACATTATATTCATAATTTAAAGCTATCAATAGAAACGTTTGAATTATTAGTGTGTGAAAGAAAGAAAGAACATTAAATGAAAAAAGAAAGAAAGAAAAGAAAAGGATAAAAGAAAGAAAGAAAGAAAGAAAGAAAGAAAGAAAGAAAGAAAGAAAGAAAGAAAGAAAGAAAGAAAGAAAGAAAGAAATGCTTAGAACGTAATTTTTTTGGTTTGTTCGATTTGAAAGAAAGAAAGAAAGAAAGAAAGAAAGAAAGAAAGAAAGAAAGAATGAAAGAAAGAAAGAAAGAAAGAAAGAAAGAAAGACATCCCACATTTAGTTCCTATGTCCTGTTGGAATCATCTCCACTCTTTTGGGAAGATGTTCCACCAGTGTTTGAAGTGTGAGTCTAAAGAGAGAAGGTGTTCAGTAGGGTTGAGGTCGGAGCTCTATATAATAAACCATGATATGTTTAGTATAAAAAAACAAAATAACTGAAAGTGAACAAACGCGTGATTCTCATCCTCTTCCTCAGTTACGAGAGCATCTTGCGAAGGGTCAGAGGACCCTGGCAGGGGAGGGCATGTCTCAGATCGTGAGGAGTCTCCTGGAGTTAATGTCCCGCCACAGCTATTACAGCGGTGACCTCTTATTCTCCGTGGAGATTCTCCGAAATGTGACGGACACCTTCAAGCGAGCAACCTACATCCCAGCTCCCGACGACGTGCAGGTACACACACACACACACACACACACACGCACACACACACACACACACACACACACACACACACACACACACACACACACACATACACTCTATTTCCGTATTCAACATTCTTGCTTTGTGTGTTTGGCAGAAATTTTTCCAGATAGTCAGTTTGATGCTGGACATGGACAATCTTCAGAAATGGGAAGATGCTCATCAGGTAACTGTTTACTGCATTAATACAAGAAAGAAAGAAAGAAAGAAAGAAAGAAAGAAAGAAAGAAAGAAAGAAAGAAAGAAAGAAAGAAAGATGTCCCCCGGTTATGTCTCCCCCAGGAAGTCTCTTGGGTGGCGTGACTTCGGAAACGCGTTGTGTGTCCATAATTGTGACGTCCTGCCACAATCTCTGATGCTTTGCTGGAAAAGCACATTTCATGAGTCCATAGGAAGCAAATGATCCACAGAGCTCTCGGAATTTATGGCACGTGTCTGAAATGGAAAACATACACTTTCAGTCTCTTAATAGTCACTTAGTGCTGCTCTTATAAAGAACGATTATGAGCCATGACCATGTCTGTCAGAGACGATCTCCATTACAGCACACACATCTTCTGATTTCTTCATTGTCCTAATGTTCTACAGTCCAAATGACGTGATTATGAAGTTAAATCATTAAGGTTTTAAAAAAAAAAAGGAAAGAAAGAAAAAAAGAAAGAAAGAAAGAAAGATTGAAAGAAAGAAAGAAAGAAAGAAAGAAAGAAAGAAAGAAAGAAAGAAAGAAAGAAAGAAAGACAGAAAGAAAGAAAGAAAATGTAAGAAAAAATTAGAAAGAATGAGAAAGAAAGAAAGAAAGAAAGAAAGAAAGAAAGAAAGAAAGAAAGAAAGAAAGAAAGAAAGAAAGAAAAAATGAAGTGAAGGACTGAAAGAAAGAAAGAAAGAAAGAAAGAAAGAAAGAAAGAAAGAAAGAAAAAAAGAAAGAAAGAAAGAAAATGGAAGAAAAAATGAGAAAGAATAAGAAAGAAAGAAAGAAAGAAAGAAAGAAAGAAAGAAAGAAAGAAAGACATCCTGCTTCTCAGTGATCTCTTATTAATCCAAAAACCCTCTACATGTACTGTTCACACTGCAGGACATTCTCTATATGGACAAAACATTTTTTACAATTGTCTACAAAACAGATGTTCTGGGAAGATGTTTGTCATTTTATGAATAAAAACAAATCGGATGCAACCATTTTTTTTAGCTCTGAATGCTGGGAGATTTTTTCTGTTGCAATCCATTTGTACCCAGTTTGATAAATAAAACAGATGTTCTTCAGTGTCTTCATAAAACCCATATATCTCTCATTTTACTGCAGTCGGATACAGGGAAACTTCTTCTCCAGGAGAAGTGGAGAAGCAATTTGTAGTGTAGCTGATGCGAGAGTCAGAGAGAGAAAACTGAAACCGAGAATTATCTCTGTTCACTGAACAAAATGTGCACTCTGCAACCTGAGCTGTGCTAATGCTATTTTAATTCCTGGGGTGAGATCTCCGGCCTGTCACAGTTCACTGAACCTAAAGGCTTAATGCTTCCTTTATTATCGCGCACCCATAACGGCATAACGGCTCGACTTCAAAGCCACGTATTTTTAAGCCCTCGCTGAGGTCCGAAACGTTCTCGTAAAAGAGGAATACACAGCACATGGGGTTTAGGGTTATGTGTAATGAGCTGTAGGTTCGGCCAGGAGTTACGGCAGGTGTGATGAGAAGCAAGGAAGGTTAGGATGTGTGAAGATTTATTTATAGTACCATCATTATGACGACCCGGCTATAGAAAGCATTAATATTATAGAGAAACTTAGAACAGAGCGTCGCATCACAGACAGGAATCTCAAATGAATGCCGTAAAGCAAGAAACCCAATGATCACAATTCTCCTTTCACTGGAGCCACAGCAGTACCTCCCACATGCATCATCTTTAGCAGAAGCAGCGGTATTAACCTCGAAATGACCCTGAACATATTTGTGCCTTTGCACATCGGAATCATTTGGTCAGGTTAAATCAAGGGCCCAATAGTGGCAGTTTGGCGATATTGAAGCTTGAACCCTCATCCTTCCGAGATCCTTAACCACGTCGATATCAGCGTGTCGTCTTTTTCTTTACAGCACCATGAAACAATTAGTGGCGGTAGCCTGCTGAAAATTAATGTATAGTAAATTTGTGTTTGATACAAAACAAATCCAAAGTCTCCTCGCACTTTGAGGCAGAGAAACACAATCCCATGTCACCTAGTGGAAGATAAAACCCGAAAGCATATACAATATTTGTCAACTAATTATATTCGGAAGAAAAGGTTGTTGGCTTGAGTGCCAATATTCCATGTCAAAGAGCTCCAATGAAACGGAAACAAATGAGATCTATTCCCAGCAGAAGAGCAGAAAACAAGCCCATTTCAAAAATATAAGCGAGCGTGTTAGTGCTTCAATTATTCATTACGAACACACAGTGCAGCCAATCTAGCTCGTCTCTTACCATCTGTTGCATATTAAAATGGATTTAATTGGTTTATTGAAAGGAATAAAAAAAATCCGACAAGAACAAAGTTAATAAACGCAACAATTTGCTGTTCTGGCAAAAGCTCTCGCCTGCGTTCACATGCCTGTCCGACGACAAGACAGATTCCTTTATTTTTCCCATGAGAGGGCAGAAGTTCCATAAATCTATATTCAGACAATCATCACTGCGCTATTTCAATTAACATGGCAAAACAGTTGGCAGAATTATAACAATTGTAGTTGTGTTGAAAAACAGCTTATGAAAAAAAAAAAATCCCGTTTTTGCAAAGGTTATAATTCCTTACTTAGTCCCAATTTGCTGTTATAATAACCTTCACTCTTTTAAGATGTTCCGCTCAGTGCTCCACACATTTCACCCAAATTCCAATTCCCAATGAGTTCCAATTCATCCTAAAGTTGTTCAAGACGGTTGACTCCAGAGATCAATAGCAAGCCAGTCAAGATCTTTTACTCCAAACCATGTAAACCGTGTCTTCAATTTACATCTACCACATCCAAAGACATCGGATACAAATGGGAACCTCCAACTTTGGAACCGTATAAGGTTGGAAAAAAGTGGTGGATGAAGTACACAAACCATGTAGTGACCATGAAAAAGTCAGTAAAAGTGTCCCTTCAAACGTTCACTTGAGTATAAGTACAAAAGTATTTGCCATCAAATGTACATAAGCATCCAAAGTACAAGTCCAAAGGAACGACGGATTTTTGCACAATTGTTTGGAAAATTCAGGTCATGTTGTATATATAGTGAGATGTATAAATAATATCCAGTATACACACACCATATACAAATGCATTTTCTCTTCCCAGGTCTCTCCAGGTGCCGTGCTGCTAATGCGAGTTGTGGAAGACTTCATTCATCTCATCGGTGAAGCGCAAAAGCCTTTCCAAAGCTTTCTCGCTGTCACCACTAACCTCAGTGAGTGCTCTTATCAGCCACAGAGTTCAGAGACATTGCAATCTACAGTACATCATGTTGCAAAATGAATTTTTGAAAGTTGCGTATGTGGGGTGAAGGGAAGGAAAGAAAAATCGAGTCCCTTAAAACATATATAACACATGCAATGCTCAGCTGTGTTTATATGCTATTTGGTTGTGTATAGGTTACTGATGCAATAACAGCAATTCAGAGTTTCCTGTGATATCCAATGGACTGGTAGTGAATAAATCATACTGATGTTTGGACTCAAAGATCTGAAAATCAAGAGTGCAGCTATGTGATTAGTTAGTACTCACGTAGACAAGTCAGTTGGCAAAATACACAGATTAAGGTTAAGGCTTTGAGTTGCTGATCATAAAGTTCTGGGGTTAAATCCAAGCACCAACAAGCTGCCACTGTTGGACCCTTGAGCAAGGCACTTAACCCTCTCTGCTCCAGTGGTGCTCTACCATGGCTGAACCTGTGCTCTTGCAGATGTCCTTATCCACCTACATTTATCTTATCTCTCCTACTGAGGATTATCGGCCAATTAAGTGTCATTTGGTTATGCTGGGATTTGAACAAAAGAGCGTCCAATCAGGCAGTCAGAAATCCAAAGTTGCAAGGGAAGTGGCAGCTCCGTGGATAAGATGTCGGACTTATGATCGGAACGTCATAGGGTCAAATCCCACCACCAAGCTGCCTAATGCCTAACTGCTCAATTTTATAATCAATGGGATAAATTTAAGGTACTAATTCCATATTAGCGTCAAAGGTAAATATCTTTGGTATTGTATTTGTTCGAACAGAGTGTACAGTTGAAAAGAGGTCCAGGACAAAAAAAAAAAAAAAGAGAGGCAACAGTTCCACTGCAGTGAATAAAATCAAAAATGGCTATGAAAGGCAATAAAAAGTTAAATAAATCTTGGACGCTACCAAAGATCACGCGTTAATTCAAAAGATTAATATGCAAGTTGTAGAGAAGTGGACTCTGAAAGCCTGTGCAATTTTTCTTTCTCGTTAGTAATCAATATCCAACGAGAGCCGGTGTCAGCTGTCTCCAGCGACATTAACTTCCCCATGAAGGGAAGGAGGGGGATGAAGGACTGGGCCCGCTCAGCAGAAGACAAGCTTTTCATCCCTAAAGAGGTCTTCAGTCTGTCCTCTGATGGTAAGTTGGAAACCTTGCATCTATAGATTTCTGCCACAGAAACAAATATTTGGAACCAACATCCTGAACGATCGTTTTTCTTTCACTTTCCGTACACACTGAGTATCCGTTTGGCCATCACCTTCCTTTGTTCTCCCCAATTCTCCTCCTCCCACCTTTTTCTCACAGACAAATGTCTTTTGCCTTCATTCAACATTGCTTTTTTAACTTCTTCTCTCCAGTCCTGTTCAAGCCGCAAAGACCTCAAGGTCCAAAGTGAGAAATTGATCGCATTATGGAGGACGAGGGAAAAGGGTGGATGAGACAGTGGAGGACGGAGGGAAGTTGGGGGTCGAGGTCAGTCGGGGAGGCTCATTTTTCTCTAGAAGCTGGGAAATTAAAAAAGAGAAGATCCAGACATGCCAAAGTGGAAGAAAAGAGCCCAGGTAGAGTGGGGGCGTTAAAGATCAAGATTGAGGGCTACATGGAATTGCATTGAAAAAACAAGCCCTTGATAAGTAAAAGAAATGCCGCCTCAGCTCCTCCTACTCCTCCTATTGGCTGAACCATTCGATCCAACACCACGCATCCCCACCCCCTGCTTCGGGCGATAAGATATCCCGCATTGTCCTGCACTATGCAATATTGTTCTACAAAATAACAAATGCTTTATCGGATGTTGGCTTTGTTTGGATAATATCTGTGAAAATTAAGAGGTTGAATTCAATTCAAGACTTGTCAGACCCAGTCGCAGTTTTGAATCGTGATGGCCGATTGTTATCCTGATGATGTGCTGGAATTGAGCTACGCCTTGCCTTGCTCTAGGGGAGAAGTCCGCTGTTTGAACACTGTTTCCAGTTGAATAATCATGAGTTATGCCGAAAAACATGCAGTCAAGCGCTGTGGTTTGGAGATTTGATAAAAAAAAAAAAAAAACAGCAAGACAAAATAGAGGAAGTCATGTTTCCCAAAGCAATCTGTCTGATTCGGAACAGGTATAACATGATGAGTGTTCCACATGGAGGGATGTAGTGCGCTGAACATTGCGTAGAAGAGAACGAAGCGCAGTTATCCATTTTAATTAGCATCATGGATCCAAATAATGGGTTGACAGTTCACATTAGATTTGTATGATCTGAATTTGCAATTAATTCTGCCTTAATCATATTCTCTGGCCATATAAAGCTCTAGATTGGCACAGCAAAGATCATTCACCTGTAGACTGTGAGTTCTAATCCCTACGATGCCACAGCCATTTGTCATTTTGTTATTTACAGCAGAACTAGCCAATCGTGGATAAATATGTGATCATGTATGCAGAAGAGAGCAAATAGGGCAGTAGAGAAAATTTTTGGAGGTTGGCTCCTGGTGTTCCAAAAGCATTTGACCCACCTTTTGTGGTTGATAGCTGTCAGGTAATGGATGAAATGTACAATAGCCAGTGGGTAGGAACTTGCAAGATACCAAATTAGCTTGGGATACAGTTACTGGATCCATATTGCAGTATGCCAGCTGATCCTGAGCATACCAAAGAGATAAAGGAAGCATTAAAAGCAAATGCAAAGATGTTTAATAAGGTATATACACTGATTAGCCATAACATTAAAACCACCTGGCTGATATTGGGTAGTTTCCCTTGTGTCACTTAAACAACTGAGCTGTATAAGGCCTAGACTTCAAGATTTCTGAAGGTGTACTGTGGTGTCTGGCACCAAGACTTTAAGTCCTGTAAGTATTGAGTATATAATAAATCCCACTCTTGTGATTGGTGCCACTGTAACAAGATAATTAATGCTATTCATGTCACCTGACAGTGGTTTCAATATTTTGGCTGATCGCTCAAAATATACTTGTATCTTTAGGGCCTGGTAGATCTTCTATGGATCCAGAGGTGGTTTCAGATCCATTGGCCAGGAGATGGAAATACAACGCCAATCATTTATGCCAAACAAGCATCCATCATAATTTGATGAAATGCCATGAGATCACACGGAGAAATTGCGAAACCACAATATAGACAGCAAGCTCAAGTTTTTCCACACTGTGCAACTACAAAATTACTGCGAACTCTTCAACAGGCCGTCCAAATCCCTCTGCCGAATGCCAGAGTGCTTGTTTTTTGAACTTTGAAAAACCACGAGAAGTGAGAGAATCAAACGTGCTATGCTTAAAGCTTGATGATGAGACATTAGATCTGATTCGATCCAAATGAGTGGCTCGCTTTATTTTTAAATTTGGCCGCTCTCGTAGTTAGATGCCTGCTACACTCATTTTATCCTTCTGTCAGCTTGCTTCATCCACCACAGCCCTATTCTGTCCAAACCTTGACATTTTTCGCATTCGAACATAATCCCTAGAGGCTTGGCAACCACACCAGAACTCAGCAGGAGAAGAAGGGATTGGACAGAGAAGAAACAGAGGCAAGAAAACAAAGGCATCACAAGATAAACCAAAGTATTCTCGTGCAAGAAAATAGAAGATATATAAGTGTGTTTAGGGGAAAAAGATGCGGGGGAACAGATAAAAAAAAAGAAAATGCATCAGGGAAAAATTGGGCAGAAGGTTGGCGATCTGGACTGGTGGGTCACAAATATAAACCCCTCCTGTCTGTCTTCGAAATGTCACTAGAATTGTCCAGACGGGCTCAAAGTCCTTATGTCTGACAACTTAGTAAATCCTGTTTTGCTTTGGTTTGTGTGTCGGTCTCCATCTGTCAGTCAGGAACGGATAAAGGAACCCTGAATGTCATAGGTTTTAAACAGACACAGCTGCCGCTGTTGACGATTGTTGAGAGCATAATGGGCATTCGGCATATGTGCGTTGGTGGGAATCTTATTTAGCACTTTAGCCACTATTTAGTGGGCTTTGTCCTAATAATCCTTTCAGTAGACTGTTTGTTTTTCATGTCTTGTTTTGCAGAATCCGACGAGGCTTCCTACTTTGTGATCGGATCCATTCTTTACCGCACCCTTGGCTTTATTCTACCACCACCCAAGTAAGTGTGCCAAATGAAACATATGATAAACAACCCCCACATACAAAACTCTTTCTTCTGGAAAACTAAATGTATTGCAAATTTCTGCAGAGGTCCACCATAATTAATGATTTTTATAAATGTATCTGGTTCATATGATTCTATTTCCTTGGTGGTTTAGCTAATGATACACCACATGGACAAAACATTAAGGACACCAAACTATAAGAACTGTATGGATTTAATCCCATTTACATTAATGTTTTCATTTACCATTATAATAACCTCAATTTTTCTTGGAAGATGTTCCACTAGTTTTGTGGTTGTTTATCCAGTCAGGAAATGATGTATGTGAGATATAGAGGCCTGGAGTGCAGTCAATGTTCCATTTAAACCCAAAAATTTTTAATAGCGTTTAGAGCTCTGTAGCGTTCTATTAAAGATCTTCCAGTCCAAACCCAGCAGATGTTCATGGAGCTTCATTGTTATGTTGGAACAGGTTTGGGTCTTCTAGTTCAATTAAAACCAAAATTTCATGCTGGCATTTTCAAAAGTGTGGACAAGTGTGTGATATGGTCTTGAAACTTGGACATTGCGCAGTCTCGAACATATCTCAGCTTGTCCAACTAGCTCAATCTCGAATCGTGGTATTTTGATTCAATCCAAAATAAAAACTCCAAATTCCATTGGAAACTCCATGCTTGAACTCCTCCTCCATATACACGATGTGGTATCAAAAACTTCGAAACCAACGGCGCTCCCTAGTGCTCTTCTGACCACGTGTTTTATCACGTCTGCGATTTCAGCATGGACAGCAAGTGAGAAAAATGAGCAAAAGTTAAATTCTGCTGGCAAATCCGCCACACAAATCTGACGTTTGACATGACATGCGTTTGACATACGCCGATGCTGCGGCGAGTCGTTCGAGGTGTTTCGAACATCACTGGAAAACAACGAGGGATCAGGATGACCTTTGACAAAATCAACTCCCGAAAACCATTCGGCAGTTTGTGCATGATGATCGCTGGAGAACAATCCATGTGACCCACCCTATTCGCCAGATTTGGCTCCTGCGGACTTCGCCATCTTCCCGAAGATAAATATCCGGCTCAAGGGTTACCGTTTTGACACCATTGTTGAAAAGCGTGAAAGTTGCTTGGAAAAGAAGACTTGGACACGTACCAGAAGAAGAATTGCTGTGCAGAGGAACTATTTTAAAAGTTATAGAGTGTAAACATAGAGCGCTAGTCTCGAAACTTTAACGCATTTAGCGATCAAAAAACGATGGTTGGTCAAGAAGGAAAAATGTAATAAATAAAATAATCATGTGGTACTGATTACTGACTTATTAGCAGAGATCGACACGAGTGTCTAAAACGTAGAACATGTTTTGGAAATAGCTTCTGTTTTTCAGGAATACTTTATGGCTTTTTTTTTTTTTGTCATTTTTTTGTTTGTTTTCAATTAAATGTGTCATACCTCTGCACCTCTGCTAGAACCAATCTTAGATTCTCCATGCTATCTATATTGTAATGTTCTCCTTGGGGATGTATCATAAACCACTTGGCATGCAGTGCATTACTTAATCCTATAATCCCTCTAGAGACAATCTATTGTTCTCAGTACCTTCTGTTACCATTTCTCTGATATGACTAATGCATCTGTTTTATCCCGCCGGCCAGAAATGCGCGTTATAGGAACGCATAGAAGAAAACCTGCGTTCGAAACGAAGGGATGCTTCGCTTAATTAAATAGCAGGGTATTTTTTTGTGTTAAAAAATACGTCTGTCTAAGCAACTAATGCTGCTTGATAGTAAGGGATGAGGCTGCAGGCTGCAGGGAAGAAACGTTTAAATAATAATTACGATATAATAATAATAGGCGGGAAGTACGTGGCGTGATCTTGCGAGGCCGAGCGACTGGTTTCGGACCCCTGTAGTGTTGTTCAATCCGTTTTTAAAAATAAATAAAACACGCAGTTGCACTTTTGGCTACGCTTCAAAGTTAAACCCCGGTTTCATTTCTTCTCAGTACGATTTAGTTTTTTGTCTGAATTTCCTGTTGATCACTTGTTTACTTCTCGGGTCTCGCTAACGCTCTTTTATACTCCTCTGTTTTCCTTACGCATTTTTGTTTTTCCCCGAGGCTACGGAAAGGCACTGCCATTCAGGTCAATACTCCTGAGGGATGCTCGCTCGTTGATAAATATGGATAGGATCGTGACTGTTTGTTCGGTTTAGATTTGAGTCTCATTAATTTTCCCCCCAAGAGCACACATCCTTCTCTGTCTCTCGCTTTCTCTTCTTCTTTCTCTCTCTTTCTGTCTTTTTTTTTTTTCAGAGGGAAAACACGTTCCCTGATCCTGCGAATTTTCCCCATTTAGCATGCACACAAAATGTAGTGCACAAACCCCCAACAATGTTCAGAGCAGCAGAAACCCCTTGATTATACAAGGAATAAAAAACACATCACAAGCCGTATTTTTACAGAAACCACTGTACAGATACTTCAGTCGATTATTCCCCAGAAACTGCTCGAATTGTTTTATTCCTTTCATACCAATGCAAATTCTTTTTGGTTCTTCATTGAAGAATATAATTGATTGTTATTTAAAAGTTCACCGCTTTGATGGTATATAAAGGAACGTACAATTCTTGAACATTCCATTTCATAATAAACGTTCTTTCGGCTTCTTCCATTAGGGGTCGCCACAGCGGATTCGTAATCCGCATGCTTGATTTGGCTTATGTTTTTATGCTGGACGCCCTTCCTAATGCAACCCTCCCCATTTATCTGGGTTTGGGACCACACTGGCTTGTGCAACCCTAAAGGCTGGGTTTGGTTCCCTGACCGGGAATCGAACCCAGGGCCGCGGCTGTGAGAACTCCGAATCCTAACCACTAGACCACCAGGGACCATTCCATGGTATAATAAGCTCCATTTTTCTGAGTTGATTTTCTACATTTTGGGAGGTACTTCTGAAGATGTGTGGAGATTCATTTAACCAGTGAGTAAAGCCATGTCCTGTAGGTGAGGTAAGGAGGCGTGGAGTCCATCAGCACTCCAATTCTTCCCAAAAGATTTGAGATCAAAGCTTTATATCAGACCATTCAAGATCTACTAATCCAACCAATATCTTCATGGAGCTGGTTATAAGAGCATTGCCATGCTGGAACAGGTTTTAAGGTCTTGCAGGTTGAATAAAGGGAAAATGTTCTGCTTTTCCTGCATCTAAAGACATTCAAGTGTGTGGTAACGGTTTGGAGAAGAACCTTGTATGGCTGTTTTGTCTATATAGTGTATACTATGGCATGGGAAATCCGGCATTACCAAAATAAAGTAGTTGTTTCAATGCTGCGATTTGAAGACTCCTTGTGAAAATGCTATAGTGTTTCCTATATCACTGTGTTACTGTAATTATCCATAACTCCTACACTTTCTGTTTTTCTTGCCTCACCACTTCCTGTGTTCTTGTTCTGCCCTTTTAGAGATCCTCTGGTGATCAGCTCCAAAATTTTAAGTGTCACAGTACGTCCTCTACCCAAACCCACTGAGCCGGTTGTTGTGGTGGAACTGGCGCCTCTGCTAAATGTAGGTGATAAATTCTTTTACACATCAGTATCATCATCGTCATCATCGTCATCATCCTCATCATCGTCATCATCATCATCATCATCATCATTACCATCTATTCAATATTTATATGAATGCAATGCTGTACAACAGTGATTAAGTGTCTCCTATATGACTCATTAGCGCAATCCAGGTTCCTACAGGCTTTCTGACCTTTTAATAACAATCTCTCGATAAAAGCATGAAGTGATTTTTTTTTCCTGCGTGGATCGACATCACGTGTGACCTACACGTGATGTAGGTTACACAGGCTTGTTAGATCCATGTTAAAACCTTCAATTAGTGCTGAACATACAGCCTAGGAAAGGAAATGATTTGAGTTTTGTCAATGTAACATAAAGCTGTAGATAAATGTTCAGCAGAACTTTCAGCAAATCTTCTCTCAATTAGTACATGATACTTTACATATTAGGGGCAAAATATTGTTTGTTGAACTCAATGCAATGTGGGATTATTTATTTATTTATTTATTTATTTATTTATTTATTTATTTGTGCATTTATTTATTTTATTGTTTCATTGCATAACATTTCCACAATTAATTCAATAACGTTTTTATTCATATGTCTATTTATTTATTTGTTTCCTTTTGTGTTTGTTCATTTGTGTTTGTGTGTGTTTGTTTGTTTATACTTATGTTTTTATATATTAATTTAGACAATACGTAGGATTTTCACTATTACCATAACACTTTATTTATTCATTTGTTTGTTACTTATAATCATCAACAAGGAATAATTTATGTTTTACAACAAAGATGTAAGCAAAGGTCGGAAAATGTAAAATAATAATAATAATAATAATAATAATAATAATAATAATAATAATAATAATAATGATAATGATTATAATAATAATAATAATAGTATTATTAATAATAATAATGATAATAATAATAATGATGATAATAATAATAATAATAATAATATTAATAATAATAATAATAATAATAATAATAATAATAATAATAATAATAATAACAATAATAAATTTGGACTTTGCCGTGAGATAGGAACAGGATGAACAGGAGGGTGGAAAAATGCAAAATAAAATTATTGAAACACAGAACAGGTGACCACAACGGGGTAACAAGCAAATGAGAAAATAAAAGGCAAAAACAGCAACAACATGAACTTTTGCTGGCTCCTCAAATATCACTGTTCTTCAAGCAGTAGAAAAGGGCTTTTTCCTGTGCATCTGATGAAAAAACCAGACAGGGACACACAGAGGTGCAAGTTATTACTGTTTCTGTGGCACACAATAGACTCAAATGTCATTCATGCCATACGTTTTATACATTCAGTATATGGCGTGGCAAGTTCTCCAAGCATGTGTGCAGTGGAGGAGGATGTGCACTAATGCACCACAGTCTGATTGAATCGAGCGAATCTGAAACCAGAACAATGCTGCAGTTAGAACCGGCAACGATCTCACTCAGATTCGGACCACAGCGAACGAGCCCATTCTATACAATTGTGCTTCCCAATTTGTCGCAACAATTTGGGACAGAATGATACATGAAATCCTGGAAAAATGCTCAGGGGTAAAAAAACGAAACAAAAAACATTTAGACTATTAGCACTATTAGCATGCTACGCTCAATCACTAAAAACCCACTTAGAATTCCACTCCAGTATGAATGTGCCTGAAATGCTTTTTTTTATTTTATTTCTATGACCTTCAGGTCAATGAGCATGGCTAATGTAATTATTTATTTATTTATTTTAATAAAATCTGGATATCAATAAGGTTAAGGGTGTAAAGGGGATTTTTACTTGTCGTGTACATGTAGCGGGGGTCAGCCATTATACAGCGCCCCTAGAGCACAGAGGCTAAAGTTCCTTGCTTGATGGCCCAAGAGTGGCGGGCTTGGCGATACCAGGGCTTGAACCTTCAAACTTTCCATTAAAACTCAAGGGCTTTAAGTACTTAAAAAAAATAAACAATTCCTGCTATCATTCGGACCGCATTCCCATCAGGCAATCAAAGTCGATCGTGAAATTTCTCGTAATTCTCTTCATCTCAGGAAAGAAGGGTTGAGAGAAATTTTAATAGATTGTCAAAGAACTCGGGCAAATCAAAATTCATACAGGAAATGGTCTGGTGAAGGTTTTATTAAGAAAACAGGTGGACGAACGAACAAGCAAAGGTCAGGGAAGACTAAGGAGCGCATGGTTTTATGAAGAAGGTTGTGTCAAATAGCCTAGGTGTGAGATGTTAGCAAAAAAAAAAAAATGAGAATGAAAAGTGCACAGATTCAAAGAACACAGATTCGAAAGCGTTTAATTCATGAGCGATCAAAAGAAGGAGTCCTTTTAAAGTGTAACTGTGTATGATAAAAAAACAGGTATCACATACTAATTGATTTATTTAGCGCCATCAAGCTTGACTTCCGTGTCGTTTTAACTGTCGCTGTTCTTTTTAAGCAAATCGCAAGAAAATCGCAGGAATAAATGCTTCCAATGCTATGCATCGCTTATTACTTTAAAATAAATAAACACGAATGAGGTGCTTGTGTTGGTGTGCAGCAACTGTGGCTTGGAAAAAAAAAAAATCAGGAGAGAATTCTGACATTTTAAGCCCTTGCCACCCTTGAGAACAAGGTTTCTATGGCAACGTTCACCTGATACCTCCGGCAAGAATTTCAGGACTTAGTGCAAGTCTGTGTGTTTGTGTGTGTTTGTGTGTTTATGAATACACACATCCCCAACCTTTCCAAGTCCCTCTAGGATAGAGTAGGTCATGCCTGGCTCAGCAGTGGTCCTGAGTCAGCTGCAGCTGAGCATAGCAGAGCTTGGCCACGAGTTAGGAGGTTTAGGGGGTGGGGTTCAGTACGTGGCCGCAGATGTCGGTAAGGTATGACATGCTCTGAGGCGGTATGCCCATCAAGCTCGACCCAAAGGGGCTGCTGAGACATGGAGACGGAGCCAGACTTTATCCATATCCATCAGATGGCGCCGTGGATTGGGTCTTGTTAGTGACAGGTGTAAGTGGAAGCGATTGCAGTGGTTTTAGCACACCACTGAGGTTCACATGATATTAGCTCACGCCTCAAGGGCAATTAGAACAAGTCGGGCAGCATGAGAATGACAATAGATAGATCAGTTTAAAAAAATACTGTGGTTAAACCAGTGTAGCGGTTTAACTGTGGGTTTGGGGGAAATCTGGCAACCCAAAATGTATCTACAAACATTATATGGACGAGAGTATTTAAACACCTGATTTTTCCAGCCATATCTATATCTTTTACATAAATGAAGCTTCATTAAGATATGGTCTACATGGGTTGGAAGATCTTGATTGAGCTTCTATAGAGCTTGGACCTCAAACCTATTGGGATGAACTGGAATACTGGCTGCACTTCAGGTCCCCTCACCTAAGCTACATCAGGACCTGACATCTAGTGAAACATCTTCCCAGAAGAGTGGAGGTTATTTGGGCACTAAATGTCGAATGGGATGTTTAGAAAGATTCACATGCCAATTATAGGGTCAGATGGCCAAATCTTTTGGTGCATATAAAGGTGCAGTTGTGGACTGTAACAACAATGAATACTTATAATCAAATACTAACTGCGTGTGTGTGTGTGTGTGTGTGTGTGTGTGTGTGTGTGCTCAATTCTTTAGCAATATCCTTCAGTTTTACCATTTAAAAGACTCCTTCTGTCTGAAATCACAAATTTTGAAGTGTGTTTTTGTATGTGTGTGAGTGCATGAGTGTGTACGTGGTTCTTCAAGGTTGTGTGTGGCTTATTATGTCATTTAGGTCAGTAACTGGTGGATAATGGGCAGAGCTGGAGCTTGGACAGATTGGATCATTATGCCAGTCAATTCAATGATGAACCAGTGATGTGTGAGTCGCAGTGTAACGCATGGCTGAGCCCTGATTAGAGCGTCACACCGGCCTGGAACCGAACAAATCAACCTGGAGTCATGCAAATCAATTCATCGTAAATGAGTTTCGCTAATGAATCGTCATAGTCTGGATGGCGATTGGGGGCAAAATGAGAAACCAAAAGAGTGGGGTTGGGAGGGTTAAAGGTCGAGAGGTAGATTTTAAGCACATGCATACGTTCATAATAAATCGGCCTCAATTTTATTCCACCTGTAATTTTTTTTTCCCAATTTTATTGATTAATTTATTACATTGTACTATAATATGTATCTATATCCATCCATCCATCCATCCATCCATCCATCCATCCATCCATCCATCCATCCATGCATCCATCCATCCATCCATCCATCATCTATCCATCCATCCAATTATCTATCTATATCTATATCTATCTCTTTATATCTATTTCTATATCTTTATCCATGTACAGTATATCTCTTTGTCTGTCTGTCTGTCTGTCTGTCTGTCTGTCTATCTGTCTATCTATCTATCTATCTATCTATCTATCAAATATACAGTATATGCATAAATATGTGTTTTTAAATATTCTCAAACAAACTCTGGACAAAAGTATTAGGACACCTTACCATATGATATAATAAAGAAATATATATTATCAAATATAATATACCATAATAAAATGTAACCCTATTTAAAACCTTTGGGATGGTTCATCACTGACCCCAAATTTTCACATGCACAAATATTCGAATATCTAGTGGAACATCTTTCCAGAAGAGTGGAGGATGTTATGAGAATGAACAGATTGAAGAAAAAAATCTACTTCTTGTTTATTGTTGTTTTTTTGTTTTTTTTGCCCAAAACCTCCATTGCAACACTAACACTCTATCTTTCTCTTTGTCTTTTTCCTATAGGGCACATCACAGCCACAGTGTGTTGTCTGGGACCACACCAGCCTGTAAGTCTGCTCCTATACACCCCTACACACCAACACACATGCACACACATGCACACTATCCCTTTTGTATTCATATCTGTATTTATTCAGTCTTATTACCGTGCCTACGGGGCGTGTTTGCATTTCCACATTCATTCTGACTCTACAGCTACAGTAATGAAATCTTTGACACGCTATTAATTGAATTCTTGTGTGCGGATTGGCTTCCTCTTTTCCTGTAACATCTCACAACCGGAGGGGGAAAGAAAAAAAATCTTTCGCTCGAGTCACTGAATGCGACTTCATCTATTAAGCATCAGTAATGCAGCATGCACTGTACTGTATACACTGCAGCGCTGCAGCATCTCTTTCACCTGACTGCTTCCTGATCCTACTGTGAATATGATGAAAAATACAGGTCTGACCTCTGCCCTGGCATGTTGAATATTATAATATACACCATGGGTACGGTGACACACACATATGCATGTTCCTTTTGTTTCTATTCAACAAAATAGGTCATGTAACGGTGAGAAAATGTGTTTATTTTTATGGAAAAATCCTCCTTTAACAGCTTTACACAGTTTCAGCACCTGGACAGTTCTCCAAACATTCAGCTGAAATACCTTGACATGCCTCTTATAAAACTTTACCAAAAGATTTTTTTTTACGATGCAGTTTACCAGAGCAGTTCAAAAGGATTTAGGTGCGGTGATCGAGCAGGCCGTTCAATGATAGATAACTCCAGATGGCTCTCTAAATAACGCTTACGAAGCTTGGACGTACTCTTTGGCTTATTGTGAATCCGGTTCCAGTGAGCCTCAGTCCAGACTGAATTACATGGTGTATGTTAAAGTAAGGATTGAGTGCCATGTGGGTTTCTTTCATTTTCTGAAATTCCCTTTCCTGCTCCAAAACAACCCCAAACTCTTAAGCTTCCACCTCCATATTTGACTGTGGGGGTAAATACTTTTCAAGTTTTTGACAAATATGGATGCTTTATGCAAATGTGTTTATTAGTAGTCAAACCAAACTCAACATAGAGCATGGAGATAAAATATTGTTAATGTTTTAAAGTAATTATGGTGTTTTAAATAAAAATAAATCATCAGAACACAAAACACACTTTTGCTATTTTTCTACACGGATGGTTTTAATTGCCGGATGTGTGCATCATGGCAGATTTTGGTGATTGATTTGAGACTTGGGGCATTAGTAAACAAATATTTATTGATTTAAAATTATTTTCTGGTGGAGGTTTTTTCTTTTATATTTGAGTAAAAAACGGATGTATATAAAATATACATACTGTATAGTGGATATCCAGATATAGATTATTGTTAGAGGAACTGCTATAATATGAACTTTGAAAAGTTTAAAAGGTTTCATCCCTCAAAAATAGACAGCATCATTAAAAAATTCGTCACACTGTAAAGTTACCATGGCGATTTGAGTCTTTGAGTCGTGTTGGCACACGCCTTCTACACCCAAACCAAATTTATTCCGGCCCCTCGGCGCAGCACCGGGCCGAACCTGGCTGCAGAGGAACGAGAACAGGCGGTAATTATGGAGGGAGAAAACCTTTTCCATCTGCAATGTTGCAAAGTCAATTAACACACAGCCTTCGTACATCTCCAGCCGAATGGAATTCCGGACCAGTCAGGAATGTGGTTCAGCCGCACTGTGATTAAGATTTGTACCCAGGGTTTCGTTTAAAACGCTGGTCCTTTCAGCAGCATTCCGGGGCCGTTCGGATCGTTTCTCTTTCTCCTATTGTTCTTCTTTCTTCTTTTCTGCCAACGTTTTAACATAATGAGGATCATCTCTCTTAGCCTCCCTCTCACTTTCTATGTCTCTCTCTTTCTCTCTCTTTCTCTCTCTTCATATATTTCTTTCTGTTTTTATATTTCTTTTCTTATATTTTCTTTGTGTATGTCTGTGCCCCATCTATCAATCTATCTATCCATTTGTATTTTAATCAATCATTTAATCAATCAACCAATCAATTGATTAATCAATATCTATCTACATTATATAAGCAAATTATTTATAATTTATTGTGGGTTTTGTTATTGTATAAATGAATAACTGAGTTTGTATATCTATCTATCTATCTATCTATCTATCTATCTATCTATCTATCTATCTATCTATCTATCTGTCTGTCTGTCTGTCTGTCTGTCTGTCTGTCTGTCTGTCTGTCTGTCTGTCTGTCTGTCTGTCATCTCTCTGTCTCTGTCTGTCTCTCTTTCTGTGTATGGATGTCTGTCTGTCTTTCTGTCTCTCTCTGTGCAGTCACACTCTGTGCGAGTGTGTGTGTGTGTGTGTGTGTGTGTGTGTGTGTGTGTGTGTGTGTGTGCGTGCGTGTGTGCAGTATTGTTCCCTTCTCTTTTGTACCACACTCACAATAGTAAAGCCTCTCATATCTGCCTAGGCATAATCAGGCTGTAATTGTGATTTTCATTGGAATCAGATTGTTCACACTGTGAGATCTTTGCAAGCCTGAATCACACCATTCCCAATATCGCACCGTCTGCTTCTGCGTAGAGTTCCAAAGAGGGCCGCGTATAACGCAATTTCCACGTTTCATGTTAAGTCACGCCGTATCATCTCGTATTTACTCTTATTATCCAGTATCCTAATAGGTTTTAGAACAGAAAAACTCACAAGTTTAGCATGCGAATTATTGGCAATGATCATGAACATTACATGAATAAAAGTAAATGAGTGAATTGGACGAGGGGGACCTTATTAGTCTCTTTTGTGCCAGACAAGTTGTCCTGCAATGTACATTTTATGGACAAAAGTATGTCCTTAAGAGAGTATTTGTGGACATTTGTGCTCATTCCAGCCAAAAGTGTGTTAGTAAAGTCAGGTACTAATGTAGGTGAGGTGAGAAGGCCTTGGGTGCAGATAGATAGAGTTTACATTCATCCCAAAGGATAATATGGTTGAGGTCAGAGCTCTATAGCTGGAGATCTTCCACTCCAACCCATAAAAAGCATATTCAATTCAATGTATTAAGATTTTTGTAGCACTTTAAACAGTAGACACTGTCTCAAAGCAGCTTTACAGAGATAAAGAGGTGATGAGGAAGAAATTTTGAGTTGAACAGGTGCACTGTTCAGTGACAGGTGCTGAAATGTAGAACTGTTCATGTTAACTGTGGTGCTGAAACACTGTAGTTGATATTAAATACAGCTGTAGCTGATATTAAATACAGTCCAAATCCATACTTCTTGGGTTGCTCGGTAACTTCAAGGATCTTTAGGCTATTGATTTTGGAACCATCCTTGCATGCACAGAATGGTCTCCTATTGAAGTCATGAAGTATAGAACCACTTGATATATCCAGGTTGGAGTGGAAGTTCTTGAGATCTCAAAATCTTTTCAAGATCATATCTTCATGGAACTGTTCTTTTTTCCCCCACAATGGAACACATTTTAATTTCCCAGTTCAAGAAAGGAAAAATGTCATGCTACCACATCCAAAAACATACTATACTCTACAGCCGGGTGCCTCCAAGGTTACGGTATCAGTATGAGGTAGAACCACAATGACTAAAAGTGGAATAGGATGTATAAAAAAACACTTCGTAATATTATGGCCAGCTTTTCTCTATGTGGTGCAGTGATGATGGGAAGTGTCAGGAACTGACAGATTTCACATTTCTATATATAGACAGGAACTATACATAAAAAATGTGTCATATGAACTATAGTAATACATGGTACTTGTGTTAATGTGTGTGTGTGTGTGTGTGTGTGTGTGTGTGTGTGTGTGTGTGTGTGTGTGTGTGTGTGTGTGTGTGTGTGTGTAAGAGAGAGAGTTCAGTACAGGTTACAAATGTTGGGTATAATAAATAGTAATTAATTATGTGATAAACTGCACAGCTGTAGATAGTATGAACACAGGGCGATGATGAGCTCTCATGGTTTAGAAGCACCTGCCTGATTGTAGCTTCCAACGAGGCTTGCCCAGATAGGGGTCATTAGCAAATTTCTGGCCCCTATGTCCCTGATCTGCTGGTATACAGAGCATCGATAAGAGATCTGATTGGAAAAATGTTTCAAGAACATGCTATTGTTTTGAGATTTTCTGGACCTGGATCTAGAACTTAGTATTGAATTAGAACCTAGAAAAAGGTTTCCAGCCCTGACAATTGACCGGATGGTCCAAGATGGAACGGAGAATCATGTGTAATAATCTTTTACTGACTGGTTGGTCCGATAAGTAAATATACGAGGTTGTATTAAACAGTTTTAAGACTAATGGTGTAACTGATGCTATTCTGACCACGTGCATTACCACATCTGCGATTTCATCACGGACAGCAAGTTAGAACAATGAGCAAGCGTGAAATTCTGCCCGAAACTGTTAAATCTGCCACGGAGATGTTTGACAGGACATACGTTTTACATACATAAACGCTCCCCCGAGTCATTTGAGGTGTTTCGAGTGGCTTCGGTATTTGGGACTGTGGACAAGTGGACCAACTATGACAATCTATGGTTATGTGTCTGTATATCAAATGAATGGCAAAGTATATAAGTATATATTGTGTATAAAATTATATATTTATAAGCAAGGTACAGGAACCCAGCCATTAGGGAGGCACAAGCCAGTGCATTCTTAGTGCCGGTCCCAAGCCCGGGTAAATGGGGAGGGTTGCGTTAGGAAGGGCATCCAGCGTAAAACATGCGCCAAATCAAATATGCGGATCACAAATGAGAATTTCATACCGGATCGGTCGAGGCCCGGGTTAACAACGACCGCCACAGGTATCGTTAGCCGACAGGGTACCGGTGGAAATTGGGCTACTGTTGGCCGAAGGAGGAGAAGGAGAGGAGGAAGACGTCTACAGAGACGGCAGGAAAAGGAGCAGTGTAGGAGAGTGGAGGTTAGGGTTGGTACTTTAAATGTTGGTACTATGACGGGTAAAGGGAGAGAAGTAGCTGATATGATGGAGAGGAGAAAGGTAGATATGCTGTGTGTTCAGGAGACCAAGTGGAAAGGGAGTAAGGCCAGGAACATTGGAGGTGGATTTAAACTGTTTTATCATGGTGTGGATGGAAAGAGAAATGGTGTAGGGGTGATTCTGAAGGAAGAGTACAGTAAGAGTGTAGTGGAGGTGAAGAGAGTTTCTGATAGGGTGATGATCGTGAAGGTGGAAGTTGAAGGGATGATGATAAATGTCATCAGTGCCTATGCTCCACAAGTTGGCTGTGAGATGGAGGAGAAGGAAAGATTCTGGAGTGAATTAGATGAAGTGGTAGATGGTGTACCTAGGAAAGAACGGTTGGTGATTGGGGCGGACTTTAATGGGCATGTAGGTGAAGGGAACAGAGGTGACGAGGAGGTGATGGGTAGGTATGGTTTTAAGGAGAGGAATGTGGAAGGGCAGATGGTGGTAGATTTTGCTAAAAGGATGGAAATGGCAGTGGTGAACACTTATTTTAAGAAGAAGGAGGATCATAGGGTGACGTATAAGAGTGGAGGAAGGTGCACACAGGTGGACTATGTGCTATGCAGGAGATGCAACCTGAAGGAGATTGGCGACTGTAAGGTGTTGGCAGGGGACAGTGTAGCTAGACAGCATAGGATGGTGGTCTGTAGGATGGTTTTGGAGGCGAAGAAGAAGAGGAGGAGAGCGAGGACGGAAAGAAGAATAAGATGGTGGAAACTGAAGGAGGAAGAGTGTAGTGTGAGGTTCAGGGAAGAGGTCAGAGAGAGGCTCAGTGGTGTTAAGGAGGTGTTGGATGATTGGGCAACTACTGCAGGAGTGATGAGGGAGGCAGCTAGAAAAGTACTTGGTGTGACATCTGGAAATAGAAAGGAAGACAAGGAGACGTGGTGGTGGAATGAGGAAGTGCAGGAGAGCATAAGGAGAAAGAGGTTGGCAAAACAGAAGTGGGATAGACAGAGTGATGAGAAAAGTAGGCAGGAGTACAAGGAGATGCGGCAGCAGGTTAAGAGGGATGTGGCGAAAGCCAAGGAAAAGGCATATGAGGAGCTGTATGAGAGGTTGGACACTAAGGAAGGAGAAAAGGATTTGTACCGATTGGCCAGGCAGAGGGACCGAGCTGGAAAGGATGTACTGCAAGTTAGAGCAGTAAAGGATGGAGAGGGAAATGTGTTGACTAGTGAGGAGAGTGTGTTGAGAAGGTGGAGGGAGTATTTTGAGCAGCTGATGAATGAGGAAAATCAGAGAGAGAGAAGGTTGGATGATGTGGAGTTGGTGAAGCAGGATGTAGATAGGATTAGTAAGGAGGAAGTAAGAGCAGCGATTAAGAGGATGAAGAGTGGAAAGTCGGTTGGACCAGATGACATACCGGTAGAAGCGTGGAGATGTTTAGGAGAGATGGCAGTGGAGTTTTTGACCAGATTGTTTAACAGGATTTTGGAAGGTGAGAAGATGCCTGAGGAATGGAGAAGAAGTGTGCTGGTACCGATCTTTAAGCATAAAGGAGATGTGCAGACCTGCAGTAACTACAGGGGTATTAAGTTGATCAGTCACACCATGAAGTTATGGGAAAGAGTAGTGGAAGCCAGGCTGAGAGAAGAGGTGACCATCTGTGAGCAACAGTATGGTTTCATGCCGAGAAAGAGCACCACAGATGCCTTATTTGCTTTGAGAATGTTGATGGAGAAGTATAGAGAAGGACAGAAGGAATTGCATTGTGTATTTGTGGATTTAGAGAAGGCGTACGACAGGGTGCCAAGAGAGGAGCTATGGTATTGTATGAGGAAGTCAGGTGTGTCAGAGAAGTATGTGAGGGTGGTGCAGGACATGTATGAGGACAGTGTGACGGCAGTGAAGTGTGCAGTAGGTACGACAGACTGGTTTAGAGTGAAGGTTGGACTGCATCAAGGATCGGCCCTGAGCCCTTTCCTGTTTGCAGTGGTGATGGACAGGTTGACGGACGAGGTCAGACAGGAGTCTCCCTGGACTATGATGTTTGCGGATGATATTGTGATTTGTTGTGAGAGTAGGGAGCAGGTTGAGAAGAGCCTGGAGAGGTGGAGATATGCGCTGGAGAGAAGGGGAATGAAACTCAGTAGGAGTAAGACAGAATACATGTGTGTGAATGAGAGGGAGGGCAGTGGAGTGGTGCGGTTGCAGGGAGAAGAGCTTCAGAAGGTGGAGGAATTCAGGTACCTGGGGTCAACAGTGCAAAGTAATGGAGAGTGTGTTAGAGAAGTGAAGAAAAGAGTGCAGGCAGGGTGGAGTGGGTGGAGAAGAGTGACAGGAGTGATTTGTGATAGTAGGGTATCTGCAAAATTGAAAGGAAAAGTTTATAGGACTGTGGTGAGACCTGCGATGTTGTATGGTTTAGAGACAGTGGCATTGAGTAAAAGACAGGAGGTGGAGCTGGAGGTAGCAGAGCTGAAGATGTTGAGGTTTTCGTTGGGAGTGACGAGGATGGATAAGATTAGAAATGAGTTTATTAGAGGGACAGCGCATGTAGGATGTTTTGGTGACAAGGTGAGGGAGGCGAGATTGAGATGGTTTGGACATGTGCAGAGGAGGGACATGAATTATATTGGTAGAAGAATGCTGAGGATGGAGCCACCAGGTAGGAGGAAAAGAGGAAGGCCAAGAAGGAGGTTCATGGATGTGGTGAGGGAAGACATGCAGGTAGTTGGTGTAAAAGAGGCAGATGTAGAGGACAGGGTGGTATGGAGACGGATGATCCGCTGTGGCGACCCCTAATGGGAGCAGCCGAAAGAAGAAGAAGAAGATAAGCAAGGTACAGAAATGCAATATGGCATCTCGCATCATTTAAGTGGACGGAATTGAGACCTACCTTGATTGATCATTTTCTGAGCAGTTGGTCTTGTGAGTGCATCAAGATGGATGTTCTTCCACATAGTGCAGTTGGATAAAGTGCAGATATGTGATTTAACTTTGTACATGGGGATGGTGGATAAGTGGTTAAGGCAATGAACTTTGGATTAAAAGTTCAAATCTCAGCACCACCAATGTGCCACTGCTGGGCCCCTAAGCTGTATCTATATCTTAAAGAATCTAATAATGAATTAATTCATAGTATATATAATTTTTCTATCTCATCGTCAACAGCCTACATCGGCACAAACTATACCCCAACTAAATTATTGCTGAATATGTGTCTACTCCGGATATCTATTCCAAACAATGTCCATATTGATGTTTGAGATGAACCCTGGTCCGGATTTTTCACCAGTGCCAAGTTGGAAAATCATTCCGGGATCGTTTTGAATGTATGAGGCGTCGCCCAAGTAAGCAGAAATAAGTCTTCGAGATGTGACTGGTTGTTGTAAATAGCTGGTGATTGAGCTTGGACTTTGCCAATTGAAACCCATAATGCCTGTTCGGCTGAATCATACTTCACAGGCAGTCAGGAGAAATTCTTTTTGGACTTTTTTAACAGCCTACGCTGCCAGTCTTATTGGTGGTCTGAGCAATGGAAATGTGTAGCACTATTGATGGTCTAGTTTTATCTAAGATAAGCTTAACTTTAGCTTCAGGACTTTCTTGAGTTTGTCACAACCAGCTAAATGATGATGATAGTTGGTGATTAATAGCTACAGGCTAAAGTCATGTAGCCAGGGCTCTAATTGTATGTTTCAGGATATAACATTTAATTCTGAAACATAATTCATAGAGCTTTAGATGAAGCATGAGATCACTTACATGAGAACCCTTCCTAACAGGAGAAAACTAACGGAGACAACTATGGAAGGATAAATTTGAGGTATAGATTATTTGACATGGCTTATAAGGGTGCAGTGATTGATGGGAATCATAGTCCAGGGCCATGGTCTTGAGCAGTGATGAGTCGTTCATGAACGATTCCTTAATGTGACTCAGAAGAATGAGTCATCTCAGAAAAATCTCTGTAGTTTATGTACAGGAAACAGAATGAGGTAGTTTGTGTGTGTAGACGATTCATCATTTTGATTAACGAGATTCAAAGACCCATGTGACTACAGTTAACCCATCTTCCCATCACTTCTCTTGACATAAGTTCAAATTTGTGAACACTTGAGCAGAAGATTCAAATATGCTTTGTGAACACCTCATTCTACATTCAGAGTCCATGTGCTGTTATAATAACCTCCATTCTTCTGGGAGGATGTTCAATCCAGAGCTCTAGAGATTTTTTCCTCATTCAGCCACAAGAGTGCTAGAAAACTCAGATACTGTTGCAGGTGAGGAGGCATGGGGTTCAGCGTTCATGGTCATCCCAATCAATCTTCATTGCAGGCCATTCAATATCCAATCAATGTAAAGCAGATCTTCATAGAGCTGGATTTGTGCACAGGGGCATTGCCATGCTGGAACAGGTTTGAGTCTTCTAGTCTCAAATGGCAGCAAATCCAGATATTATACAATTGTGGCTCTGATAGTTTAAAGAAGAACCAAACATGGATGAAAAAGCAATAGGGTTTTTCCTAAGGTAACAACTATGTAAAAGTGCCAGATCTTCTCAAACTGCTCAGATTTAGCCTTCGGATGAGATCTAAATTTGTTCCAAGTGTAAATTCAATGTCAATTTTCCAACCCACACTATATTTATAGGATCCTCTTTATTTCAAAACAGGAGAAGAAACTTCTAATTTGCAGTGAATTTATATGCAAGCCACATGTTTCGTGATCTGAATAGTCTACACCGGGGAAAGTCCCTCAATGATGATCGCAGTAGCAAATAGAAAAAAAAAAAATCTGTCCATCCACATATTTTTATCTCCCTGATTGGGCTCTGAGAGAAAAGTGCTCTGAGGAGATACGACCTGCACCGAGTTCTGAAAAAAAAAAGTCAAAAATGCAAACTGTATATGGGCAATTTTACATAATCTTTATGCAGCACCCCGGTCTGAATGCAGATAAGTTTCCACGCTCAATTATTGATTTCTTTTTAGAACTTGAGTTTCTGACTTCGGTTGCCGACTCGGAATACGACCCTGTGTGAAAGTTTTTTTTTTTTTTTTAATGCGCCAATGCTGAGCAGGCGATTTAGAAATACAGAAATATGATTCGTAAAAGTTTTTTATCTCTTTGAAAACATATTAAAGATCAACTAACTCAAACATTATACTATAAATAAATAAATATATATATATACACACTGAGAAAATTTTTTATTTAGACCATTTCACTTTATATTTTTATAGATATATACATATATAAAACCACTTGATTTACCCTGGTTGTAGTGGAAGTTCTTGAAATCTTAAAATCTTCTCAACATCTGCTATAGCTCTCTAAACCCAAGCACTGAGCACTGCTCAATTGGTACCTCTTTCTCTCAGGATGAGAGGTAAGTATACTTCACGACTTTTCTCTGTTCTGGCACTAAGGTAGAGGAATGAACTTTCCATAGATGTCCAAACAGCTGAGTTACTGACTATCTTCAAGTGACAGGTGAAGACCTTCCTCTTCCTGGAATACTTAAACTAACACTTTCTTTCATTTAACACTTCCAAGTTTGCTTTGTTTAAAAAACATAGGTTGATTTATCCTAAGTATGTAATCTAGTGTACCAGTGTAGATTCATTAGTTGATACAGAATCAAAGCACCTTTGTACGTCTCTCTGGATAAGGGCGTCTGCTAAATGCCGTGAATGGGAATGTAAACGTATTGATGACCTTGTAACCAAGAGCAAATCTATTTGCTAAACAAAGCAGCATTGATTGCTAATTATTTTATGATCATTGATACCGATGTTTCTAATGAAATGCGTAATTAAACATGGCAATGATTTTAGCATAAAACGATGATGCATGCATCCATGTTTTGAGGTTAAATATGTAGCTGATACTAAAACTGCAAAAAGCAGAGGGACATGATCACCATGTGTAATAAGATCCTCTTTCCCTCAGTCTAGCTTTTATACAGTACGTTAGTGACGGGTTGTTCATGAACGATTCATTCATTTGGAGTCTTTATTGTGACTCAGAGGAACGATTCGTCTCAAAGAGTGATTCGTTCATTTTCTACCGCATGAGCGAAGCATCGCGAAATCTCCGTAGGTTATGTTCAGGAAACAGAATTGAGTAGTTTATCTCTCGACTCTTTTAGTTTGATCAGTTCGTTTTTTTTAATCACGTGACTCCCATAGACGCTATGCAGTGCATTACACAGGAAACAGAATTGAGTCGTTTAACTAAATGACCCCCAAAAGAAGATTTGTTTATTTTGATGAACAATATTCAAAGTCACTAAAATGATCTGATCTTCTCATCCCACAAACCGGAGACTAATTTACAGGCAAACATCATACAAATCCTGCATTTCTTTTATTACTTCACCGAAGTGTGAAGTTTGTCCGAACTTCATCCACTGTGTCATTTGAAATTCCTTTTTATTTGCAGCGATTGACCTCATCAAACAGGATAGAGTCTTAGCGCCAGAGCTCCGACTGCATTCTGCCTCCAAGCTAATCATCAAAGCTCTCAGAGCGCACGGGGGTCTCTGTAATCAGAAAGCGTTGTGCAAAAAAAAAAGAAAGGAGAAAAAAAAAACCGCGATCCCTCAACGCGGCCATGATGAATTGCATTTGATTACAATGTCATAATGAATGCACTGTAAGGATTGTATTAGCACAGCGATCCGCTAATGCCTTTGCAGCCGCTCGGCCGTCGCTAGGGCGAAGAGGAATGGGGGAGTGCTGCGTTTGTTATGAGCTAATTTGTTTCGAGTAAAGTTTTATGGATCTGCTCGGATGCAGAGCGGCCGTATTGAGAGCTGTTATGAAACAATATTGCTTCTTTCTGAAAATGGAATTGGGCGTCTGGCCAAACTTGTTGGTCCGCCACGGGTTGAGTTAGAACATCGTTTTATGCTTCTTTTTTTTTTCTCCCCACATTTTTCGCATTCGGATTAATAGCTTGCCGCTGACAAATGAAATATAATCCATTTCCAACTATTATTTTTGGGCCACGATTTCATTCCATGTTCAGGTTCTTTACCGAACAGCTAGTAGTGTATGAGATATGGAAAAGACATGAAGTGGTTGCTCATTGGATTCAAGATGCCATTTCTAGGCCCTCATCACGGTCCTTCCAATACAGAAATCTGATATATGGCCATATATGAACATATTTGAAGTTCTCTTGGTTGCTTAAAACATTTATAATAACGGCTATTTTTATACTATATTGGAATATATGTGTATATGTGAAATCCAAACAAGTGTTGCTTTACGTACATTGCCATATATCAGATTTCTGTATGGGTTACATTTTAGCTGCTCAGTTTTATAAAAATTAGATCATTGAAAGTAAAGGGCTTCGCTCTAAAGCTCAAAGTTTTTTTCATACCTATCAATGAACCAGGTTTACAGCTAACAAGCTATAACTATATAAAAAACCTTGATCTGGGGGGTGGGACGTACTAAGGTCGAGTTCAAATCCCAAGCAAAACCATGCTACAACTCCTGGGGCATTCGTAAAGCCCTTATAGCTTATACCTTATAGCATAGCATTTGTATGAATGAGATGAATGTAAGTCGTTTTGAATAAGGACAGCTACCAAAATTCATTTTAGCAATCAATCAATCTATCTAATTATTTGGATAATCCAGGAAAAAACCTGATAAACCCAAGATCATAAAGAACCCATTTAAACCAGCCTGATCCCAAATCAATTCATCATAGTTTCAGCATTGTTGAAGATACTCCTAAATGCAAAACTGTTTGTAGAAATTGTAGACCCCAATCGTTGTATCGGAACTGTTTATATTCATTGCGGTCCATCTTCATGGATCGTCAGCAGAACCATCTACAGTACTTCTACATGTAGAACAGCAGTGAGTGGTTTTCCAATTGATCCCAACTCCATCCAGTGCACCAGGACGGCTGAGAAAAGTCCAGCTAGTCGGAGATCACAATCATCTCAGCAATGAAATGGCTTCGGAATCTCTGAAACTCCAAAGTTGCTGAATCCATTGAAAAATGGTTGCACTGGGATTCCAAATCACAGAGATAAACGGAGATAATCATTTTGTAGCAATTTTGGACAGTAATCTCAGCCGAGACACACACTTCTGAAGTCTTTTCATCACTTGCGCTGTATAAGTCTTCACCACGCTTCCGGGACTCTCCTCGTCCTCGCTCTGCTAATGATCCCTGGCTCTCTGCTACGCCGAAAGACCTCGTCTCTACACAACATTCGCTTCTACTTCTTCTTGGTTTTTTTTTCCTCTTTCTTTTATACCCCTTCCGACCTTTGTTTGAAGTGAAATAGCACTCAGGGTGCCTCCTTTCATCTTAATGCCACTTCCTTTTCCAACTGTGCACCATGTTCGTCTTTCTCCTACTTTGTCTTCACCACTGCTGTCCAGAGCTCAGCTCGGTTCACGTGGGTGGATCAGGTACATCAACGGCAAGGCAGGGAAACATAGCGTCGATGACTATTGTAATAATGATATAATAATAATAATAATAATAATAATAATAATAATAATAATAATAATAATAATAATAATAATAATAATAATAATAATAATAATAATAAATAATAATAAATAAAATACAATAAAAAATAAATAAATAAAATACAATAAAAAATAAATAAATAAAATAATAAAATGATAAAAAAATAATAATAATTTAAAAAAATAAATAAAAATAAATAATAATAAATAAAATACAATAAAAAATAAATAAATAAATAAAATAATAAAATGATAAAAAAAATTAATAATTAAAAAAAATAAATAAATAAATAATAATAATAATTACTAGTAATAATTATTAATTTATTAAATTATTTATTTATTATTATTTATTTATTTATTTATTTATTTATGCAGAATATTCATCTTGTTCATCTTTTTCTCGCATTTTTTACTTTCCAATCACTTTGGCTAAAAGCACCTAAGATTGACATTTTTCTTTCCATTTTTTTTTGGGATTCTTTTTTTTTTTTTTCTCTTATAGGTTTTACATTTATTCATGACCGTTTCTTCTGAGATTTTTCACCATGAAGCAGAATCTACACCTCTTTTCCCCAGCATCTCTCATTTCTCCTCCTGTGACCGTACACTTTTTCCTCCAGGTCATCCAGGTCTTTTTTTTTTTTTTTCATTTTTCCTTTTTTTTTGGTATATATGTGTGTGTGTGTGTGTGTGTGTGTGTGTGTGTGTGTGTGTGTGTGTGTGTGTGTGTGTGTGTGTAACATATACCTGTTCTGCTCCACTACCCACCGATTTTGACAGACCATCACTATTCCATTCTCTCACTCTACACTACATCTCTATTTCTCTCGTCTCTGTCTTTCTAGTTGAGCTGCTCGACGGCTTTACGCGCTCGGAAAAACGGATGTGACGAGCTCCGAGATGAACCGTTATATGAACAGTACCTTTTTATTTAGAGCGCACGTTTGGGGCTCCCTGTTTCCCAAGTTCAGAAATGGGAATTTTAACTTAATAGGAATGTA
>JBCEWE010000431.1:1084612-1149612 GCA_039877035.1 Silurus lanzhouensis
ATTTTAAGCAGTATTACAGGTATATTTTTTGAACCTCACGAGTACAAATGAGATGGGAATGATAAAAAAAAAAAGAATCAGATTCGTAATACTTTATTGATCTCATAAGGAAATTGGTTGGTTGCAGTTGCTCACAAAATCAGCAAAGATTAAATAGAAAAACTACAATAATAACTATAAAAGTTCTTGCACATGAAAATAATTATTATTGCACTGAGATTATTACGTATAATTCCCAAAAACATTAACAATATACTGTATGTGTGGCATGAAAATATATAAATATATCTATATTACCAATATCGCAGAAAGGTTTTATTTCATATACTAAATTGTATAATTGGTCGAATTTTAGGGTCGGGTTATTCGTCGCGTTTATGTTCGATTATGGAGCTTCGTTTGCATCAAATTAAAGAAAATGCCGATTTTACACGCATCGCTATAACGTGGTTTTCGAGCACCTAGTGAGTAAAAATTTTATTTTTTTTTTCAAAGAACTGAGATTCAAACACTGTAGAAACCTGCATTATCTAAATACTAATATTCATGAGATTTGTATGTACGTTTTTTTTTTTTTTCTTTTTTTTACATCCCATTAAACATTGAATTCAAATCTGCTCTTATAATAAGCTCCGAGCTTTCTTGAGGATGTAGATTTTAGAGGACGCTTGTTGAGTTTTGTGAGATTTCATTCAACTAGTTAGAAAAGTGATGTAATGATGTAGGTTAGGAGGGAAAGAGGTCTGGGGTGCAGTCAGCGTGAAAAAGGTGCTCCATAGGTTTAGAGCTCTATAGCAGAAGATCGTCCGTTCCAACACATGGAGGTTTTGTCATGCTGGAACCGGTTTGGGTCTTAAAGGTTCATCCACAGACATAAAATTCAATAAAGTTGTGAATCTCCATATGGCTGGAAAAATCAGGTGTCCGAATACTTTTGAAATCCGTAATCATTTTATTATCTCTTCGTTTATTGGTGATATAAACAACACTTTCTCTACTGTAGCAACGCTGCACAGTGTCTTGTATTTTTTCTTAACACGTGTATGTGTGTGTGTGTGTGTGTGTTTGGTAAAAACAGCATGCACATGTGCACTCTCATTCAGGGATTATGTTATGCATTGGCAGACAAATCAGCTCCTACTCGTGTTTATTTAATAATAGCGTCGCTCGGCGAGGGCCAGTTCTACGTTGCTTACAGTTCAGTGTTTTAAACGCCCATATGTCTGCACCATCTGCCTGCAGAAATCCCGACTTTCCATGTAGATCAGCGAAAAACTCCAGACTCGACAATCTGGCCAAATACAAACACCCGGCCTCGAAATATCCTTCATTTTTACGATGAAGGAAAAACTAAACTAAATAAATTAAAAAAACGACACAAGCTGCTGTTATTATGGTTTTTCTCCTTTTTTTTTTTTGCTTTTTGTAAAAAAAATATTTTAGATATTATTTTCCGCTTTTGGCTGCACCCTTTAGTCAAAAGTGAGTTTTGACTAATTTTCATGAGCCTCCATGAAAATCGCATAAATAAGGTCACGGGTGTTGTGGCGAGTTCGAGTCTGGAGTTTTTCATCATTTATTCCTTTTTAAATGTTCTGCTTAACTTTAAACTGACGCTGAACTGTATGTTGGTGATAAGTAGATTCACCAAGGGCCAATCAAACGAGTTCAAAACAGAGCACGTGCTCGACCCTGATTGGTGTCTTTCTACGTGGTTGACGCCTAACCACGTGAATCTTTCAACAGGGTTATTTTCTGCTCAAAAGCTTGCCATTCTAGATCTGCCGTTTTAACACCAAGCTACAAAGCATATCTTCTTAGCGCATCGTCCACCATTAAGTGAAATTAAGGTTTCATGTTAGCGCATCTCAAGTACGTCCTATACAAAACTTTTGGGAAGAACCGTATATGGCTGGAAAAGTCAAAAGTAGAGAAAATTTCATACCATGGCGTGCCTCCAAGCGTGTTGTAGCACAACGGGGTAGAAACAACATACGGCTGAAATGTCTGGTGTCCTAAAACCTTTGGTGAATTTGTTTACTGAGCATGGAAGATTCGTAACACTTCCTTTATCACTAAGGTACATTTACATTTCAGCGACTGAGCGTTAGGGGCTTTGCTCAAAGACTCTGCAGTGGCAGCTTGATGATGGATTTAAACCAACGATCTTCTGAGCAGAAGTCCAACATCTCCACTGAGCCACATTTCCCCCAAAGGACCTTAATGATTATTTAATTCAGCTTGAAAATCCAAAGATTTCCAATTAGAAATTATTCCTAAATAAAGACGGTCTGCCCCTAGTGGACGTTTAAAAAAAAAACATTTTATATTCTCTTAGAAGTACACTATATTACCAAAAGTTTGCGGACACCTGTTGCTTTTTGAGCGTTGCATTCCACATTTAGTTCCAATTTGCTCTTCTAATTTCCTCCACTTTTTTAGAAGGATGTTTCGCTACATTTTTTTTGGAATGTGCTTGTGGACATTTGTGTTCATCAACCGCAAGGGTGTTGGGTACAGATGTAGGTGGGAAGATGAAGTGGCCTGGGGTTCAGACAGCGTTCACATTTATTCCGTCAGGTATCTGCAAACCTTTGTCAATATAGTGTGTTTTGTTTTGTTGAGACCGCATGCCGGCGTTCCGCATGGTGGTCGGTTGCACAACATTAAGGCGACTGTGTTCCAGATGAAAAGCTTTATAAATATCTGTATTGATTCAGCCCGCCCCAGTCCCCCCATGATCGATAGGTCATTAGGCATTAGCAGGTAAGAGCTCAGCCTTGGTTCTGTACCAATTTCTCGAATGACCTGTAATTTCAAGCTGCTTTGTGGGGTCAAATCTCAACTAAGAGTTTGCCAGGCATGAGCTGTGTGTGTGTGTGTGTGTGTGTGTGTGTGTGTGTGTGTGTGTGTGTGTGTGTGTGTGTGTGTGTGTGTGAGTGTGTCTGGAACGATGACACCCTTATCTGCCACCTAATCCTTGCAGATCAGCTACACATCCAAGCTACATAACCACACAGTTTGGTCTAGTATCATAAATTGTTTTCATTTGATAATTGATTAATCGATTCATTGATTTATCAATTCATTGATTCATCGATTCATTGATTCATCGATTCATTGATTAATCGATTCATTGATTCATCGATTCGTTGATTCATTCATCCATTCATTTATTATATATAAGGCCATAAATTGTGCGAATAAAACCTTAATAGTTAAGGAAGGTGATGAGTTCCAATCCCAGCTCCACCAAGCTGTGCCTGCTGGGGCCCTTGAGCAAGGCCCTCAACCTTCAGCTTTATAAATGAGCTCATTGGACGTCGCTTTGTATTTGGAATCTAACGATTGCCATAAATGTAATCAAATACACTTCAAATAGGATGTCGGAGCATCTCAGGGATATGTTGATAGGGTTGGACCAAAAAAATAATCCAATTTTCTCACTGGCCAATTTAATAGGAACACCTGGGCACTTGGTCATTCACAAAGACATCGATTCGGCAGAACATCGGAATCATAGTACTCAAGTATTTAAAGTACTATGATTTATTACAGCTATTATCATTTTTGTCACAAGACTCTTCACTTAATCGACTCAGTTTATGTGAAAAGACTCGAATGTTACTCTTAACACACTGATCTATTGATTAAAATGATATTAATGACTCAAAAATGAATTGATATCTATTACAATTTTCATGAGCCTCCATGAAAATCGCATAAATAAAGTCATGGGTGTTGTAGCGAGTTCAAGTCTGGAGTTTCTTTATCATTTATTCCTTTTTGAATGTTCTGCCTGCCTTTGAACTGACGCTGAACTGTATGTTGGTGATGAGGAGATTCACTAAGGGCCAATCGAAACGAGTTCAAAACCCCCTGATTGGTGTCTTGCTACGTGATTGACATGTTTTTATTCACTCATAAAAAAAAAGAAAAAAATTAAAGACAGTTTTCTCAAAAAGTAGTTGAGAATTGGACTTTGAATTGTAGTAAAGTTAAAGTCAAAATCTCCCACAAAGGGAAAAACTTTAGTAAAGTACAGATACGTGAAAAAGCTACTTAAGTATGGTAACGAATTATATTTGTTGGTGTCCACCACTGGGACTGGGCTCTAGTAAGTGAAAACCATTAAACCATTTTAGATTGTAAAACCTGGCGAATCTTTGAGGACACATGAGCCACAAGACCACATCGGCAAATCCGAGAAGAGGAAATAGAAAAAAAAATAAACACCGTCTACTCTTGTTTGAGGGATTAGCATTGTTCCGAAGGACAAGAGAGAGCAAAAATGTCCTTGTTGCACAGATACCAGGGCCGATTGCACTCTCATAGATGCATGCACTGTTTTGCGTTGCATGGTCGCGATTTAATGTCCAGGGATTGAACGGATTATTTACTCTACACAACAAATTAGCATTAGCGTTGATTAGCGTCATCTCGGTGTATACCGCCAGTAATAAAGACGGAATGCTGCACGTCCCTACAACCAAACGCTGCTAAATCCTGGAATTGATTTACTCCTATCAGTTCTTATTTTAGTCGCCGCGACAAACAAGAATAACTCCTGAACAGCATAATAGGAGAACAAGGGTCTCCTCGAGGTTACGAAACGACAGCATTGCGTTTTTTTTGTTCTCATTCCTCGGAGTGACACTAATCCCTGAACGTCTAATGCTTCAAACGAGCCCAATTGGTTCGACACAGAATCCATCCTGCTGTATGAACGCGTGTCACTTTTACTTTGCGTCGTCGTAGGATGTATTTAATCATCGTCTCCTTCTCCATCTTTCTCTTTCTTTGCCTTTTTCTGACCTTTCGTTCGTCGGGAGTTGGTGCAGTCTATCAGGGTTGCCTTTGTGCGTTGAAGTTCACAGCTTTGTTAGACGTCGTAGCGTGGGATCCCCTACGCGGGTCTAAATATAGCATGAGATCCGAATCCCCTGATGTGGAAATAATGGGATACCTCCTGTGTGCGGATGGAAAAAGTGTGGGTGTGTGTTTGAGGGCGGGGTTTTTAAGATAGGGGACAGTGTGTGCGTGTGTGTGTCAGTAAAATAAACCAATATAACGCAGTAAGCACTCGCCTGGTCACGGAGCATCTCTACTTTTGGTGATTTGGTGAGTAGAAGTTTAGCTCGTGTCTATTCTAAGATGATGATGGTGGTGAGGACGAGGAGGAAAAGATCTGCCTGTTTTATTTGGAAATGGAGGGAACACCTAGAATAGTCAGATTTTGTATTTTTTTAGAATAGTTTTTTTTTTTTTTAACTGAACACGCGCCACATTGGCTTCGAGTCCTCAGGATCCCGGATGCTACTTCGTCCTACGTCTTTTCCTCCCTCCGTTTTTCTACATCAACCAACTTGCTAAGACCTTACGAAGGTACTGCACTTTCCAAAAAAGAAAATAAAGAATGTTTTTAGCTTCTGTTTACGTCTTTTCTTCTTGATCCCCGCTAGCAAAGAAAGGTGTTAAATCCAGCCAAGGCGTTCGATTCCTGCTTGGGGTCAGCGTTAAAGCAAAAAAAGGAGGCTAATCTCTGTAAAGAAGCTTAGACTTAGTGTCAGGAACATAAAGGTGGCCATGTTTGTTTGTTTTTTTCACTATTCGAAAGGTTTAAGCCGTTTTGTCAGAACTTCCGTTGACGAAACGTTTTCCTGAGGCGCGGCAAAGCTAGAAGCCCGTTAGCATGTAGCTGTTATGATGAAGGATGGTCGATCGTGTGCGCTCAAGATCTGAGTGGGGTCACGATGCTAATACAGTTTATGTACTCCAGGTTTTCCTATACGTGAGTTTGACACAGGGGTAAAGTTTTCGTTTTTTGACTCCGTTACCCCGAACCGTTTTTTTGTCAAACTGAGATTTATTCTTCATGGCTAATGCTTCGTGCCTCAAGCAGCGTGACATCTGGCTTTATCGCCTTTGATCCGTGATCATATGTTCAATAGCTTGGATTATTATCACTAGACATAAATTATTTAATTTTTGTATATACAAAAATAAAATCTGATTTGGTTCTGATTTTGTGTGAATTTTTTTTTCCAGCATCTAAATGTGAAAACTGCATACATCTCTGTATTTAGCCTGGAAAAAAAAAACAGGATAGAAAATATGGACTGAAAAGGAAAAAATTTAAAATAAAAAGATGGCTGTTAGGAGTCGGCATTCCTGGGGCGTTCCTGGGGCATCTGCGATTGTTAGAAACCGGTGCAAGCTCGTTTTGAACCGATTAGCATTAGTTAGCTTCTTATAAGAAACGTTGGTAGCGTAACTGCTGCGAATGCGAAGGGAATTTACCAGTTAGGACGTCATGATCGTGTCTCCGTCTTCAGGCTTCAAAAAGAAGTTCCAAGGTGTTGTTTGAACGGCCCGTATGCCTGAGAATATCTGAGAAAACGGGACACTACTCCTTCATACCGATATTTATTACCAAAATTTTTTAATTTCTAAAATGTAATATTTCTTTTATATTTATTGGCAATAAATCTACACATTATTTATCTGTGTAAAGCTGCTTTAAGACAAATGTCCATCAAAAAAACGAAAAAAAAAAAACCCTGCTTGTATTAAAAAAAAAAAAAAGAGCATAATTAAATTAATAGCATGGTTTCCAAAGAACATCTATAAGGATTCTAGAATGCTACTTGAATATCATTGTATTCATAGTGAATTGCAGTTGAGGAGATATGAAATTGCGGTCAATGCTTTGGATTTTTACTTTTTTATCAATTTTTATCAGGATCTAAGCTGCTATTAACACCTAAGTCTGTATTTAAATCCCGGATATTTATTCGCTTTCTAATAGGATGGTGTCCTTAAAGTATGTAAAAAAATAAAAAAATGTAAAAATTGGAAAAAGAAAATTATTTGCTTTCATTATTGCAAATGTTAAAGTAATAGTTTGGGTGCAGGAGAACAAAAAAATAAATAAAAGGTGAGTTTATTTAGGTTATTTTCTGATCATCACCCATCAGATAGCTTTAAAGTGAACAAAAAAAAAATGTCGAGCTTTAAAGTCAGATACCCGCTGACACTAATCTGGTCATTTAATTGCAGTAGGGTTTTTTTTTCGCCAAGGACACAGCGGTAAAGGACAGGGCCAGGCACTGCGCTGCCTCATTATGCCTATCACAGCATGGCCTAATTGAATATTGGAGTCGGCCTTGCATACACAAGTTTGAAAAACCACTGCCTTGGCATTTCGCAGCGTTTTGTGCGTTCGAAGCTATGTTGGAAGAAAAAAAATCTAATAAATAAAAATATATATATTTGGATTTACTCATTTATCTCTTGGTGTCTCGATATAAACAATATCTTCTCCACCTGTTTCATGAAGAATGGTGGACAGTAACAAAGTACTGAAGTAGCTTTTTCGCGATTCCGTACTTTTTCTGAACTATTTTCATTCAAGTAGACTTCGACTTTATCCTTACTTCATTTCAAAGTCAAATATTTGACTTTTTCCTCAACTACATTTTGCAAAATCATTTATTTTTATTTACGAATTAAAACGTAACTGCTCAAGCCGCCGATCAGCTCTGTTGTGAACTCGTTTTGATTGGCGCTTGGTGTAGCTACTCTTTACCAACATACGGTTCGCCATTTTTAGGTTACAGCGTGTTTCACCCATGATTCCAGCCAGTTAAGCTTGTAGATACCTGGCCATAACATAAGATCCTATCCCACTTTCAGTCTCTATTAGCTCTTATAATGACCTCCACTCTTCTGAGAAGATGTTCCACTAGGTTTTAGAGTGTGTTTGTGGAGGATTTGCTTACTCGACCAGGTTCTGATGTAGGTCAGGTGGTCTGGGGTTCAGACAGTTTTAATTCAAAGATGTTCAATATGGGGTTAAGGTCAGCGCTCTATAGAAGGCCACTCAAGATCTTTCACTTCAACGCATATCTTAATATATATATATATATATATATATATATATATATATATATATATATATATATATATATATATATATATATTTGTGCACAGGGGCAGGAAAAGGTTTGGGTCTCCTAGTTCAAGTGAAGGGTAAATTCCATACCACCAGATCTGAAGACATCCTACAAAACCCCAACCTTGATTTTTGTCTTTCTTGAATTCTTTTTTGTGTGCTGGTGTATCTGTCTGATGTCCATAATCCTGGGTAAACACTGGTGGAATTTGCTAATCTCTGTAGAATATGTCACGCATTTAGATAGTAATCTGCTGCTCAATCCGGACTAACGATGGCAACATCGCACGCATCGGCCTCAGTCTTGCTCAAACTTGCTCAAAAAAGCTAAAGAGCCAGGACAAGGAGCCAAAAGTTCAAAATCCATGATAAAAACCAGAACCATGCACTTTGTCCAGAATTTAGATTGTTCAAAGTTTCAAATTTCATCAGTCTCACTAATGTGTTGTTGTATTGTCCCTACTGTAATCATAAAGAATGATCGTGGATCATACAAGGACACAATGTTCTCATAATGAATACCGTTCCACACAGTGAGACTTTAAAGGATACGCTTGCAGAGGCTAATGATAAATGATCCCACCATCCAGTGTTTCCCACAAGAGGATTTGTTCCCATTTTTGATGCATTACCAGGTTTTTTCCCATGCTAAGGTCTAACAGGGATCTGGATCCTAATAGGGATCTGGATTTGTGAAACCCTGCATATTGGCATTTCCTTGTAATGTAATTGTAGTTCAGTAAACCAGTTTCACAGTTTTCCACTTCGTCTGGTTTCCTCCATCTCCACATCTAGGAGGTAATGAAGTGCAGTCGTCTGGTCACTTGACTTACCGCAGGGACGATTGAAAGGAAAAATCCGTCTTTCCAGTCAAGTCTACTTTATAAACCGGTCTGTGCACCAGGTCAGGATTAAAGGATAAAAGTCATTCATTACATTTAGTAATTGACTCATTTTAGTTCAAACTGAGATGGTGTTTCAGCATCCTGGGGTTGATTTCATGTATCCTTTTGCACCCATTTACATCATTGTTGATCTGTAGACACCATTTACAGCCTTATTGGAAGAGTGACTTTTATTTATCTCATTTATACAACTGGGATTAGGGGCCTTGCTTGGGGGCCCAGAAGTGGCAGCTTGGTGTGGCTGGGATTTGAACTCACAACCTTCAGATTTGAAGTCGCTATAGCATCAGGATGGTCCATGAATGCTAAAGGAGACAAGAGATACATAGGTGTTTGATCACTGGCATCCAGGCTCAAGTGGTTGTTGGGAATCGTATTGGAAGGTCATGAGTTTAAATACAGTGCAGCAGTGCCAAACTGCATCTGCTAGGACCCTGAGCACCCTTAACTGCTTCAATGAGGTGGCTACCACCATTTTCAGCCATATGAGGTTCTTCGCCAAACTGTTCCTCTAAAATTGGAGACACACAATTGTATATGGTGTCTTAAAATGCAGTAGCATGAAATGTTCCCTTGAATTGAACAACTAGACCCAGCATGGCAATACCATTATGCACAAAGTCAGCTCCATGACGATATGGTTAATATGGGTTTAAGGGGAAGATCTCCAGCTTTAGAGTTCTAGAACCCTATCGAACTGTAAAGTGGACCGGAATAGTGGAGCCTCTTATAACATTGGAGACTAAATGTTGTAACGGCCCCATATTAAAACTCATCAAATTCATCTTTGCCAACAATCTGCAAGCTCCAAGAATAAAACTTTTGTTTGGTGGATGGTGAGCCAGTGGGCTCATCTGTGTGGTGGACTGTCATTCATTCATCTAGGCAGAACAACCTACATTCTTTACTTTTTTTACTTTTGTGCTAAGTAATGAAGAGTGTGTTAGAGAAGTGAGGAAAAGAGTGCAGGCAGGATGAGCCGCTGTGGCGCCCCCTAATGGGAGTAGCCGAAAGAAGAAGAAGAAGATCGAATACAAACACTTCTTGCAAACGATTTTTGTGACTAGCCTTGTGGATTGGGTGGATCTGGTTCAGGTTGAACTAAAAGTCATGCCTTATACGTTTTTTTTTTCAACCCTTCTGGGAGTTCTGAGTGGAACGGTTACTGCTTAAAAAGCACATAAAAATCTTATAGCCAGGTGTCCACAAAGTTTTATCCATAAAGTTTAGATCTTCACCACAAGTTTGCCATATTATTCCCATTAAAAATGGAATGAGGATCTTTATAGTATCCAGTACATGCATTATTTTTTCATATAAAATGTCACAAGGTCTATAGGCTAATGCATGTGTGGGGGAGGTAGAACTGAGAAACACAGCCACCCCCCACCAACCCCCCCCAACCCTTTTTTCCTGCAGTGCTATCTTTTTAATTACCAAAATGTCAAGAACGGTGAACAGCCCACATACAGCAGGCTTCACGGTATAATGGCCACCCAAACAGAAGGAAGAAAACGGCCCCTTGTCTTGTTTTTTTTATTTTTTTATTTATTTTTTTTTGTAATTTTCTGACTTATGTAACACTCCGGCCGCATTCACGCCTCTTAGAATAAGAGCTGTGCTTGTTTATAACCACTTAGAGACAGAATGTTAATGGAGTATTGTGCAATATTCAAAACAAGTGAAAAGTGTTAGGCAGAAAAGCCTCTCATGGTACATTTAACATCGCTTTAGCGCATGTCGAAAACGGATAATATCGCTGGAAACTTTCCATCTGAAATAATGGGAATAAACTGGGAATTTACTAAATTGCTTGTCAGCCTTTAAAAGTGAACTGTTTAAATGTACTGGAAAAATAAGTTTATACCCTGCACACTCATCAGTCACATGACCAAAGCACACTTACCGCACGGCTAATGTTTTTATTTGTATATTTATAGTTTATATACATTTCCCCAAATATCTAATTAATTCCCATTCAGTTATTTAAAATCCCAAACATTTCCAGAAAAACTCAGGAAGTTTAAAACTTGGAATATTTGTAAATGTTTATATTTATGTTTGTATATGATACCAGTTTTTTTATGGGAATTTACTGTATAAAAAAATAATAATGATAAAAAAATAAATAAAATAATACAAACTGAGAAGTTTCCAACTTAGAATATTTTTAAAACTCACCAGAAACTTCCCAGAAATTTTCCAGGTTAGCATATGGTTAATTGTGGCTAAACAAAAACGTTTGTTTGTATATGATACACTTTATATAATTTTCTCCAAATTTCTATTTGATCGCCATAAATTCCCCCAAAATTTCTAGGACATTTCCAATTTTTTCAATATATTTAAAAATTCCACACATGAACTTCCCATAAAAAGATTGTAAAAAGTTTCTGGAAATTTACTGGAAAATTTCCACCCCTTTGTATCCCTACTTATAACCAAGCACAATGTTTATATTTCTATTTGTACATGATATAGTTTATATTTTCTAAATATTATATTTATATTTCTAAAATGTCTAATTAATTGCTGTAAATTCCCAGAAATTGCTGGTATTTATACATATTCACAGATGAAGTTCCCATAGAAAGTTTCCAGAAATCTTTCCAGAAACATTACAGTCACTTTGACACTTTAGAGACCTCATGAAATACAGATGCAGGGGAACTTCGTTGCAGCAGATCATATTACTGATTTTACTCCAAAAATCCTTTGCATGTGATCCATCTGAAATCATATTTATATAAAAAAACAAACGTAAATAAATAAATAATTTGTACAATGCAGTTTGCAATAAAGAATCTGATCAATGGAGTCAAAAGCGATGAGTCAGGAGTCGTATCTAAGAACGGAACAGGAAGTAAGTAGGAGTGGGGAATATGTAAGTAATAAAACACCACAGGGTAAAAGATATTAGTCAAGAATCAATAGCAGTGTTGCATTCTGGGATATTGCATTTAAAAAAAAAAAAAAGAAGAAGAAGAAGCAAATAAACACCAAACCTTGAAGAAGTCTGAATTATGACAAAAAAAGTTTGTGAACCATAAAATTCTGGTGATTTGTGAAATGTTTTGATTTCAGAAATGTTTTCTGGAAAATTTGGATCGAAAAAAAAAAAAAAAACATAAATCCACCAAAATATGCAGAAATAATTGTTAAAATAACCAATTAATTAATTCATTATTTATCAGTACATCTTAAGTGCTGTCTGTCCCTCAAATTGTTGTTTTTTTTGATGCACTGTAATTGTGCAAATGTACGGCGTATGAAAACGAACCGATTAACAAACGAAGCAAACACTGCGTTCTTTGATTCAAACTCGAACACTCAAAAAAAGTCTGAGAGCTTCCTCTCGTGTCTTCTTTTCTTTTTTCCACCACTGTGACCTTGACAGAAATACTTTCTTTGCAATAATTTCTTAAGAAACCCAAATAACTAAATCGAATCACTTTTATTTATTCGATCACAATGAATCCTTCACGTACGAATCCTCTACACATAAAGGTCACATGACTGAGGACATCCATCCTTTCAGTGGTGCCGTAAATCGATCCACCTCTTAATACAGTCATCATGAACTGTACGCCACGGCTATAAAAAGCATCAATATTATAGAGAAACGCAGTAGCACACAGGAATCTCGTACAGAAAGAATGAACGCTATAAAGCAAGAAACCCAATGATCACAATACAACAAGTCTCCTTTCACTGGAGCCACAGCAGCACCGCCCACATACATCGTCTCTAGCAGAAGTGTCGATATTCACCTCGTAAAATTGTCCGTGCTTTTTTTCCGTGCCTTATGGTTTTCCTGCGGATTTGAAACGGAGGTCAAATCTGTGTTTATTTTGTGGATATCTGACAGAAAAGAAAACGCAAAAGTGTAAATAGTTCATTAAAAAGCTTTTGTCTCGATGTCCCGCTTTCCTTGAAAACGTCATTTTATAAATGTCCATGTAAGTACATCTGTTCCCAAATCCATTTCTCTGTCGGACAATGTGGAATAATAAAAAAAAAAAAAAACACATTAAATGTGCATGAATAAATTCAAACTTTTGCTACACGTGTGGGTCGCGAGCCTGACTAGCGCGCTTCCTGTCCATCCAATCAAAGATCGTGGAAATGCAAATGTGTGGCCACATCGCAGTCTGATTGGTTAAAGAGACAGCTTCAAGCGATATTGATTTTATACTAATAAAACACGCTATCTATATTCATTTAAATTAAAAAGCCTATTGGCAGATATTTGATATATTTATAAACAAAATTCAATTAAAATGTAAGTCAGTAAATGATTCTGGCCCTGATGGCCCTCCAAAATGGCTGACGCACAATGACAACGGTCCCACAGTACACACCAGTACACACTCAGCCGCTTTGTTCCCATCCTAATGCTTATATTCTAAAATTATTATATTCTAAACACTTTGTTTTTAACAGACTTGCAGCCGTCCAGCTGAGATAATGAACTCACCATTGTGATGCTTTCGGAACAAAACACTTTTTTTTCTTCCCCTTCGCTCAATGCTTCTTCATCATGCTTCCGCTGCAATTAATTAGTAAATTAGTATTAATAGGCACATGTCCATTTGATAAGTGCAGTCTCTTCCATGCCGCCTGCTAGAACAAGTGGGCATAAGCATGCCCGCCGCGAGGTTACTGGGAATTAGACCCGCTAATTAAAAGCACCGAATGTTCATCATTGCTCTGAACATCAAACTTTCCAATAACGGGCTTTAAACTCATTAAGCAGGGAGAGGGGAGTCCGAGCTGGCCAATAATAATGTGAATGAGAGGGAGAAAGAATGAGACAGCGCTAAATGGAGACTAATGCAGGTGTAAAAATTCAGAGGGGGTTTTGTCTGGACCAGGGACAGGGTTATTTTTTTTGGTGACTACAAACAGAAACCTTTTGGAATAAAAACATTATGCAGTAAATATTTGTCTTCTATTTTACAAAAGTACTTAAAATGTTTTTTAGATTTTTTTCATTGTTTTAAGTAGGATCTGGAAACACTGCACAATTCACTGCAATGGATTGTGCTACCATAGAGTATCACTACAAGGAGTAAATTCTAATATAATTAATTAATTAATAAATTAATTAATATTTTTTTTTTTTAGCAATAATAGTAATTGTGACTTTTTTTTTCATTTATTTATGCAAATATTATTTAATATATTATTTAATTATTTAATATTATGTTATTTAAGTATATTCACTAGACACGTATACTTAAATTAAATGTATTTATTTATTTATTTATTTATTTTTATTAACATGCACTCAATAAATACATGGGAAAAAAAAAAAATAAATAAATAAAATATTTTTTGTCTGTATAAAATTGAACATTAATGCCCCATTAATTCAGAATAGCCTTGAGTGCCAATATACACGTAACATTGTGTCATATAGACAATCCCATTCCACATTGCTCTTATAAGAACCTCCACTCTTCTGGGAAGATGTTCCACTAGATTTTGAAGTGCACCGGTGGAGATTTGTGCTTGTTCAGACACAAGCGTGTTAGTTAATTTCGGGTACTGATGGAGGTTTATTGGGTTTATAGGGCTCTATAAGAGGCCAATCAAGACCTTCCAGTCCAACCCATGTAAAGAATATCTCCATGTAGCTCACTTTGTGCACCTTGTGTCATGCTGAAACATAGTTTGGGTCTCCGAGTTCAAATAAAGAAAAGATTTCATGCTAGCGCATCCAAAGACGTCCTTTACAATTGTGTGCCTCTGACGTTGTGGTAACAGTTTGGTGAAGAGCCAAACTGTTTTGTTATTTATATATAAATAACAAATCAATCACAGCCCTATTGCTAATCTCTGATTTGTTAGCTTAAATTTTGGTTTGATAACACAAATGAATTGAATGCTAATAAGTCCTTAGTATTTGACTTAGCTGTGGCTAAGATATTTATCATGTGTTGCTAAAATCTAGCAAAAAAACATTTGTTTAGTAATGCAAACTTAATGAATGCTAATATCTAGATAGCACTTAAATATTAGGGCAAACTATTAAAAGCTTTACTGCTTATCTTAAAGGTTAGCTAGCATGATTTTAACTCCAGTTAATTCAGATCATTTTAACATGAGTTAAATGCTAATATTAGCCAGCATCTGAAAGATTCGGAATAATCTGAGTGCAAATAATGACCTCTCTATTGCTAGTCCCTCAGGTGTTAGCTAGAAGGTTGATTCTTTCTAATTCCTAATCTGTCCACTGCTATGCAAATATTAGCATTCAAGTTATTTGTGTAAGCAGACTGATCATCATATGTGTTGCTAACTTCTAAATGTTAGCTAGAATGTAACAATTTCTACTAATACAAACTACATGAGAGATAAGGGCAAATAATCCCTAATCCCTAATTAGCTAGCATGGTTATAATGACTCGAATAATAATATTGGTGATGGTTTTGGAATAAAAATAATGCTGAATGAAAGCAGCCTTGTTGCTAATCTATTAGATGTTAGCTAAAATGTCGGCTAGCCTGTTAACCAAAAATGGTTTGAATGCTAATATCTTGCTAGCATATATATTAGGCTTAATGTCAGCAGCTTCACTGCTAATCTCTCAATTCTTAGCCAGAATGGCAGATAGTCTATAAATCGAAGCTAGTGGAATGCTAGTATCTAGATTATTTCAGAGGATTTAAGATTTAGGATTAAGCTATGGGATAAAACTAATAAATAACATCTCAAAGGGTAATCTCTCAAAAGTTCGCTAGCAATAACACACCAAAATACACACTAGGTAAATGCTAATGTGTTAAGAAAGGTTAGGAATAGGAAATGAAGGCTTAATAATGGCAGCTTTATCGCTAATCTCTCAATTGTTAGCTAAAATGTCAGTCAGTCTGGTAACACATATGGGTCTAATGGACAGATTATGGAGTTTCTGAGGCAATGTTTTACAGATTTATTTTTTCTTTCATTAAAAAAGCATGCGGTGTATAAAGATAGTGAGTGTAGCAAGCGAAAGCAAAATAAATGGAATGCTAAGCGTCTGTCATTCAGATACACCGATCGATTCCTCTTCACCGTGGTTAGTTCATAGTCTTTCTTTTTTAGTATCCCCCTCTCCCTCTGTCTTTTCCTCTCTCGCTCATTTGCGTTTGTGTGTTTGCTCTATCCACAGTGAGGCCGGCGAGGAAAACTGGGACGCCGAAGGCTGCAAAACGATCCCGTCTCCGGCGCTTCACACTAAATGCCTCTGTAGCAAGATTTCCACCTTCGCAGTGTTGGCACAGAAAGCCAAAGACCCGGTGAGTGTCACCTTCACACCTTAACATTATCACCTCACAAACACAGACACACACACACACACACACACACACACACACACAGCCCAACAACATAAACAAAAATCCTAGTCTTAATCGTTTTTTTGAGAGACACATGCATGTTCCTTTTGAACATAGAAAAATCAAAGCATTAAGAACTGCTTTAAACACTCTTGGCATCTCGAAGGATTCAGCTTAAATTCTTTGCTGTGCCTTTTGGAAAACTTGTCAAAGACGTTCTCAAGTTGGAGATTTGTTTACGCTCCAGTTCATCCCAGGGCAGTTCAATAGGATTTAGGTGCTGTGACTGGGCAGGTCGTTCTATGATAGATAACACTCCAGATGATGTTTTTCTCTCTAAATAATGCTAACAGAGCTTCAGCTCATTGTCTGGGGGAAGTCCAGACGGAATTATATGGTGTATGTTGAAGTATGGAGCGGTTGCCATGTTGGTAACTTTTACTTCTTGGAATATCTTTCCTACTCCAAACCAACTATTAAGCTTCCGCCTCCATGTTTGATTGTTGGGGTGATTCAGTCAGCTAACGTCTTGTTCTGTTCTCCATCTTATAAAAGTTCTTCTGTTAGATCCAAAAATGTCAGAATTGGTCCCCAAAGAACCTTCTTCCACTCATTTACTGTCTTTTTTCCATAGAAACGTGTTTTACATCCACTACATATTAGTGACTGACCGGTCGTGAACGATTCGTTCATTTTGAACGAGTCTTTGATGTGATTCAGAAGCACGAGTCATTTCAAAGAGTGATTCGTTCATTTTCTACTGGATTCGCATGAGCAAGGCATCGCAAAATCTACGTAGGTTGTGTACAGGAAACTTGAGTGGTTTATCTTTACACTCATGTCATTAGTTCTTTTATCAAGTGACTCACAGACGCTATGAAGGTGATTAACGGAACAAAATGACTAAATGACAAAATAAATATTCGTTCATTGTCATGAGCGAGATTCAAAGAATCAAGTTATTAAATGGATCCCATCTTCCCATCACTACTATATATCTCTTCTACAACCCCTTAACTCTACATGTGTGTTTTGCACATTGCCTCATTTGATAAATTCATCTATTTCCTGCAAAAATCTGTCTTCCTTAAATGTTATCCGGCCCTAAATTTTTAACTAAACACCGCATTTATTACGGCGTTTGTTTGTTATTACGCTGTCAGAGCCGCTGAAGGGGTGTGCGGATGTCACCGTCAAACTCATCAACGCTATGCAGCAGTATGCACTTGAGAGATTTTAATTTTTGTCATTTCTTTTTGACGGAGTGGAATGCGCGTGGGCGTCAGACGGGCAACGAGACGCCGGTTTTGACGCGCACCTTTGTTTAACGCACTTTGCATCTCAAAGGACTCACGGCCTTCGCGTCTCGCGGGCGACGTGGCGCATTTGTTGAGGGCCCAATTTTTCAACTGGTCTTGTTAATAGGGAATTATTCTTTTTTTAATAGCATAATGATTTTAATAAAAAAAAGGAGAGACAATTATTTGGTAGAAGATAGATGGATAGATAGACAAACAGAAAGATAGATATAATTGTACTGTTATTGCACACTAAGTGTTTTGCAACCAATTAGCATTGTACATATACATGCAGTAAAAAAAATATATAATAATAATAATAATAATAATAATAATAATAATAATAATATAAATAAAATCAATTTAAAAACAATATAAAATTGAAAAAAAAAAAATTTTGTATATAGTATATTAATAAAATATATAAAAAAATATGTAACATTAATAATATAAATAATAATAAAACTGTAAAATATTAAATAATATACAAATTGTCCTATTTTTTACATATTCAAACTACACTTTAATTAATGTTGCGCAATGATGTTTATAATTATTGACAATATTGTACATTAATACGGTATTTTTTAAAAATGATTAATACTTATTAATAAACTTGTATTTATTCATTTAATTTACACAGAAATTAAAACAAAGCTACAGGAATTTAATGTGTGATATGGACTATAATTCCACCGGTCACATGCGAATTGTAAATATCAGGAAATCCCAAGAGTGTATTGATTATCAGACCGATCGTTCCGAAATTTGACACGTATTTGTCATGTGTACTATAATTAGCAAAACCTACAAACGGCCCGGTCACTATGCCCTTTATCGTTCCTGAGTAATTGTACATTTGGTTGTATTGACCATCTGCCATGTGATGGACCACCCACCATATGGTGTGTCTCTGATTTCCTCTTCCACATGCCATTAGTCGGGATGGGCAGGATGTCGAGGCTGACCCACTTTTGTCGTGTTCTTTTTTTTGTGCTCTATCTGAAAGCACCACATTAGAGTGAGTGATATGCACAGCAGGGGGAAAGGGATGCTGGGAGATGGAAAATGGCCGCGAGGATTGAGAGATGTGGGAGAGGCTGATTGTAAATCCGGTAGTCACACAGAAACTGGACCACACACAGCTGGCTAATGTCGGTGTCGCTCCTGGTGATCTCAGCCAGACAGATAAGAACACTCCGAGTCAGAACGCCCCATCACACACACATGTGCCTGTTGTTCTTATCACAAAAAGTCGTACTTTCCAGGAAGTCGTACAATTCCTGCAGGAATCAGGGCTGATTTGAGGTTTTTTTTTATAATATAGGAACACAATTGTCTTTAGAAGCTTTGGATTTTCCCTTTCACTTGAACTAGGAGACATAAATCTGTTCCAACATGGCAACGTTTCTGTGCACAAATCCGGTTCCATGAATATCTGCTTTATTCAATCCAATCCGAGTTTATTTCTAGAGCACTTTTTACAATTGTCTCAAAGCAGCTTTAGAGAATGAAGGAATTTAATAAATATGTGTATTAGAGCAAGCCTGGTGTGACCTGGTGTGAATGTGGCAAGAAAACGCTTCCTTAGATGGTATGAGGAAGAAAGAGGAGACTTAAGAGGAACCAAAATCAAATGGGGAATCCATCCTTATGTTTGTGACACCATGAGTGTGATTCTAAATCATAAAAACAATACAAACACCGGATTATGAGTGATGTCCATAAAAGTCTTGTACAGTCAGCTTTTCAAATCTCTACAAGTACACTCCAAAATCTAGTGGAACATCTTCCCAGACGAAAGAACAGACTATGTGTTTGTTAAACGTCCCTGTAAGGCAGCGAACTGATTCCTGTTCATGTCCGTTTTCAACACCGTGAGGAAGAGCAGCAGTCAAAACTTTGAGGTAGCTGTTTAAAATTCTTTCTGGTGAAGTGGTAGAAGTAGGACGTTCATGTTAGAGGAAATGCCATAGCGTTGGACGTCATGCCAATGGCAATGGCAATTATTCAGGCTAGACTTTAACGGATAAATGCAAAGCTCAAAAAGGATATACGTAGTCAAGTTCAGGGCCAGGACTAGCAAAGATCAAGGAGGTCAAGGTCCAGACCAGAGCTTCAAACTGACATTAAGACAGATTCAGGATAAAAGCAGATTATTCACGCATGGCCCTAAAAATACAACAAACCTTTAATTGAATTTAATAGCTTTGGATAAGAGTATTTGAGGGTTTGGGAAAGGAAAATCCACACATCTTTCCATGAGTCCATTCATCCATCCATCCATCCATCCATCCATCCATCCATTCATAAATTTCTCTCTCTTTCTCTCTCTCTCTCTCTCTCCTTTATTTTTCTTACCATTTACTGAAACAAAAAACCCTCATTAGACAAAAATTCATCACAGGTGCTTGATCCTTACGACTCACTTCCCCTGGATCCACCTTGCATTCATAACCTGGGCATTTGACCACACCTCTGCTGCCACAGCTTCATTTATTGCCACACTATTGTGTAATTCGGTAATGTTTTTTTAAAGACTATCAATTCTTGCGTACAATTAACTGCAAAAGTTTCAGAACCATAGTTTTGTAGTGAAGCTCTTTTCATGCACCAAACAACCCCACAATGACCACAGTCATATCTATTCCACTGTCAATTCTAAAAATACGTTTCCAGGTAGCGCCTAAGGGGTCGTGAACTCTCTATATCTCACATGCTCCTAATCTTCTTTTCTTTTTATCTGTAAGTTTAAATAGGACACGTTTGAATGTTTCCATATCTGTATATTAGCTGTCTGTATCGATACAGCGTCTGTCAGCTTGTCCAGTCAAACCCAGTGCCAAGCCTCATTCACGGAGAGAAATCTAGTGAAGCCTGCATGAGCTGTCTAGACATGAGTGATCACAATGTGCTCTTCTTTTTATTATCCACATCCGCACTGCTCTGGCTAGTCAGTGACGTGCAGTTGGAGTTTCAAATGGGTTGCCAATAAACAGAACAGACCGTCAGAGGAGAACGGAAAAAAAAAAAAACAGATTCCATCTGGAAACATTTTGTCTGATTACAATGCTACAATGAATGAAGCTGTGGCATCAGTGGGCGTGGTTTGTAAATGGAGGGCGGAGCCAGGGAAGTGGTAAGGATCGTGCACCTGTGATCGATTTGACTAATGTGTTCTGTTTCTATAGGTTATTTTTTGTGTTTCCTTTTGTTTGTTTGGAACACTGATTGCACCATATGCCTCCTCATGAACCACCCTTGTAGCTGATTGAGCACAAAAAGCAAACTCCGAAACATAGTGGAACGTCTTTCCGGAAAAGTGGAGGTTATTATAAAAGCAAATAAGGACTAAATGTGGAATTGGATGTTCAAACAGTAGACAAGAATCTTATAGTCATGCTTTGGCTTGGCGAATTATTTGAAATTTGACCTCATGAGGTTCCCCGGAACAGGATTCTGAGAATATAATTAGCTTCGACTGGACAGTTTAAAGAAATCTGTGCCCATGATAATCTCGGATTCTTTATAGTAAAGGTTTCTAAGATAGTTTACCTCCATTATAGCCTGTAAACCACAAGGGTCAGCAAGGCATTTCTACCACACGGACCCGTCACTAATGCTATGTTTTTTTGCACCATTTTGTGTAGACTCTAGACATTGTTGTGTCTGGAAAAATCCCAGGAGACAAAAAAACAAAACAAATAGCAAGTAAATATCAGGCTAAATTTAGTTGATAATCTGAAGCTGAAATGTCTTGTCAATTTTTTTTTATTGAAAAAATAAACATCATACAAAAACTTCACGTTCAATTAACGCAATAGTTTGTCTTCTTGCTGAGCTCGTTTTACCATTTTCTCTGCGGTGGTTCAAAGCTTTCCCGCTAATAATAGCGCCATTGGGTTCAGCGCTCCTGGTTTGTTTGCCGTCGTAGGAGAAGTCACACGAAGAGTCTGAAATCTTCGGAGTCTGAAAACTTCCAGCATTTCATCAGAGAAAAAAAAAATTAGCGCAGCGGCCATTAATCGGTGGACATGTCAAACCAGCGATCCAAGACTACCGAATGTAGGCTAAGATTATACGAATCTTTTAGTATTAAAACGATTTGTCATGGCGAAAACACCGGGAACTTTTTAAAACACCGGGAACGTCAACATATATATACAACCAATAGACAGTTTATATTTTCAAAGGCAAAAAAAAAGGTGTTCATGTCCACACTAGTATTCCTGTGAGAGTGACCTCTACTGGGTGGGAGGAGAAAACGTCTTCATTCTTGGACAGCGTTTAGTAAATAAACACGTGTGTGTGAATGTCTTGGCACGCTCATTTACGATTGACAAACACTCGCAATTATGCACTTATCTAAGTGATGTGCTCGGTGTGAATGGTGACAGAGACGGCTCAATTCCAGAGCTTATTGAGTAAAACAATGAATTATTATTGCATGAATGAACCGAGAAGCCGTAGAGAGGCGGGAATAAAACAATATGGCTACGCGGTAAAGCTTTGCTGACTCAGAGGGAGTGAGAGAGAGAGAAAGAGAGAGAGAGGGAGAGAGAGAGAGAGAGGGAGAGAGAGAGAGAGAGAGAGAGAGAGAGAGAGAGAGAGAGAGAGAGAGCTTTCAAAGCAAGTCTGGTCCAGAATCAAACAGCACCACTGATTCTCTCTGCACCTATTATGCGCTCTCTGAAAAATGCTAAGCTAAAGGTCCCTCTATGATGTTGCGTTCACTTTTTTTTCCCTCAATTAAAAAAACAAAATTTTAATAATGACGCCTTCATTTCTTTGAATGCAGGAAAAGAAGAAAACTGATTTTTATTGTTTTTTAGCACATTCAAAAAAGACAAAGGGACCTAATTATGCATTCCAATTGTTCAATTACACAAATCGCCACAATTTAAAAAAAATATAATACCACAATGTTTCACAATATTTAGAATTTAACATCTTTTAACATCTTAACCCTCTCCCTCTCCCAGGGGTGGTGTACAAACCCTTCCTATTCAATTCTTCTTATATTCTTAAATATATATATGTGTGTAATTTTCTGTATCTTTTTTATTTTTTATTTAATATATTCCATTTATTTAGATTGTATTTCTTTATATTGTACTTTTATTACGTATTGGACAGTCGTTAGAAGCATTTCACTACATGCCGTACTCTGTATAAATACATTTTATTTGATTCTTGACCACCTTGAAAATGCGAAGATAGAATTTCATTGTTCTTTAATGTATATGTAGGAAGTAAAAGCCTCTGGAAACATGGAAGAAAACTTGTCTTACCTGAGAAAATGTCCATGTGGGAGCCGTTTGCACAAATAAAAAATACCATATCCAGAGATTGCAGAAAATCTAGAAGAACCTAAGTTGGGTGGGGCAGGGTGTGGTGGGCCGGTTAAGGGTGGGGTTTTTTCAGTAATGAGTCTGTGAAGATTTTGTGTACGCCATTACTTTATAAGGATCTCACGTTTGTGGGACGTTTATTTCCTGTCACTCTCTTGTTGCTTTCGAAAAGCACTTAGTGATCCATATGAACTTCTTGGAGTGATGCCAACGTGTTGCCACTCATGGATTCAGTGCTGATGCCTCATCAGTTATTTTTACAGCCAGGTTGTTCAAGACTCAAATAAGTCAAAATACAAGACAGGAATAAATTATAAATGAGGCGTATTTTAAATATTTTACATTGTGATCAAAAATAGTTTGTTTTTTTCATAACTTTTCAATATGAAAAAAAAAAACCAAATGATCTCAGTGTGCATGGACCAGCGAACCATTGCATATTAGATTTTTCTAAGAAAGGTTCTTGCAAAGTCAGTTCTGCATTCTATTGATCTATAATGCAGCAAGGGAAAGTAAGAAGTCTGATTACCTTCGGAAGTGAATAAACAGTATGGAGGTTTTAATGAATTCAACGGAACTGGTTACATTTATAACATTTGGCGGATGCGCTGATTCAGAGCCACTTGCAACTATCGCGTTTATAAAAGTCAGGAGTTGAGGGTTTATGACTTTGCTCACTCATGGGTCCACCGGTGGCGGCTTGGTGGTGCTGGGATTTAAAGTCACGACCTTCCAATTAGAAGTCCATCATCTAAACGCTGTGCTACTCCCCACCCTTTTTAAAAAAAAAAATAGCATAGGCCAAATTTTAGCGTAGCCAAATATAAAAATAAAAATAACATCAAATAATAACATTTATTTGGTGTAATCCAGATGGAAAAATAGTAATGCAAATAGCAAAATGTTTTTTTATTATTAATCAATATCAGCATCTGAAGGCTTTTCAAGACCACCATATTTATGATATCTGTTTTCACTGTTACATTATATTGCATATTTACTTTGAAACCATTTCCAGAGAACGAGTGAGAGAAAAAAGAAAGAAAAAAAAGGACAGTATAATTTATTCTTTACATGTTGCAGTGATGTTTGGAATCTAGGGGCAGAGTGCAGGCAATGATACAGCGCCCCCTGGAGCACAGAGGGTCAAGGGCCTTGCTCAAGGGCCCAAAAGCCCAGTAGCTTGGTGATATTTGGGCTTGAACATCCGACCAGTCTTAACCAATGCGCTATACTTATACTAATAATGAATAGGGTTGCAAAGGGTTAGAAAATTACCCGACAAATTTTCGGAAACTTTCTATGGGAACTTCAACTGGGGTTTTTATGGAAATATTCCAAGTTGGAAACTGTTTTTTTATGGGAATTTATGGGCATGAATTAGAAATTTGGGGACATTTACAAATTAAAAAAAAACAAAACAAATATTTAGCTTTGCCATACATTCACACGCATGTAAATAAGTACAGATTTTAAAACAATGACGTTTTATTTTGGTTTTAAAATGTTTTTAAGCTATTTAGCTCATTAAGCTAGAAGTTAATTTTTATTTATTTATTTTTTTACATTATTTTGTGTGCAGGATTCAAGAAATTATATGATCATGGCTTCAGTAGCCCTGCAGTAAATTAATTTAATCTGGTTGTTTTTGACCAGAATTGTCCTGCAAGATTTTTTTTAAAAACTACATTGAAACAGTTCCCAGTTATAGGCTGCAATTTTGTAAAATCCAAGTTTATTCCTATTAATTTCTGGAATTTTGCAACCATTATAATAAAATATGTATGTGTCAAATGACAGAATTCTGGAACAGGACATCTTGTCTCTCATTTGTCTTCTAAAGCAACTGACATTGCAACTATACATATTGGTTTTTCATGCATACTGGCCAGGGTTGTGTTCTGGGACCCCTGAGACCTGGGTGGAAACATACCCCTGTACGGGACACCCATCCACCACAGCTCACAGCCTTCTTTTAAACAGAAACCTACAGCATACATGGTGCCTGAAACCACCTATATGGCTGACTTAGCTTGCTGGCAGGAGTCCATGTCTCACTGACCTAAAGCTGGAAGTTAAATTTCCCAGATTGTGCCTATCAATTATGCACCTCTTCTATATCTCTAGCATTAAGTTTGCTGGCTGCTGCTGCTGCTGTTGGAATGCCTGGTGACATTTGGAGATGGGCAATAAACAGAGCCATTAGCGCCCAGTCATTTTCCTTCCATTAGCCACGCCGCATTCAGGTCAGTGAATCTCTATCAGTAATGTTCTCTCGACGCCAGCGAAGCACTCCGTTCATCTGGAAAGACCTTTACCGTTGCAATGCGAGGAACGCATCCTTTGCACAGATCCTACACGCAACCAGAATTTTTCCATCATTTTTCAGCTTCATCGAAGTGCTGAAACTTTTCATACACTGTAATTAGCATAAAAAACACAAGGTCTTGGTGTTGAACTGCAGGAAAGATATTCGGAAACTTGTTTTGCTGCCGGTTTTTATGCATCTACACAGACGATAACCATGCAAGAGAACTGTGAGAGATATTGTGTGAATGTGATTTCGATGCAGAGGTCAGGGGACATGAGACAAAGGGCTGATGGGAAGTGTAGTCTCGCCTTGGGTGGCATAAAGGTTAAGTCGGTTGAGATAACGGTCGCTTGAGATAAGGGCATCTGCCAAATGCCATAAATGTAAATAGTGCTGGCATTTTCATATGTTTCCACGTTTACCTTTGCATTTTCAGAGTCGTTGGATGGAATATTCAAGATGTATGGTTTGTAATATTAGGACAGCAAATTTAGGTGGAATGCTGGTTTTAAATGGCAGATGGGTTTGGGGCTTGTTCTCTCATTCATTCAACTATCTGTTCAAGTCTAACTCATCTTGCGAAGCTGTTCTGTTTGGGTAGTTGGGTACGTCTAGATGGTCTGAGGCTGGTTTAACTGGTTTCGGGCCAGCTTGACTAATGTTAGAACAATTTTCTAGCATAAGGCTGGTTTATCTGGCTAGACTATACTAGATTATTTTAGCAGATATTGGTTTGGTCTAGTTGCGGTTGGGCTGGTGTGGTTTGTTCAGCTGGTCTAGTTGGATGTAGGGTGGTTTAGATGTGTGGTATAGTTGTCTAGTTTTTGGCTTGTTTAATTGTTTTGGCGGCTTCCTGAAAGTAAGTAGCTCAGCGGAGAAGATGTAAGACGTCTGATTGGAAGGTCATGGCTTCGAATCAACGCACTACTAAGCTGCCATGGATATGCTTTTGAACAACCCTCAATTTCTCAGCTGTATTAACCAATTAAACCAGATATTGGACTTCTAATTGGAAGATCATGGGTTCAAATACCAGCACTACCAAGCTGACATGGGTGGGCCTTTGATCAAGGCTATTAACCCTCAATTGCTTAGCTGTATTAACAAGTTAAACCAGATATTGGAATTCTAATTGGAAGGTCATGGGTTCAAGTTCAAGCACTAGCAAGCTGCCATGGTGGGCCCTTGAGCAAGGCTATTAACCCTCAATTGCTCAGCAGTATTTACCAGATGTCCCAGAAAATCATTGGAAAATCAAGTCTCGAGAAACCGAGAAGGATTACAAATATTTTAATGCATGGCCTCCTAGGACTTTGATCATTTAGGGATTTTTTTAGCACTCTGAATCCAATGCTGTATTAACAAGATAAACCAGATGGTGGACTTCTAATTGGAAGATCATGAGTTGAATGTCAACACTACCAAGTCCCTTAACTACCAATTGCTTAGCTGTATAAGATAACTCTAAGTTGCCCTGCATAAGGGTATTTGACAAGTTTGCCCAGTTCGGCTGGTATTAGTCTGGCTTAACTGGTATAGCCCTCTTATTTTGCCTCTAAATGGAAATGAACCATCAAAAAAAAATCAGAATTTCTGCCAATATACAATATACTACTGAATAATGAATCTGAAGCCCATCCTGGCTACTCCAAGAACAAGGCAAGACAATTCCCACACAAATAGTATGACAGTTCATCGCAGAGCACAACAACACTCCCACTCACACCTAGAGGCAACTTAGCATAGTCAGTCTGCCAGTTTGCATGTTTTGGACAAATGTGGAAATGTTTTTTTGCTTTTGTAAATCTGGGCTGTCTGCCTGCAAAGAGAAAAAAAAAAACGTAAAAACTCTGTAGGTTAGCTGTTTCTTTGTAGCTGGGCAGTTTGCTAATACCACAAGGCATGTGTCCTTTATGCTGCAGATTCGCTTTTCCATCTCTAAAGGCCCATTTTTTTCATCTTGAGTGAACAGAGAATAAAAAACTGAAAACAATTTTTTTAGGATTTTGTACAGATGTTCTAAAATAGGTCTTTCATTGTAATATTTTTTTCTTTCTTGTTTTCTCGGCACAACAAAAGTCATTTTCTCGCAAACTTAATTTTCCTGTGTTTTTGGCATAAGAGCATGTTCTAGAGGGAGCATCATTAATAATAATCACAACCATTTTTGCCAGCGGGCCCATGGACGCATATCCATGATGCGGCCTCTAGAACATTTCTCATGATCAGTACTTCATGTTTTTGTGTATTCGGCATTAGAGCACAGTTTAGAGCACGGGTCTATATTAAATTATAAATATTTATTTATAATATTTATAATTATAAATATATGTATTTATTTTTATATTTATAACTTGAAAGATATTAAAATTAAATATTGATGTTTTTTTTAAATATTTTTGAACCAAAAAATTATTAACATTAATAAGCGGACCCCCGGGGTACCACCGCGGACCCGCGGTTGAAGATTCATGTTCTAGAGGCAGCATAATTAGTGACTATAACTACGGTTATAACCACTAATTATGATCAGCAACCCTGATGCTGCCTCTAGAACACGGAACGATTAAGTACTGATCATGTGAAAACAACTTTCATGTCGAGATCACCAGAAAATGAAGTCGTGATCACGAAAAAAAAATGGAAGAATAATGCATGGCAACTTAGGACTTCCATAATTTAGGGGATTTTTATTTTTGCATTTTAAATCAAATGCGGTGGTACTCTATCGACTCCTATACCATCGGTACCCTTTTGGACCTCTGGTATCTTAGGCATGGCCTGCTGAAGAAAGATTTCAGAGGAGCCATATTTCTGACATGCACAAGCATCTTGACCCTATTGCTGCGAGAGTGGCGGATTAAGCTCTATGTTTAATAGAAACCAGGCATGAGGGCAGGATTAAGCCACTGCTGTCAGGCCATTTAGTATGGATGGAGGCTTTGCCAGCTAATCTTGTTTATTTTCTGCATGGCCTGGCTAGTCGCATGCTATTCCACCAACGTTACTAATCTCTTTTATTTAAAGCATGCCAAGCTTCTATTTATTCTACGAAGCCTCCAATAATCCGAGCATTCGCCTTGCTAGCGACATGCCATCACTTCATCGGTTACACAATAGCGCATGATGGGAGTTGGAGGCTGTGAGGGTAATTTTGCTGTGTAGCTGTTCCTCGATGCGACATAACGGCTTTGGGCATACGCCATCGAGAGAGACATCCGAGCGGTTCCAAAGCCACTTACGCATATCGGTTATTATTATCTCCGTAATACAAAAAACAGATGACAACACACACGCGTTTGTGTCCTGCGTCAGAGAACCGACCTGCCTTGCATGCTAAAAGGCTCTGAAGGACAAAGGCCATTTGGTATCTCTGGATCTGCTCTGCTGACTAATCTCCCTCAGGCGTGTTGACAGATCTTTCATTCTGCGCTGGCGAATACACACACCGACATACAAACATATGGGCACACACACATCATGCACAGTAAAAAGGCTAGTTTCACCTAGCTGCTACATCTTTTGTTTTGCTCTGTTTTACTAGAGTCTCTTTTTTTTTTTGGCTTGGCCATTCAGATAGTGGCACAATATGTTTCTGACACGACATTGCAATGGACTGTCTGAATCTGTGTTTATTACCAGCATGATGTTTGGAATACCAGTGCCTGAGATTTGGTGGACCAAGATGGGGTTTCAGAAAGCTGTTTTAGTTGGAATTTAGCCTGTATTTAGCTGTTATTGCGTTAGTTTAGTTGGTGTTGGGATAGTATGGACATACAGCTAGCCAGTTTTTTATTGTGATGCTATATCTATTATCTAAATCTTGTGGGCTGGAATAGCTGGTGTTGGGCTGGGAAAGCTGGTGTTGGGTTGGGGTAGCTGGTGTTGGGTTGGGATAACTGGTGTTGAGTTGGGATATGCAGTATATAGTGTTGGACTGGGATATATAGTGTTAGGCTCAGATAGCTGGTGTTGGTTTGGGTAAGCTGGTGTTGGGCTGCGATAGCTGGTGTTGAGCTGGGATATATAGTGTTGGGCTCAGATATCTGGTGTTGGGCTGGGATATATACTGTTGAGCTGGGATGTATAGTGTTGGGTTGGGATAGCTGGTGTTGTCCTGTGATATATAGTGTTGGGCTGGGAAAAAGTGATGGGCTGGTATGTATAGTGTTGGGCTGGGATAGCTGGTGTTCTCCTGGGATATATAGTGTTTGGCTGAGATATATAGTGTTGGGCTGGAATGTATAGTGTTGCGCTGGGATGTATAGTGTTGGGTATTGTGCTGATGTTGGGCTGAACTAGTTGGTGTTGCACTGGCCTATTTGGTACTGGACTGCTCTAGCTGGTGTTAAGCTAGGCTAAATGGTATTTGGCTGGTATGCTAGCAGGCAGGTCTACTGGGTGGAATGCTGGTCTACTTGGTTGGTAAATAGCGATTTGCGGGTCTCACAGGGTGACCTTTGTGGTATATGTGAAAAGTAAGGCAAATTTTCGTTTTGATTTAGTTTAAATGACAATTCACGGGAGACCTTCATCAGTCCAGTCTTTGTTACTAATACTTACCACTAGTGTTTTTTTTCTTTCCTAAGCTTTCATCCAGCAAACCTTAACAACACTGCATACATTTAAATTGCCAATTAGAAAGCTGTGCTGTTCAGGGACACCATTACTCATCTTATATCGGGTTAAAGTAAACAGGCTTGGGCCTCATGAACACAATGATGGGTCAGCAGGTTCATGTATTAAGCTTTGGGCCTCCATCACAGTCCCAACATCCCTACTTCCCAGACTGTCATCTCTCACGCTCTTCTACCCTCTGAGCTACTTCAGCGATAACAAGTATCCTGGGAACCTGAAGGGCAGCCTAACCATGTGCTTCAATAGTACTCTGTCTCCTAAATTTTGCTCAGAGAGGCTTCAAAACAGAAGGCAAAGAGTTTTTGAAGGTCTCGGGCCTACTTCTCATAAGGTCTTATCCCTTTTATTTAAATTCTGTCTTTTGGTTTGGGACTTCCCAATTTGCCTTTTCGTCCCCTGCTGTCTATATTCACCTCCACCGCTACTTTTGTCTCTCGCGCTTTCTCTTTGTCATAATGAGTTATTGTGGAGTAAAAGGCGCATGCGGGAGAACGAGAGCGAGAGTGATAAACAGACTGTGGGCACTACGTGGGGCAAGAGAAGTAGGGTAAGCCTGGTGGGTTGAAAATAGATTCCTCTGCCACTCGTTAGGTGCTCTATATTGCCCCGGGGACTGCTGGGATTGATGGTTATATGATGTGTTTTGTAATTTGTGGTGTCTAATTTTTGGTCTATGGTAGGAGGTGAGAAATATGTGACACGTGCTACAGTCAATGCTATTTGCTATTTCGTGTTTATTCTGCACAGCTGATAAATTATATACGGAATCAAGTTTAAGTACCGGAGTCCACTGTAATTAAAGGTCATTAGCATGAAACGACAGACATTTTGCGAGCTTTTTTAATGTGAGAAACATGACTTGCAGTTAAAGGTGTGTCATTATTTACCCCACGTTGCATCTTTTAAAGAAGAACTAGTCGCTCCAGGCTTCTATTTTCTGTTTAACAAAATACCTCTGAAGTATATGTTCCTACTTCTCAATTATGTAGCCATTTCCTCATGATGTCCTTTAGCAATGGAAAACCTTTGTAGCATCACGTGTTGTGAACTCAAGATCGGAACCCTTAAAACCTTTATCCTCGTCCTGCTTTTGCTTTACTTGAGGTCCCTACATATTTTCTCTCCCTCTTTCTTTTCTTCTCTCTGTCTCTCTTTTCTTTAAGATTAATCCCATTGTCACAGTTGCTTCAGGAATTTTCATAGCCTGGGTTATTTCAGAGAAGACCTGCCTGAATGCAGTCGAGCTAGTGCGTACTAGCTAACCCCGAGCCGGTTATTAGCATGCCGTGTGCATCGGGCTAAGCTAAAGATGAAAGGTTGAGTTTGGCAGCTTCTAGCCTTTCTCTGCCACCTGCGATGGCAGCGCCTGCCAACTCCACCAGCCGTACTGTAGCCATGAAACTTTTATTAAAACCGCCGGCTTTGAACCTCCACACTTCTCTACTAATGCACTTCCTGATGCTTTTATTTCTTTACTAGGTGTTCCTTCTATTTTGTCACTCATCCACACAGGCATCCCATCCCCCTTTCTTGCTGTCTATATATTCTAGCTGCCCTATACTCCCATGATGTGTATGTATTAATGCATAGAAAGTTTTTCAAGTGTCAGTCTGGTGCAATTTAATTTTGAAACCGTCTGACCCTGACCCTGAATAAAAAACCTGAACAATAGTTTAAAAAGGGGGACATTGAGTTGACTGGCAACACAACTGAGCCATTGTCATGGCTTTCTTGGTTGGTTGTGTGATGGTCTAAGTCTTCCCTGGTTAAAATTCATTCCCAGATGTGCCATGATTGCAAGACTGCATGTTTCAAGATGTATATAAACATCAATTAGTTTGTTGTAGATGATACACCATGGACTCTAGGGTTTAGATCTTGGTCTTCAGTTTAGAATCCCACAGGTGGCCCTTAAGGCAAGTCTCTTACATAAGATCATTTTAAACAATTATGCCAAAATGCCTTGCCATTGTAAATACAGCATTGCTTTTGTCTTCTCACACAGGACATGGGATCGTCCAGCTTGCCCTCAGTACCGCTCATGGTGGGCTGTGGGGTCTCCTGTATGGCTTTGCTCATCTTACTGGTCATCTATGCTGCCTCCTGGAGGTAAGAATTACTTAAATGTCTTCCCACTCCTTGGTCAACAAGCTTTAATCTACAGTTGCCTGCACAGGTATTCATCCTTCTTGAATTTTCACACATTTTTAGTAGAATCTAAAATAATTATAATGCGTGGAAGAAAACAAGATGTCAGTCATACGTAAAGGTTGTAATTGCGCATGTATATTCCAAGAAAACCCCAGCATTTGCTATTGAACATGCGCAAGGACCAAAACCAAGGCCTGGGGTGCAGTTCACAATCATCCCAAAGATGTTCGGTAGGGTTGAGGTCAGAGATCTATAGCAGGACACTTAAGATCTTCCTCTCCAAACCATATCTTCATTAAGCTGACTTTGTGCTGGAACAGGCTGAGGTTTCAAAGACGTCCTGTAAAATTGTGTGTTTCCAGCTTTGTGGTAACAGTTTGGAGAAGAACCACCTATAGCAGGAAAGGTCCGGTGGCCCAGTACTTTTGTCCATATAGTGTGTGTTTAAGGATCTAAACTATTTTTACTGGTTCACCTGATTGGCAGCATTGAGTAGGTGTCATTCCAGATAATATCGATTCGTTAAAAATCTGAATTGCACAATTTTGAACTGTTCTTGGAAACAATATTCTGTATAGTCTTCTGCTGTAACTCGTCCAACCCAAAAATTTTCATTTGTAGACTTAGGCAGCTTCCCTTGAGGGATTATTCAAATGGGGGTGGACTCATACTGAGATAAAACTGCAATTAGATGCATTTTGGCGTAGACGAGGGACAGGCAGGATAATGTGGCGGATGCTAGCGTGATTGTTGTGAAGACTCGCAGAAAACAGCCGTCTGTGTCTGGCAGATGGCCTGGAGCGAAGTCTAACATTGTGTCCTGGGTACAAACAGAGTTTTAGTTAAATATTTTTGTTTACATCCACTGAACAGGAATCTTTCACAGTATGGCGGATTTCCTAAATGGGCTTTTTAAGACAAACCACAGAAAGGCCAGGCCTTGTTTGGACAAAAATACTGGGGTGGCTGAATTTTCCAGCCGTATGTGGTTCTTCTCCAAACTACTACCACAAAAATGAAGACACAATTGTATTTATGCACACTCTAAAACTAGTGGAACATCTCAGAAGAGTGGACATTATTATAACAAATAGGGATTAAATGTGGAAAAATATATTTTCATTTTGTCCATATAGAGATAAATAGTCGATTCTGATTGGCTGGAACGTGTGGGTTTAAATCGTTTTAGATAGTTCCAGTCAGTTTAAATCAACGCACTGAATGCACTGCCTTATAAACAACCGTAACCATAGTAACACAGTTACAGTTCTACGCATAACCTCATTACTTTGTGAAGCAGCTAATAGCGTTAACAAATCATCGAGGTCCTCAGAAGAGGGAAGCTGGTGACAAGTTTGTAAAAAGGTTTTTAAGAGACAACCATCACAATTTACACAATTGTCCACTCAGCTGTTTTTGCACTTGAACTACGCAATTCATTTTCAGAGGCTTGAATGCACTAATGGAATTCTTCGATTCTATTATTAAATTCTAGTAATAATAGGGTTCTGTTAGGGGTAAATACACGAATATGTATCACATTTTAATAGTTGTGTATTACTGTAGCTTTTTAAACTGAATAGTTATGGAATTCTCAGGGCTGTGAATAATTTTTTGTAGTTGTGGAATTCACGTAGTTGTGATATTGTTGTTTTTGGTTACATTTTATTGCCTGTAGATTTGTAGCTATGGAATTCTAGTGATTGTGTAATTCTTGGAATTATAGGATACTTGCAGTTATGTAACTTTCATTGTTGTAAAATTGTGTTGTGATATAATAACAGAATTTTCAAAGCTGTGGAATTTTATAGTTGTTAAATTCTCATAGTTGTGGAAGTCTTGTAGTGAAGGAATTCTAGTGGTTTTGGAATTCTTGGAGTTATGGAATTCTCTGGTATGTGGAATTCTTGTAGTTATGGAATACTAGTGTATGTGGAATTCTTGGAGTTATTGGACACTTGTAATGTAACTTTCATAGTTGTGAAATTTTGTTGTGAAATAGTAATAGAAAATTCGAAGCTTTGGAATTTTAGTTATTAAATTCTCTTAGTTGTGGAAGTCTTGTAGTGATTGAATTCTAGTGGTTGTGCAATTCTTGTAGTTATGGAATTCTAGTGTATATGGAATTCTTGGAGTTATGGAATTCTCGTGTATGTGGAATTCTTGGAGTTATAGAATACTTGTAGTTATGTAACTTTAAAAGTTGTGAAATTGTGTTGTGAAATAGTTATAGAAATTTAGAAGCTGTGAAATTTTGTAGTTATTCTCATAGTTGTGGAAGTCCGGTAATAATGAAATTATTGTAGTTATAGAAATTTGTAGCTATGGAGTTTTAGCAGTTGTGGAATTCTTAAATTACTGGAATTCTAGCGGTTGTGGAATTCTTGCAGTTATAGAATTCTTGAAGTTGTGATACTTTTTGTAATTATTGAATTCTTAGTTAGAAATATTGTACTTAGTTAGAAATATTGTATTTAATGAATTCTCATAGTGGCATTTTATGGAGTTGTAATATTTTTTTTAATCATTATGAAATTGTATTAATTAGAATTCGAATTTCTCGCAAAGTTGTAATCCCAATAGTTTTAAAATATCATTGTTACTCCCACACATTCTAAGACTACAATAACGCAGACACTATTGAACTGTTTTCCACTGCTTCACTCCGCCGTCTATACAGGACACCGCTACGAAAGCAAGCCTATTGATGCAGAGAGCTGAACCATTGTACTCCGGCACAAAGCATTTTTTTGACCTTGTTGCCCTAAAATGCATTTATTTCTCGAGCCAAATATAGGCGAGATCATTTTTCCATGGAAAAATTGCTCAGTTATTTGTGCTGTCAGTGAATCAGAATCAGAATGGGTTTTATTATACATTAGAGTTAAGGCTTGTGCAGGATATGATGGAGCTGTTGCTCTGTTCTGTGTTTACTGTTTGTAAATGTATGTGACTGATGATGTACTGTGTTTATTCCTCAGGTACATTCGCTCAGAGAGGTCTATCATTTTGGTGAACTTTTGTCTGTCCATACTGGCTTCGAACATACTTATACTAGTGGGACAGTCTCAGACACTCAGCAAGGTGAGTGTGTGTGTTTGTGTTTGCAAGCCTTAATATGTTTAGAAGACCATTCTTTCTATTATTATTATTATTATTATTATTATTATTATTATTATTATTATTGGGAGCAGTGTTGGTGGTAACTTGAAAAACAAACTCATCCACAAGTAAACTCATCCTTTTTAGTACTCATGCCGGGGTTCACCCACACACTCAGGGTTAGGGACGCCATCCCATCTTGACGTCCGCTGGCAGCCATTAGCAGATCGGCCCACTTTTCCTTTCTAGCGCCCGCCCGAGTTTTCTTGCAGACCGGCACGCTTTTCCTTAGCGTCCGCCCGAGTAAACTCGCCGGCCGACCCTACTGAGTGCCTTGCTTCTCTTTATTGGCATCGCCGGACTGAAACAGAGCCCACCGATTAGTCTCATCAGCTGCAGGTGTTTCTTACCGCTGGCACAGAGACGTTCGAGGTGTTTTGATTGGCTTCCAAAAAGCGACGAGAAATCAAGAAGACCATCGATCAGCTCAATCCTGAAAATGTCCAAATTGTTTGGCAACACTTGCATAATGATCATCGGAGAACAATCCACATGATCTTACTTCCGCACCCTCCCTATTTGCCAGATTTGGCTCTTGCGCACTTCACCCTCTTCCCGAATTCCCGAAGCGCAGAAGGTGCTTAGAAAAGAAAACTTCCAGGACACGTCCCAGAGGAAAGCTGGGAGCACTGTATTGCTGTGCAAGGGGACTACTTTGTAGGTGATAGTGTTTAAATGTAAATAAATTAACTTTCTTGAAAACAGAGCAAGTTTTGAAACCTTTTGCCACCTTGTATATATATATGTATACACATATTCATTTAAACCATATCTTCATGTAGGTGGCTTTGTGCAAAGAGGCTGGAACAGGTTTTGGGTCTCCTAGATAATGTCCTGCTATTTGATCCATACAACGGTGCACCTCCGTTTGAAACACACTTGGCTGGAAAAGTCGGGTGTCCCAATATTTTTCCTATAGTGTAACTAAGCAATAGCTCTTGAATGTTTTTTACGATAGTCAAAGGGTTCATTTGGTATTCAAAACTCACTCTTGGACATCATGGTGCAGTTCAGGGTGCATTTTTTAACACCGAAATTTGTTCCCTGGACTGCCAGAACACACCCCGGACAACAATGCAGCTCTTTTGTGGAATTGTGCGATGAAAAAAATCATCTTTGACCCCCTGTCGAGCCCTGGAAAGCACCGACTTGAAAAGCAATTAGCACGAGCATGCCCAGATTGAACCTGGCTCGAGAAATCTGTCCGAACTCTCCGGTGACAGCAGTGGCAATCAGCGCAGTCCCGCACACATTAACACTTTTCCCCCGGCTGTTGGAACATCCTGTAAGATACAATCTCGGTGCAAACAGCGAGTCGAGGAAGAATGTTGCCAGATTGGCAGCCGTACCGAGGGCTCCGGGGGTCAGCTACATGTCAGCCATGTCAATCACTGCGGAAAGGTTGGCGAGCGTGAGGAAAGAACAGCACGGCGCAAATCAAAGCAGCTAGTCTGGGTTAAAAAACACAGGGTTGTTCAAAATATGTTCAGCTTGCTCCAGGTGCTTTTTATTCAAAAGCATATTTGACTTTGGAATATACATTTTTACCCCAATTCAGATCAATACTTTTCATATTGCTGTTGACTTAATTTTCATAGTTTGGTATAGCGCAATTTTACAGAGACTACATGCCAAGAAACCAAGACACAAAACAATGGACAAGTGAAAGAACACCATAATGCGAATTAGAGACCTCTCAATATAGCTGGGGGATGGTTCCAAGATCTAAAAGTTTACTGTGGAAGGTTTAACTTAAGAACCTTGAGGATGGATTTGGTGGCTTAGGACTACAATTGGTATGAACAATTTTTTGCATTCAAGCATCAATCAATTCAATTTTCAATTCAATTCATTTTTATTTGTATAGCGCTTTTAACAATGAACATTGTCTCAAAGCAGCTTTACACAGATAATGTGGTGATCAGATGTAAATATGTTCTTTGTAAGTATGTTTGTCCCTGATGAGCAACTGTGGCAAGGAAAAACTCCCCGAGATGGCATAAGGAAGAAACCTTGAGAGGAACCAGACTCAAGAGGGAACCCATCCTCATCTGGGTTGCACCAAATGTCCATTTGAAGCATATATACAAAGTTGCAGGGTGCAGTGATGATGATCAGAAGCAAACTGCACTCCCGAGTCAGTGCAGCAGACCGCCGACACCAACTACAGTCCAATCCGTCCTCAAAGCACCCGTTCTACTCCGGAATTACATGGAACCACCCAAGGTGTTGAGGAGAGACCGTCCCAAGCTGCACAGAAGTGTGAAGATCCGCGGAGGGGAGAGGGGCAGGAACAGTGGTCACTGGAGCCTCAGGAGCATGTTTAACTCGACCGAGAGAGAGAGAGAGAGAGAGAGAGAGAGAGAGAGAGAGAGAGAGAGAGAGAGAGGGTGACAGGAAGGGAAGGATATGGATTATTAAGTGTCCCTATTGGTGTATGAAAGTTGATGTCACTGTGCAGTTTGGACTCCGGCAAGACTCGCTATGGCAGCATAACTAAAAGGGAGAACCAGAAGGTAACACAGACATGAGGGATCTCTGGGATAAGAGACGACCCACCATACCACCGTCAACAAACCCGAGTGAACGTGTGAATGTGAGGGGACGACAGCATACAAATATACCAGTTCACCAAACACTCTATATCCATGTTTCCTCCAGATCTGCACCTTTACCTAAGAAAAATCTACTGATCAAAGACTTGACTAAATAAATAAGTTTTCAGCCTCGACTTGAACACTGAGACTGTGTCTGAGTCCCGAACACTGATTGGAAGGCTGTTCCATAACTGTGGGGCTTTATAAGAGAAAGATCTGCCCCCTGCTGTAGTCTTCATTATTTGAGGAACCAAAAGATAGCCAGCACCTTTTGATCTAAGTAGGCGTGGAGGATCATACTGGTACAAAAGTTCACTCAGATACTGCGGTGCGAGACCGTTAAGTGCTTTATATGTCAGTAGTAGTATCTTATAATCAATGCGAGATTTGATTGGGAGCCAGTGTAGACTGATTAAAACAGGGGTGATGTGGTCGTATTTCCTAGATCTGGTGAGGACTCTTGCTGCTGCAGTCTGGACTAACTGAAGCTTATTTATGCACTTATTCGCACACCCAGACAGTAAAGCGTTACAGTAGTCTAATCTAGAAGTAACAAAAGCATGAACTAGTTTTTCTGCATCCTGTAACGACATCATATTTCTAATTTTAGCAATATTTCTAAGGTGGAAGAAGGCGATCCTGGTAATATTATTCATGTGAGACTCAAAGGAAAGACTCGGGTCAATAATCACACCAAGGTCTTTGACAGCCGTACATGCTGAAACAGAAACACCATCCAGAGATGCTACGTAATCAGAAAGTTTGCTTCTAGCTGCATGTGGTCCTAGTAAAAGTACTTCCGTCTTATCTGAGTTGAGCTGAAGAAAATTATTAAGCATCCACTGTCTAATGTCCTTTACACACTCCTCAACACTGTTTAGCTGATCTCTCTCATCTGGCTTTGCTGAAATATACAGCTGTGTGTCATCAGCATAGCAATGGAAGCGAATCCCATGTTTATGAATGATTTCACCAAGAGGCAGCATATATAATAATATAATCAGTTGATAGTCAACTTTAATAATGCTAAAACTATAATAAAATGGACATTCTGTGTCAGTTCGAATGAACCCATCTTCACGGTTCTTCCACGGTTCTTCGATAGAACTATTCACAGTGATATCATGCTTTCATGTAGCAAACATCATCATCTAAACATAGGGTCTGGAATCCTCCTGTCACGCCTCCCTCTGAGGTGCTAATCACCGGCACCTGTTCCTCATTCCCGTGCCCCTTTATAAGTTCCTGTTTCCACCTCACTCGCTGTCGGATGTACATGGTCATGCTAGTGATAGTGATAGTGCCTTGTGGATTCTACCCGCTTAATAAACAATGATAAAGTTACTCCTGTTTCCTTCCGCGTGGTCACTTTCCTGACAGAACTAAACAAAGACTTATATCCTGATGTATTAATGAAATATTGATGGATATTGAACGTGTTGAACGTCTATGGAAGGAGTCTCCAGTGTCAATGCTTTGTAATGGTTTACAAAACTGTGAAGAACTCTTTATTTGAGATTTCGACTTTCTCATGTACTGTTGCTGATGTCTCATAGATGTTCCACTACCTGAAATGTAACTATAAATGGATAAAAATTACATTGATAAATTGCTTTTCTTCCCCTTATAAAACGTTAAGGATCTTCAGCACGCCACATGCTTTACTGTTGTAAAAATCTGGCGTGTATGTCAGTGCACTATAGAAGGTCCTGGAATCACATGACACTTGGTAAAGACTGGAAGACAGCAATTCTTTTGCATAGTTATTTTTCATCCCTAGTAAATGATTGGATGTTGCGGTACGTCACTATTGCCATGTTAGCGCTGCAAAGCGGCATATTTCATGCGGTTTGCCCTTTTTCCTATCTCTTAACATCTCAGACCCACCATGCCTCGGCGAAGAATAGCTCTGACCTTTCTCAACATGCACACACACATATATTCATGCCTGTTTTACTCTACTTATGAAGACCTTTGATCGACATAATTATGAACACGGCTAATTAATGCCGTGGTGCGATTCTTAAATCGAACCCGAACTTGAACTGTTGGTGTTTCAAATATTGCTTTAACCAACTTTTTATTTCTTTTTTAATATATACTTGTATTATAGACAATGACACTTTCTTTCTTTCTCTCTCTCTCTCTCTCTCTCTCTCTCTCTCTCTCTCTCGCTCTCTCTCTCTCTCTCTCTCTCTCTCTCTCTCTCTCTCTCTATTTCTCAGGGGCTTTGCACTATGACTGCTGCCTTTCTTCATTTCTTCTTCCTGGCCTCTTTTTGCTGGGTTCTAACAGAGGCGTGGCAGTCTTACCTCGCCGTCATTGGAAAGATGAGGCCACGCCTCATTCGCAAGCGTTTCCTGTGTCTGGGTTGGGGTACGTATATCTCTTTTTCTTTCTCTCTCTCTCACACACACACACACACACACACACACACACAAGGACACACAAGGTATGCAAATTGACTGGCCTGGGTAAGAGGGTGGGAGGGGCGGATACTATGACCTGTCAATCAGACAGGCAGCAGCCAATCACTGGCATCTTGGGAACTGCATGAGTGGCAGCAGATAATAAATATTCAGACGGTGGCTGCAAGTGTTTTTAGTGTAAACATATGTTCTTCCTCACCCTTCCGTCTGTTCGTAGCTGTCATGCAAAAAAAAAAAGGAAGAGCTGGTGCTGGGTGGGAACTGGCAAAGGAGAAGACAATTGAGGGGAAAAAAACAATCAAACAAAAAAATGTTACAACAAAGGAAACATTATATAATATTCAATCTTTATTTTTTATTAATGATATTGAACATTTATTAATTTATTTATTAAACCACCCATTTATTGATTTATTATTTCATTTATTCAACCACTCATTTAATTAATTAATTAATTAATTAATGTACCTTACTTACTTTAAAAAAAATATTTATTTAACCACATATTTATTTATTTATTTATTTATTTATTTATTTATTTACGTATTTTATTTAATCGTTTAACCTCATTAATAAATTACTTACTTGATTGATTTAATTACCTATTTACTAAATGACTACCTATTTTTGTTAATGGTTAAACCATTCTTTAGTTTTTTTTCTCTTTTGTTTCGTTTGCTGATCTTCTTTACTCGTTATACAATCGTGATTATCATATCAGTGTAAATGTGTCACCGTCACTCTAACGCCGCTTCTTCTCTAAATACGACACAAAGGAACAAATCCCGGGCGGGAACGTTCTGAAATACAGTATCTACATCACGCGTCATGCGTGCGATGAAAAAAACGCTCGACACGTCTAAACGTCTCATTCTGTCACTCGCGCTCGGCGTCTACGTCCTTTCATCGTTTTAAGCAGATCCTTTCGTTCTACTTTATTGATATGTAGCTAAAAATATATCTTTCAAACCTGTACATCGTCTGGGAAGGTTCAATACGGTTGCCAGAAGTAGCTTTTCTATGCTTTCATGTTAATATTTAGAATTTACGCAATTATATATAAATAGATGGACTAAAAGTATTGGTTGACTTTTCCAGCCCTGCCTGGTTCTTCACCGAAATGTCTTTAGATGTTTGTAGGGTGAAATTTTGCTTTTTTTGAAATAGGAGACCCAGACCTGTTCCTGCATGCTTCTGTGAACAAAGCCAGCTACATGAAGATCTGCTTTGGGAGATCTCCTGCTATAGAGCTCTAAACTCTATTGAACAGCTTTGGGATGACTAGGAATTCAATTCATTTAGCATAAATCTCTATAAACACAATCCAAAATGGATGAATTGTTTAAAAAACACACCTATCCACAAACTCTAGTCCATATAGTAGACGTCCTTCTGAGAGGAGCATCAAGTTACGACATTTGCAACGTGCCATATTGCCCTCCATCGGTCTGGTGCGTTGAAGCGGATGCAGGAAGCCAGATTGGGGAACGGCATGAGGTTGAAAGGAGCAGAAGTTTCCCCCTCGTACTGCGCTACATCTCTCATCCAAAAGGATCGATGACATCACAGTGCTGTCGTCAGGGATGGTTTTAATTTCCCCCATGTGGGAAGTGGCTACAATAAAAATAGCATTATTTGCCCTTTGCGTTTGGTTTATTGCTTAATAATAGAACATAAATGAATGTTCAGTGCAATCAGGACTAAATCTTGCTACGTTTAAGATAATATCCAGAGACATTCCAGATCTTAGTTACTTTGAGCTCTCATTTTGTGTATTTCAGGAACCGCCAATCTGGGAGTCTGTAGCGTTTATGAAAAGTAAACAAACAAAAATTTTATGAAAACTATTAAAAAACATCTATTGAGCAGCAGTTGTGCAGGTGGATATTGTGTATTTTATTGATGATGTAACTCTCAGAATGCATACCACATCGAACCTTAAGGGCAGATGATCATCTTGACCTGGTTATGGTAGTTTTAAAATCCTGCTTCGTGGTACCACAGTTTGAGGAGCATCATGAATTCCAGCAGCATTTTTCTATAGATTATGATGCTTTTGTTCACTTTTATTTATTTTTTCGTTTTCTTGTTGTTGTTTTTGACCTGTAATCAAAACCCTCTGTGGACCATAATGTTTGTGGACACCTTTCTTGGAACACACTCTACTAGATTTTCTAGAGTGTTTGTGAAGATGTTGGTGAAGTCAGGTACTCATATAGGTGATGTAAGGAGTCCAGGGATTTAGTTCCTATTCAACTCAAAGGTCTTTATTAGGGTTGGGGTCAGAGTTCTAGAGCAGGAGATCTTCCATTCCAACAGCCCATGGAAATGATATCTTCATGGTGCTAAGTTTGTGCACAGGGGCATTGTCATGCTGGATACAGGTTTGGGTCTGTAGTACAAATAAAGGAAAATTGTGTGGCTCGATGTTTGCTCTTACACCTGCTCCTCTATTGAACATTTGTGAAGAAATTGTGAGCAAGGTGAAGGTGAAGAGACGTATGGAAGGGACAGAGAGATCTGCCGAGAAACCGTGAGTCTGGGTTTTTGTGATGCAATGGAGTGAAGCTCAAACTGGGGTCGTCCTCGCTGTTCTGTCTCTGCCTGGAGGAAAACAGAGCCACAGACGATATGTTGAGAGGAAGCATGAGCTTCTCTCCCCTGTTGCTTTTCCGGCATACTTTTATATCCTCCGGTCTTCTTCGAAACGGTAAAGAGCTGCCGCATTGATTATCTGATGCCAGCCGTGTTCTATTTCTATGTCCCGCCTTCCATTCATGTGCCTCCTGGCTTTCCACTACCCTAGTGCTGAATCGACGCTGTCCGTTCAGCACTCTGGCAGCAATCATGTTCTACTACCTGTTTTAGTGTAACTGGACCTCACATCATATTAATATAATAATACAAAACTAATTTAAAATGTTGTTACCTAATATGTGTATTCATGTGGAATATCCACCATGTAGAACACAAGCAGAGAAAAGATGATGATGATCAGGTGATCAGGAATGTCTCTGTTCTCTGTCATGGTTACACCTCTGTCTCATCCACGTTATCTCCAAACTTCTTGTTGCCTTCTGCCTGCTCATTGTGAGCTTTATAAACTAGCCTTTATTAAGCTTTACTTAGCTCAACTGTTGCTAGCTAATAATGTACACAAATATACACACATAATTCTGTACTGAAAAACCTCATGGTTAATGAATGAAATAGTATTTTGCTGCTTGAGAATTCCTCTATCTCAGCGTTGAACGATAGTGTTGCATCAACACGTCTCGTCAAATGGTCCCCAATTAGGCTTTGAAAATGAAGCCATACTTCTGTCACATTTGTCAAAAACGAATTAAATTCATTTCTTCTATTTGTTTCCTACATCAGTCTCAGGGCGCCATTACTTTTGCAACCGGCACGCAAACAGCGCATACGATTAACTCGCAGGCCGATTAACTCCTTGTTTCCCCTTTATGTCTTGCGCTCTTCTTCTTTTTTGTTTGTTTTGCGCCGTAGTTTACAATGCAAAGCTTTTTCTTTTTCTAATTGTGCTCAAATTGTGGAGTTAATCAGAGCATTGTTAATTACATGAATATTCCAGAGACGTGCTCATTATGTGTGAACACAGCGCACCAGACACAAGCGAGAGCACAACCGATAGGTGCAATTACCGCATGGCTATAGCGGCCTTTTCCGACTGAGATGGCAAACACATTAAAGATGCATCAGCAGGAGGGACTTCATCCGAAATATACACCAAGACGGAAAATAAGATCTCGTTGCCACTGAAAAGAAGGCAACTAGACATAAGGAAACAACAAATGGCAGTAATAGGTTGGATGTATAGGATTTTTTTTTTTTTTTTAAGCAATGCTTAAAATGGACATAATTGACAATTTGAGCTCACATTTTCAGACTGAATTCACACCCACGCCTTCTCTAGCAAAAGAATAAAATGTTTGTTCGTTTTTTTTTCTGTTACTGTTTCCCTATGGATTTCAAACGACTGTGTTTTCGTGCAAGTTTGACAGGAAAGAAAACGCAAACGTATTAACGGATCATGAAAAAGCTTAACAACCGCTTTCAACCATTTCCTCACGGCGTCCGGCTTTTTTTGAAAAAAAAATAAGTCCGTCTTGTAAACGTCCTTGTAAGTGTATCTGAGACCGAATCAGTTTCTTGTGGAATGTAAAAACAGCTAGTAAATCTACACAAATATATTTGAGCTTGTACAGTTTGCTACAGATTCGGGTTGTGAGGTCTGACTAGCGCTTCGGCTTTGACCGACCAATCAAATGACGTAAAAATGGCGTATTTGGACGCCTCCAATCGAATGACAGTCTCATTGGTTGAAGCAACAGCTTCAAGAAAAGTTGAGTTGAAGCTAAAAGAGTCAGAAATCATAGTTAAAAATTATGTCATAAAATCATAAACAGACTACGATATATAGATATAATTTTATTCTATGTTTTCTTCTTTGGTCATTTGCTCCTCCTTATGTCTTTTTGTTGTAGGTCTACCAGCCCTGGTTGTTGCTGTGTCTGTAGGATTCACCAGAGCAAGAGGCTACGGCACAACGAACTAGTGAGTAGCATCAGGGCTTTCTTCCGAGCTTCTCATATGACGCTGTAAATTTCTCATATTTATTTTTTTATTGTTTTGATGTTCAACAGGTACAAAATAAGTGTTAAGCATGATGTGCGAGAGGTCACATGACCTGCAGGCGGAGCGTGCATTTATATTGATCATCGATCCTTTCCAAAGGTGTTATAGATCTTTAGCAGGTTTCTCAAGATCTTCCACTCCATCTCATTGATGGACGAGCTCAGGAGCAATGTCATGCTGGAACAGGTTTGAGTCTCCTAGTTCAAATAAAGGAAAACTTTCATGATGCCAGTGTTCTTTAATTTGGTAAAGAAACATGTGGCTGGAAAAGTCTGGTATCCCAATACTTTTGTGTGTATAGTTTCTGTACTTAATTGCAGAATATTTAAATGCCTAAAAAACAAAAGGTTTTTAAGGATGAGACTTTAAATATATTCACACAAATTGTAAAAAAAAAAAAAATGTAATTAAAAAAAATCATAAATATTTAAACGATTACATTTTAATGTTAAAAATTTTACTTTTATTACCTAATATATGGGACACATGAGAAAGTCTGTTTCTATGGGTTAAAAATGGTCAGTGTACAGTACGTAGCTGTTAATGTAATATCAATGAGACACAAATGCCGTGTCATTCATAAAACCATTGAGATTGATGGATTGCCATGTACACACACACACACACACACACACACACACACACACACACACACACACACATGCACACACAAACACGTACACAAAAAACAAAACAGTAAATAATTCAGAGCATTGTGAATATTCCTCCTGACAGAGTTGGAGAGGATGTGGGAAGAATGCGGAATTGAGTGATGGAGAATAAAAGCGTAATAGTGATCTGTGTGGGGGCTCCATTCTCAATAAGAAGAGAATAAAGAAAAGGAAGAAGAGGAGGAGAAGAAAAAGGAATCAAACCGCAGAGCGAGCCAAATAAATTTTTTTATCCCAATTCTTTGGCTGTCTATTTTTTTTTTCTCTTTCATCCATTGGCGCTGCCACGAAATGCGAATTGTGACTGAACAGAATCAAAATCATCTGCGTGATATGAATCTGTTTAACACGCAGGAGCTGCTGAACGCAATTTGCTTTGGTTTTTGCTTTTATTTATAACTCAGTCATGTGTTACTATTTGTAGTGAATATAAATGATTAGAAATTAGGACTATATTCTTACACAATATTGCAAAAAGTATTACAACCAGAGCTGTCAATCGATTTGAATATTTAATTCAACATTTAATTCAAACGTGATTAATCGCAACTTAATAGCACATTTAAATTTGTTCCAAATGTACCTTAAATAAATACTTTTCAAGTTTTTAATACTCCAATCAACACGCGCCTGGACAAATACAAATGCTTTATGCAAATTTATGTTTATTACCGTCATTTCCGGACTATAAGCCGCTACTTTTTTCCCACGCTTTGAACCCGGCGGCTTAAACAACAAAGCGGCTAATTTTTGGATTTTTCCTGGGTTTTTCCCAGTTTCACAAACTTCAAGCCAAAAAACTGAACCCCAAAACATTAGACCAATAAAATGGCGGAACAGGTTCAGGTGAACTCTTTATATTAAATCAGATGCGCTCCCACTGAATCGGGCCGCACCACATCATAAATAAAGAAAATGAGAATCATTTGTCATGCTGAAAACAACCGGGCATGAAAAAACACACTTCACCTGTGTTCTGAGCTGCACGGCATCGGGAGAAAAGCTTCACCGGTGGTGATTTTTTAACGCACGACGATGCCAAAAGATAAACTCCTGAGAGGAATAGTTGTGAAAGGAAGGAGGAAGACAGTAAACAATGACTTTTTTAGTAGGCTACTGTTTAGATACAAGCCGTGTAACAGACACTGTCTTTCATTAAAGCCTGTGTAAAGTTTATTAGTTTCAATGTAGGAACCTGCGGCTTATAGACAGGTGCGGCGTATTAATGTTCAAAATAAAAATCTTTGTCCAATTCAGTGGGTGCGGCTTATATTTGGGTGCGCTTATGAGTCCGGAAATTACGGTAGTTGTGAAACCAAACTCAACATTGAGCATGAAGACAAATATTCTTTTAAATGTTAAATGTAACTATAATTATAGTCTTTTAAATTACTTAAATGATCAGGACACCAAACTGAACTTTCCTTATGTTTCCACACGGACGGTTCTAATCGTCGGATGTGTGCATCATGAGTCAGAGTTTTTAATTTTTTTTATATTCGAGTAAAGAAAGGACGTCGTGAGGGAAGATGTGTTGCATTAAGGGTACCTCTTTTCTATTTATTTAAAATGTATTCGCTTGAACGCGTTATTAAAGCTGTAATTGTGACAGCCCTCATTACGACATGACTTTTCCAGCTATATGTGGTTCTTCTCCAGATGAAATTGTCCTATTACTTGAACTAGCAGACCCAATCTTGTCCTAGCATTACAATGCACTTGTGCACAAAGCAAACTCCATTAAGATCTGCTTAAAATGGGTTGGACCTGAAGATCTCCTGCTATAGAGCTCCTACCCTATTGAACACCTTTAGAACGAATGTGATATCCTGACTGAACCCAAGTCCTCCTCACCTGCTCACCTACATTAGAACCTGACTTAACTTACACCCTGGTGAATTTTATGACCTTATATCTCCAAAAGTAACATCCAAATCTAGTGGAACATCTCCCCGGTAGAGTGGAGGTTGTTCTACCTGCAAATGGGGACTTAATCTGGAATAGGAACCTTATAATCAGGTGTCCACAAACTTTGATCTATTAAAATGACAGTGTAGTGTGTTTTTGAATTTTTTAATCTGATTGGTCAAGAGGTTGTGGATTAATGTCCTATAGCATTACTTTCTAGAAGGTATTTATTTCATATTTATGGATGAAGTCTCCAGTTTAAGTGGTTCGGAATCGACTTGGGAAAAAAGCAATAAAAACGAAATAAGACTAGCGATTTAATTAAGACAAATGAAATTGTTAGAACAGATAACGCTAAGGTGTCACTGCTAGCCGAATCACTGGCGTGGTTCAGCTGCGTTACTAGAAGATGTACCTAATCTACTATATCTTGGACTCTTTTACCAGCTGGTTTTGAATCTTTGACTCTGTGTACTTGAATCATTTGTACAAAAAAAAATTAAAACATGGATCGGTGAAAACTCTGGTGACTAGAAGTCTCACTTTGTGTTGTTAGGAATATTAGTTCCTTGTCCTTCATCCAAGAACTTGGGACGACATTTTAATTGGAAGTAAACAGTATTTCTTGTGCTTCTGTAATAATTCACGGAAAAGAAATAGATCCGTCAAAATTGCGACGTCGACAAGGGTGGAACGAGAGCAAACCTGGCTTTCATCCAAAGGCTGTGAAGAAAGTTTGGTCTGTCATTACGCCATAGAAATTATTTGCTAATGATATTAGCTGAGTCAGATTTAGTTCTGGAAAGAAGTGGTCCCTCAGAGGTTAAGACTTCGGAGATACGATCAGAGGGTCATGAGAACAAATCCCACATTTACTGCTGGATTTCATAACATATTTTTTTTCTTTCTGTCTTTAGTTGCTGGTTGTCTCTAGAAGGAGGTCTGCTCTATGCATTTGTTGGTCCTGCAGCCGTCATTGTTTTGGTAAGTCACAGAAACTTTGATTTCATTCCCTCCTCAGGACTTTTGACGTCCCACAGTATGAAGAACTTTGTGAACACTAACGAAATGAATGTTTATTTTATTAACGTTATTGTGGTACATTTTAAATGTTCAGGCAAACCTTGAGGAGCTCTGAATATCTCGGTTTGTGTGTATGTCTGTGTGTGGGTGTGTGTGTACATATAAATTATGGCCTCAGGTGTGTTTCAAACCAGTTCCGAGCAAGCTGTTTCCGTTATATTTCACGGTCAGATGCGATTTTGCGTTGTTTGTCTGTTTCTTCATGGTCAGATGCGATTTGCGTTGTTTGTCCGCGTCTCGCTGGTGTTGCGACGCGAACAAACCGCAGGAAATGAGATTTGGGCATCTGGAGATGCAGCCTCCTTCATCCTCGGGAGGCGAAATCTAATTAATGAGAAAAATAATTAGTCGAGCTTTCAGCAAAGAGCAGAACAGTGCGATTGTCTCGAGGCGACTCCTTTAACATGATTAGAATCCGAAAGCCCAGGGACTCGGGTGAACCTGCTGCTGTTCGGGTCACTTGCGAATGGCCACGCTGGAGCTGCTCAGGCGCACAGATTCCAAACAGCACTTCACAGCCTTCAGATTCCAGCGCAGATTATCTGTGCATACGTTCAAGGTGCTGTAGGACTGTCATGCAGATAGGCGGCTTGAGTCTGGGAAGCCGGAGAAACACGTGTGAAGAATCTGGAGAAATGTGCTTTTACCGGGCCGGGTGTAGCAATAGAGCAAGTGCTTTTACTATAGTACTTTGCAAATCTAGAGCTAGCTCATTCCTACATTCTCCTTTTGTATTCTTGCACTCCTGCTTCAAGAGTAAAGCATTCAACATTATTCTGAAATACTAGAAACAGCTCAGTCTTTGAAATCCAATGAATAGTCTTTAATATTTTAATCAGCTCATCTTAGAAATCCCAAAAAAATGGTCCAACATGCAAAATTGTAGTACATTGTAATACCACAATCAGCTCAGTCTTAATTAGTCCAATGGCACTTTGTAATACTGGAGCTAGCTCGTCCTAGAGACATTAATACACTTTAATACTGGAACTAAATCAATTCTGGAGCCAGCTTAGTCTAAGAGACCCCATAAATACTTTATATTAGTAAATCCAACCAAATCATACAGAGTCCAACAGTTCACAGTCTCCTAAAACTCTAAAGCTGCTTTGAGACAATGTCTGTTGTGAAAAGCGCTATATAAATAAACTTGACTTGACTTGACTTGACTCTTTAATGCTCAAACAGTACAATAGAATACTGCAATCAGGTCAGTCTTATTTAGTCCAATGGTACTCTTCAATACTAGATCTAGCTCAGCCCTTGGGACTCCATTGATACAGAAACAAAATCAACTCTGGAACCAGTTCAGTCTTTAAAAAGCCATGAATACTCTATGTTACAGGAATTAAATCAGTCTTATTTTACTCTGTAATACTGGAACCTTCTCAGTTTTAGAAAGCTCATCAGTACTCTATATTTATGGAGTCCAAAAGATGCAGACATTACTTTGTAATCTTGTAGCAAACACAGATTTAAAATCCCATCCATACTCTAAATCAGTCTTAAATGTCCAACAGTACCATGGGATACTGAAATCAGGTCAGTCTTAGTTAGTCTAATGGTACTCCTGAATACTTGACCTAGCACAGCCCTTGAGACTCAATTGGTTCTTTTTAATACAGGAGCATAATCAAATCCGGAGCCAGTTTAGTCTTAGAAAACCCAACAGTACTCTGTCTTAATCCTGTAGCAAAAAAACAGTCTAAGAAATCCTATTATTATGGTAGATCGGGGGTGTCAAAGCTTTTCCACAAAGGTCCGGGATGGGTGTAGTTTTTTTTAGAAACAATCAAGGGCCACACCTTGCTATGACTTGCTTGGTTGGCATGAAAAACTGCACCCACACTGGCCCTTTGTGGAAAGGATATGACTCCCTTGATCTCAAAACCATTGACTACTGAAATAAATTCAGTCTTTATTAGTTCAATTATACTCTTCAATACTAGACCAAGCAAAGCCCTTCACCCCTTTCTGACTCCATCGGTAATCTTTAAAACTCTGAAACCAGCTCAGTCTTTGGAAGTCCATTAAAAATCTTCTGTTACTGAAACAAGATCAGCCATAGAGATTCCAAAATCACCCTGTAATACTGGAGCCAGCTCGATCTTAGAAAGCTCATCAGTACTCTAAATCAGTCTTAAATGCTCCAACAGTACTATGGATACTGGAACTAACTTAGTCTTAGCGAGTCCAATCGCACTCTTCAATACTAGAGTTAGCTCAGCTCGTTAGACTCCATTGGTACTCTTTAAAACATGAACTAAATCAATTCTAGAACCATCTTAGAAAGCTCAACAGTACTCTGTAATACTGAAACCAACTCAGTCATCGTAAGCCCATTAATACTCTATGTTTCTGGAACTAGCTGAGTCCTACACACTCTGTAAATTCAATCTTAAGTAGTTAAGTACTCTAGTAACACTGGAACCAGCTCACTCTTAGAGGGTAGTAGTACAAATAGTAGCATTTTATTAATAAATGGCTCTGAGAGTACCAATAGATATTGTATATAAAAAGTATAATAGACAGTTAGGTCCAAGAGCACTCTGTAATATTGGCCCCAACTCAGTCTTGGTCCAATAAGTTACTGCAAATATATTTGTGGCACAAGCACAGTGCTAAAATCCTTTACTTTGCTCGGGTTATTGATCACAAACCGCTTGGTGTGCGCACATCTTTAAAGTTAACCCTCTTATCGAACTACGCCACAGTAAACATCCTATTTCGTCTTCCCAGTGTATCCGGGTCCGTTTGACTCGTGACCATCTGCTATACTCTGCTAATTGCATTTCTTCATTCCCAAAGGACCAGAAGAGACAATCTAAACATTGGAGACAGCGTGGAAGAACAATGGATAGCACAGGTTACGATGATTAGCATTATTTTGCATCTTTTAAACCCCATGACAATCAGCCAACGGTCAGGATTCATGATTTAAGGGTCACGGATTACATACAACACATTCTCGCTAACTATTAATACTTCTAGCATTATGACGATATGAGGATCTGGGGGCACTCTGGATAACCCTATTATAGATAACCACATCATATTTAATATATTTATAAACAAATGGAGACTAAATGTGAAATGGGTCTCTTAGTCCAACTGAAGGAAAAAACGCATCCAAAAACAACAGGAAATCTGTCACCCATGCTGGAACTTGTCCTGGTCAAGCACCTTCTGATATCTGCACCGGATCTCTGCAGTGGTGTCGAAACGGTGACCTTTGAGCTGGATCTTTATCTTTGAGAAGAGGGCGGAGTCCTCAGGAGTCGAATTTGGCCAATAGGGTGGGTGCGAAAGTGAGATCATGTGGATTGTTCTCCGACGATCATTATGCACGAGTTGCTGAATGGTGGAATCGAATGTTCTTTCGCTCTTGGACCCCTTCGAAACGACTCGTTGCAGCGCCGCCGTACAGTATGTCAAACGTATGTCATGTCAAACGTCTCTGAGACAGATTTGCCCAGTTTTCCATGTTTTCCAAATTCCATGTTTGCTTTTTTTGTTCTAACTTGCTGTCCGTGAGGAAATCGCAGACTTGAAATAGCACCAGTTAGCACCATTAGTCAACGTTTTGATAACACCTCGTAATCACTATCATTGGTCACTTGTTTGCTGCAATCCTTAATAAATGAATGAGCAAAAAACAAGTCATCTTAAAGGGTTTTTATAAAAATGCGCAGCTAATAAAAGCTGTTTTCGGAGACCAGGCCAAATATAAATCGATACGAAGGAGGCATAATTAATTTTTTTTAACCCTAGTCTTCCTACTAGGCAATTGCCGCTTTCATTCTGAGATCCAGTTCCTGCCAGCTCATTTTATTCACACCACAGGCAAAGCACCCACTATTATCAACTGCAGTGATAATACAGCAATCAGTCAATTCGGAATGTTTTTTTTTCCCTCACTGTGCTGATGATTGAGTCATGAGTGAAGATCCGTGCTGATTCCAAGCTGCTCTTGTATACTATGTGCATTGCCGGATCTACAATAAAATCGGTGTAGTTTAATGTCAGAATAGTAGCTCTAGGGGTGTCTAGAAAGCAGGAAAGCTTGTCACCTGGTCCATCACATGACCCATGGCTACACTCTTCTGTACTTGCTGTATAGTGAACGTTTTTTTTTCTTTTCTTTACCTTCTTTAAGTTGTCAGGAAGCTAGTTTAGGAATCTTGATAAAGCCCATATAGAAATCTTGGAGGTGAAAGCTTGGTTTTGGATTTAGAAGATCAACCTTCTGACGGGTCTTCCATGGTTTTCTCAGCATCATTGCATTAAGTTTACTTACTTAGGTCTAGACTCTTTTGTGAGCACCAAACCCATTACATTGTCCCTCTAATTTGGATGGGTCTCCTTTGCATCCAAATCCATTTCTATTCATCATGAAGATGATTGTTTTTTCTTAGATGTTCTTGCAATCGAAGCAGTAGCTTTACCCAACTTGGCAACCATAGGGCAATAAAGTAAGAAAAAAAATTCAGTGATTTCCAGTGTAAAACCCATCTAGAATTCTTGGAGGTGAAAGCTTGGTGGCTTTCGCATTCTGAAGATCAACCTTCTGACTGGTATTTTACGGTTTTCTCCCCATCACTGCACCTCAGTATAACATTTACTTACTACGGTCTGGGTCAATTTAGTGAGCACCCTTACGTGGTCCTTCTCTTTTGGATCAGTATCTTTTTCTCCATCCATTTTTAATCATCATGAAAAGAATTGCTTTTCCAAAGATGTTCTTGCAAACGATGCAGACCAACTTTTCAACCATGAGGCAATAGAGTAAAAGATTTTTTAGTGATTTACAACCCATACAGGTTCTGGTTTTATCTTTGAAAGAGTGGATTTGAACAAATTTTCAGTATTACTCTCCCATTCTTTTGACTCTTTCGACAGTTCAGTCATCTTGAGGAACTGCTTCAACCTGGTCAAGGTCATGATTATGATCATAGAATGCCTGGCACCATTACTTGTGTAAAATGTATGTTCTGTACAAGGAAACTTGATTATGGTCAACCAACAGGGTCATACAGCAGGCAGATCCCGGAACGTGACAATGTTGTGATAAATCTTTGTGACGATTCTGACTATGGCGCATGTCTCTTCCACAGGTGAACATGCTTATTGGGATCGTTGTCTTCAACAAGCTCATGTCAAGAGACGGCATCTCAGACAAATCGAAAAAGCAACGAGCCGGGTGAGTGAAGCCACGAGACCTACTCTTGGTGCTGAAAGCCTATTCATCACCGAGGCCTCGCTCATTTCCTAATGGCTCAGAGCTATCCGGTCATTTGTATACCCGATAAACCGACGGCTGTATGCACTACATCAGACATACGGGGCCGGGGGAGGGGGTCATAAAAGGTTTTAATAAAAGGTGAGTTATAACAGCTTCTTAAGTGGAGCTGTATTGATCTGCAGCCTTGTTTACCTCTGATGTTTCTCTCATTAGCTCGCCTTACTCTCTCCCACACACACTACACACACTGCCTGCTTTGTCACATCAGAAGTACAGGTAGGCATTAAAAGCTCTTTTATTCTGCGAGTAAAAAGTGGCGTAGACAATCAAACCGAACGTTTTCTGTTCCTTGGAAACTTCGATCCACCGTCTCGACCGAAGCCGGCGAACATAAAAGCAGACGATCACGTCGCATCATCTCACAGCCCGGCAACATTCGAATATATTTAACACAGCTTAAATACGGTTGTGAATTAACAACGAAAACACAACAACTGAAATGGCACTCGTGAGGCTGACGGATAACCCGGCGCAGTAATACAATGGAATTGCTCTGTAGATTACTATACATGAGTGGGTAGGAAACGATTGGCTTTACTTATTGAATGAGGAGCTATTCAGAGATGGGAGCTAATCTAATGATGGGATATTTCTAATCCCTGCTCCAGACAGCAATCCATGTGGCAATTTCCTCTCAAATTGATTTCTTTTAATTTATTAATTTTTTTTTCTTTTTCAATGTGCAAGTGGGGTTTTGAAGCTACAGTGGCTAAGAGGAAGTTATCCTCAGGTAGACAGTTTGGTACAGATAGCTGTTGGTTATATAGGTAAATATAAGAGATCAGTATTGTTTCAGTGTGTGTGTTTGTGTGTGTGTGTGAGTGAGTGTGTGTATGCGTCTAGTGTACAGTATATGTGTGTGTGTGTGTGTGTGTGTGTGTGTGTGTGTGTGTGTTTGTGTATAGAGGGGCGGAGTTATGATGTGTTATTTCACAGATTTTGACTGCTCACCCGATGTGGCCCATGAGCATTTCTGATGTTCTGCAAACACTCTCCAAATTAATGAAGCATCACAAGGCTGCCCTTTGCATCCTGCGCACGTTCTGCTGCGCTCTTACACACACATACATACACACACACACACACACACACACATATACACACACACACACACACACACACCAGACCCACCCACTACGCCAGTCGAGCTCTCCTGACAAACTACAAACCACAGAGAAGAAAAAGTACCGTATCGCTCGAACTTTCGTTTCTCCGAGGCCGTGGCGTTTTTGCATTCGGCTGACGCAGGACTTCTACATTCGCGTTAACATTTCCTCAGTGTTAAAGGCCAGAATTTAAATTCGACTCCACCAACACGTTTATAAATAATGAACGACGCCGTGCCCCCCCTCCACACTTAGATCGCACCGGTCCCTCTTCTCATTTAGGTCGTCGGGAAGATCGCTGAGTTCCGGACGTTTCTCAGAGCTCGTAGGGTCCGACGGGTTCATTAAACACTCAAATCCATGACTAATGACCTGCGAGAGAAAGCGGATCAGGACGGCCTTGTATGCTTTCTTTACCAACACACACACACACACACACTTGCACGTACATCGAGGGGGAATATTTCACAACTCTCAGCTCATTAGAGTTCAAGTTTGTAGACGTCTGTTTTCTTACAGCTTACAACACACACTCGCACTTTTTGCCCAAAACCCAAAGTTGGTTCATCCAGTTCCCTCATGCTTCATGAGTTATTAATGAGGTGTAGTCAAAAAGTCTGCTCTTCTTTTTTTTTCTCTCTCTCTCTTTCTATGTACTCGTTTCTCTCTTGCACAACAACAGCAGCGCTTCTTCTTTATTAATTATTGTATGTGTTTGATATACAGTGCACATGGACGGCTATCACCATGCACATTAATAACCTCATAATCTCATTGCAGATGCTACAAGTTCACCATGTTTTGTCTTTTAGTCTCATTTCTTCTTCTTCCCTTCTTTTTAGACCCATATCCCATGTGTTTGTATCATTTGAGAATACACCTTGTGGTCCATCTGTTCCTTTAATGTGTGTGTGTGTGTGTGTGTGTGTGTGTGTGTGTGTGTGTGTGTGTGTGTGTGTGTGTGTGTGTGCATGTGGCACTAAATGTGTGTGTACAAACCTCATGATTTTGTATTCCCCTTCCTATATGTTTATGTTCGCTTATCTACCTCCCTGTATGTTGTGGATTCATGTGTGTGTGTGTTTGTTTATGTGTGTGTGTTTGTGTGTGTGTGTGTGTGTGTGTGCGTACTGGGTCCCGAAGTCCGTCGCTGGAGGCGCGTAGCAGACTGCTCCTCCAGTGCTCCAAGTGTGGGGTGATCTCCAGCACTGCTCTGTCCAGCTCCACCGCCAGCAGCGCCATGTTAGTCCCATTTCACTCTGCTTCTTTCTTTCTTTCTTTCGCTCTTTTTTCTCCGCACTATCCAAGTCTTCATGTCTGCCGGCTTGCTAGCTTTCTCGATTGTTTTTCATCATTTTTTTTTTCTCTCAGCCTCTGTTTTGTTTCCTACCCATGGCCTTGTGGATGATTTAAGGTATATTATGGTGTAAGTGCATCGAGGAAGGAATAAAACCCAAGATAGGAAAATGATCTTAGGCATTGGGTTGTGATGTAAAGCGGAATTACATTCGACTTTTTGTTCTCTATTAAAACACGTCCTGGAGTGTTTTATTCCGTTGCCCGTGATTGCACTGTAAACGGTCTGTAGATTTTCCGGTTTGATTTTCCTTCGTTTACAAAGCATGTCACTGGAGACTCCTTTTAATTATATATATATATATATATATATATATATATATATATATATATATATATATATATATATATATATATTACACTTGTGAAGTATTTACCCCCCCTTCACTTTTTTTAATGTTTAAAATATTTTTTACTGATTTCAACACAAACCTGGCAACCCTTCCTGTCAAAGTATATAAGCATAGACCTTAAGTTACAGAACAAACCAGATGCTACACTGTGAAACACAAGTTAATGTATTGCCTATTGGGAGATGGACTAAGGCATTGGACTTTGGCTCGAAAGGTTGTGAGTTCAAATCCCAGCCACACAATGCTGGCACAACTGGGCCCCTGAGTAGGACCTTTAACCCCATAGATGCTTTGTATGAATAAGTTCCTCTGGACAAGGGCATCTGTAAAATGCCATAGTAAGTTAAAACAACATTCTGTAAATTTTCTGTTTCAATTAAAAAAAAAAACTGAATGATCAGATGTACAAAAGTATTCAGACTCTTATTCAGACACTTTAAAATGAGCTCAGGTGCCTTCAATTTCTCTCAATGATTGCTGAGATGTTCTTGATTGGAGTCCACCTTTTGAAACATCTATTGATTGGACATCATTTGACACACACCTCCCTATAAAACGCCTCACAGCTGACAATGCAAAACCAAGCTGTGAGGTACATAATGTAATAATACATAATACAATGTACATAATAAATTGCTCCTTATAGGAAAACATTGGTGGAAATGGTGATGTTCGAGGGTAAGAGCATTAGTGTGAACCTTGCAGCTGGAACATATACATTACATTAAAGCGAAATTAAATCCTTTCTTCGTATCTCGGAGTAATAAATACATCAGCCGTGGAGCAGAGAAGGTTAAACTCTGCTCTGGATCCTTGCTTAAGGGCTGAACCCCCAACCAACTAATCAGGAACCTAAAGACTTAACCACCACCACCACCATCTGACCAATGAGAATCAAGAAATAAACATCAACTTAGATATTTCGATTGTAATATTACATATAACATTAAACAACTATATTACAATGAAAAATCCCCCCTTAGCATGAAGAACAGCTTTACACACTTTTGGCTTCTGGACATTTCATTTCTCCAAACATTCAGCTTCAATGAAACTTGACAAAGGAGTTCTGATCCAGTTTCTCCCAGAGCAGTTCAATAGGATTTGGGTGCAGTAACTGGGCGGGCCGTTCCAACCATATGCTTCGGATCATCGTCTTGTTGTACTGTGAATTCGGTTCCAATCAGTCACAATCCAGACAGAATTGCACGGTGTTGATTATGGAACGGTTGTTGGTTCCGTTTACTTTCTGAAATAAGTCTTCAACCTTCTCTCCCTGCTCCAAAACAACCCATTAAGCTTCCACCTCAATGTGTGACTGTGGAGGTGAGGCAGTCTGCTAACATCTTCTTTTCTGATCTCAGTCTTACAGAAGTTTTCCTGTTAGACCCAAAAATTTCAGATTTGGACTCTCTAGAAGTTTCTTTCGGACATTTCAAAAAGTAAATTGTTTTTTTTTGTTGTGCAGAAACAAAAGAAACAAAAACCATTAAAGACTCCAAACTTTGTACAAATAATAACATATGCTCTAATTCTTCTTCTTCTTCTTCTTCTTCTTCTTCTTTCGGCTGCTCCCATTAGGGGTCGCCACAGCGGATCATCCGTCTCCATACCCCCCTGTCCTCTACATCTGCCTCTTTCACACCAACTACCTGCATGTCTTCCCTCACCACATCCATGAACCTCCTTCTTGGCCTTCCTCTTTTCCTCCTACCTGGTGGCTCCATCTTCAGCATTCTTCTACCAATATAATTCATGTCCCTCCTCTGCACATGTCCAAACCATCTCAATCTCACCTCCCTCACCTTGTCACCAAAACATCCTACATGCGCTGTCCCTCTAATAAACTCATTTCTAATCTTGTCCATCGTCGTCACTCCCAACGAAAACCTAAACATCTTCAGCTCTGCTACCTCCAGCTCCACCTCCTGTCTTTTACTCAATGCCACTGTCTCTAATCCATACAACATCGCAGGTCTCACCACAGTCCTATAAACTTTCCTTTTCATTCTTGCAGATACCCTACTATCACAAATCACTCCTGCTATCACTCTTCTCCATGCACTCCACCCTGCCTGCACTCTTTTCTTTACTTCTCTAACACACTCTCCATTACTTTGCACTGTTGACCCCAGGTACCTGTACTCCTCCACCTTCTCCACCTCTCACATATGCTCTAATTAAGGATAAAAAAAATGTAATAAATAAAAATAAATATTTGAATATCAGGTGCATTAATATAAACAAATCTACACTATATATAGATCATAAAAGCTAAATTAAAATAATTTGAAAGTACAATAAAAAATACATTTAAATATATAGGAGAGGAAAAAAAAAAAAAAAAAAAAAAAAAAAAAAAAAAAAAAAAAAACACTCAATATACTGTAGCTGCTTGACTGTTAAGACGCCTCCTATAATACAAATAAAGCTACTGCACCTTTCTGAACTGAAAGACAGAAAAACCTCATCACGTATGAATTATCAATTTTTCTATATTTGTCCGATTTCCGATCAATACGAGTAATAAATAAATGCTAAAACTAGCAAATAAAACTTTACTTGTCAGAGTATAAAAAAATCTCCTTACAAATAATAAACCTAATAATACATCCCTTTTTCCCCCTCGATTTCCTCTTCCTCCTTCCTTTTTTTCTTTCATCTCTCCCTCTCTTTTTTTATTCGCATCCCTCTTTTTGTTACACACTCATCCCCTTTTTTGCCTCTACTGTAACGCTTCAAAGAGCTGCTCTCTTGCCCTGCACATACACACACACACACACACACACACACACACACACACACACACACACACACACACACACACACACACACACATGTGGCTAGAGATGTTTGTTCTTTGAAGAGGTAGAGAACCAGAGAGGAGGTTCAAGGTCACCTTTGGTTCTTTACAAGAAAATTGGACTAATCTGTGGCTTTTTGCCAATTTAGTCATGTTATTGAAATAATAATGGAATTACTGATATCCATTCATCCATCCATATCTCTCACTCTCTTCCCTTCCCTCATTCTCTCTCTCTTTTTTTCTTTTGCTCTCCATTTATTTCAAAACCTGCTCTTCTTTTGAATGCAAATTCGGTTCATCTGTGTGTGTGATGTGTGATGTGGATTTCTGGTGCAGCTACAATCTGATGACTTTATCTTGCATTTGCATACTTCCGTCTGCCTTTTTTTTCCTCTCTCTCTCTCTCTCTCTTTCTTCCTTTTTCAGTTTTTCCCACCATCATTGGTAATGAACTAAAAGTGGGTTGTCTGTCCCCTGTCAGTGAAGCCCATTTACACTCAGGATTTGGACTCAGTGCAGCGAGAACACACTAAATTGGTGTCAGACACCACGGCTAAGCAGCATGGAGCCGGCAGCAGCCGCAACTACATCTGAGTCGAGTCGGGTTCGGCTTTTACTGACAGCTAGCATGCTCTCGGACTGAAACAAAAGTCAGACAGGAACCCCCTGCCTTTACATATTTCAAGTAACACACATCAGGAGCAAATTCAAGTGTTGGGTCCAATAGTCTGGGTCCTATAACTTATAATAATAGTAATGGTGGGAAGTAGGTGTAGCAACGTGAGTAGTGGTGGTGGTGGTAATAATAGAAGGAAGTAGGTGTGATGGTGGTGGTAATGATAGTAGGACGAAGGTGTGGTAATTAGAGCAGAAGTGCTGGGGGTGATGAAAATGGTAATGTAGTGGTGGTAATATTATGGTAATATGTCTGGTTCCTCTCAAGGTTTCTTCCCTATGCGATCAGTTCGCTCATTAGTGACAAACTTACTGTCACTGGTAGACCAGGAGGAGGAACCGGGGGTATGGGGAACACGAGTGGTAGGAAGTCCGGGTGATCTATGGTGGCAACTAGTAGATCCGACAGTGAGTGAAGGGAAATCGGGACCTTATAAAGGGGACTGGTAAATGGGAAACAGGTGTGGGTGATAAAAGCAGGGAGAGCCTGAGTGAGAGTATGAGTCTTGGAGGGAACTGGGCTGGTGGTTCTCTCACACTTACACTTCTAACGGACAATATTATTCATTCTTTCTTACCACATTATCTGCGTAAAAATCTGCTTTGACAATGTTTATTGTTAAAAGTGCAATACAAATGAATTGAATATTAGTCAGATGAAGGTCTTGTAATAGTAGAAGTAGTGGTGGTGCTGGTAATAATAGCAAGATGTTGGTCTTGGAATATTAGTAATATTAGTATTTTGGGGTGGTGGTAATAATAGTAGGATGAAGGTCTTGTTGTAGTAGTGATGGTGGTAATAGTAATTGTAGCAGTAAAGTATGAAGTAGATTGTAATGTAGTGGTGGTGGTGGTGATGGTAAAATGTAGGTCTTGGAATATTAGCAGTAATGCGGTGATGGTGTAATAGTGCTGGTGGTAATGGTAGTATGATGTAGGTCTTGTGATAGTAATAGTTGTGGTTGTAATAATTATACAGTTGATGGTAAAGTAGCAGTAGTGGTGATGGTGTAGTTGTAGTAGTGGTGAGGGTGAAGGTAGTGTGGTTATGGTAGTAGGAACTATGTATGGTACTAGTAGTAGTTTTGGTGTTAGATCTTACCAAGAAACCACACCTATGGTCTTCTTAGGATTAAAGACCTGCAAGCTTTCCTGGGATGGTGCATAAACAACATTCCAGTAGTAGCATTTATTTATTTGTATTTTTTTTTTTTGTGGTGGTGGTGGAAATAAAAGTAGGAACTTGCTAGGTGATACTAGTAGTGGAAGTGGTAAAAGCAGTAGATCATTTTAAAGAATCAGGGTTAAATCAGGGTTCAGTTACTTCCTTATTATAGAAAACACGGGGGAAACATTGGGAAAACGAACAACAGCATGGAGATCTGATCTGTTTTGTTTAATCCATTTAAAATACATTACCTGCTCGTTCCGGGGGAACGTATTCATATTTCATTGGATCCTTCATGAGAAAGGAAACTTTGCATGGGTTTGAAAATTTTGGGAATAATAGCATGTCACAACAAGAACATCAATATGAATATATGATCTGAATTATAGATGGCATTACTGTGAGAACACACACTGAGCAGTCATGTTTGAGAATCTGTCTGGTAGTGGTAATAGTAGTAGTAGAAATGGTGATGGTGATTGGCTGTGCAATGAAATGCTCAAGTAAATCTTAAAGAGAGGTGTAAATAAGAAAAACGTAATAGTAGTTGGAGTAACGTTGGTGTTGGTGGTAAAAGTAATAGCAGTGGTTGTAGTACTGGTGGTGGTGGTAATAGTTGTAGTGACGGTGATTTAATGGAAGTAATAGTGATTATGGTGGTTCTGAAAGTGGTAGCACTTGCAACAGTGGTAGTAGTGGTGGTGGTGGTGGTGGTAACAGTAATGGTGTAGTAACGGTAACTAACTAATAACTAACCGTTATAGTATAGTAATAGCATAGATAGTATTAGTGGCGGTAGAAGTATTAAAGATAGTAAAGATAATAGAAGAATGAATCGAGACCTACAGTTTGTTTATCCTTTGGAAATACACCGTATTTACACTCAATGAACGAAGCTTTGTATGAATATGTGTCTAAAACCAAAAAGAGAAATTCAGAGACTGAATCAGTTATGCCATGTGAGTATATGTGTGTACATGTGTGCATACAGGACATCGTTGTGGAGCTCCTGCGTCGTTCTGCCGTTGCTGGCTCTCACGTGGATGTCAGCGGTGTTAGCCATCACGGATCGACGTTCCACGCTCTTCCAGGTGCTCTTCGCAGTCTTCGACTCGGTCCAAGGCTTCGTCATCATCACTGTTCACTGTGCCATGAGGCGAGAGGTGAGAGCGAGCTTCGTTTCGACTCTGAAAACACTGATGCGTCAAATTCAAATATCAATGTGCATAACAGCAAGCATTAGAAATGGATGAAAATGTGGAAATAACAACAAATTAAAACAATGTTGTTGTGTGAAAAATTGTCAATATTTTTTTTTGTAGTAGTAATAATAATAAAAAATATTATTACAATTATTACTTTTGCTTTTATTATTACATTGTTTTATATAAAAATATAATTAACGATAATAAATATTATTATTACTATTATTATTATTAATACTTTTACTATTATTATTATTATTATTATTATTATTATTGTTGAATTTTAGAATATAAAACCATGTAATAATAATAGGAATTTAAATAATAAAAAAGAATAAAATAACTACAGTTTTTTTTTCAGTTGATTTTCACTGTCAATATTTTTAATAAAAATTAATTATATTTATATATTTTTCATGAAAATTAATAGTTCAATTAATTAATAATAATAATAATAATAATAATAATAATTTGCTTTAATTTAATTTTTTTACTGTTAATTCCATTGTATTTTTCATTTTATACTTAAAATAATAATGAATAAGGAATTAAAGAGCACATTTTTATGATTCTCTGGCATTGAGACGCTAAACTTCTGACCGGAAGGTTGTGAGTTTAAATCCCAGCACCTCCAAGCTGCCACTTCTGGGCTCTTAAGCCAGGCCCTTAATCCCCTTTATGAATTAGATAAATAGAATTCATTCTGGATACAGGCATGTGCCAAATGCTGTACATTTTGTGAATTTTGTAATAATAATGATAAATAAATAAAATAAAAAATGAAATAAAAACAATGGTGACTAAAGTAATAATAATAAACAAAAACGAACATTAATTAAAAAATGTGCATAGTTGCATTTAATTTTTTTATTGCTGATGAATGTGTATAGATACATTTCGGAATTTAAACCGTGTAATTATAAGAGGAATAATAATAATAAAAAATTATTAAAAAAAACAAACAAACAAAAAAAAAACAACCTATGATTATTTTCATAAATGTATTTGGGCAGCTATGAAAAATATGAATATTATTAATATTAATAATAATAATTATCTCCTGGTTCGGAATGACTTTCTGACTATTAAATAAAAGTTCCTCTTTCTCGGATCACATTCTGCTATAGACGAAACCAAACATATTCTCAGTGCATACTGACATTTACCAGGCTGGAACATCGAACCCTGGTCAGTTATACACCAGTAAATGACATCTTACACATTCCTATTAGTCGTACCAGAAATGTTTCATGTGCTTTTTAAATTTTTTTGCGTGAACTTCTATCCTCGTTGCTCTTTACATGACAGAATATCAATCATTTCCAAGATAATTGGACATTTAATAATAATAATTGGACGTTTAAGAAGATCAATTATTGATCAGGTTTCACACCTTTCAATTTTTGATGACTTCTCTTTCGAAATCTCGCCGGGTGAACCGGCATGGTGTGGGTTCCTGACTTCTGCTTAGAAATTAATTTATACTTAATTTTTTTAAATCAAGATCTAGATTTTTTTAAATTGCGATATTAATCAAATTAATTGAGTGGTCCAAGATGAAGGTTAATGCAAAGTTGAAGGACATTTCCAGGCATATGTGATTCTTACCCAAACTTCTCCATGAAAATATGCTCTACATGAGTGGAAGATCTTAAAGGTTGTGTGTTCTAACCATATTGAACAACTTTGGGATGAATGTGGATGCTGATTGCATCCTAAGCCTCCTCACCTCACCTACAATCAATACCTGACTTTAATTTGTTGCTGAATAAATCTCCATAGTTTTCCTCGAAATCTAGTGGAACATCTTCCAAGTGGGCTTCATCATTTCAACCATATACAGTGCAGTACACAGTGAAGCTTTCGACTGCTCCTGGTGTCTCCACAGCTGGTCCACAGTCTCCATACCACCCTGTCCTCTACATCTGTCTATTTCAAACCTACCATCTGCATGTCTTTCCTCACCACATCCATAAACCTTCTCCTTGGCCTTCGTCTTTTCCTCCATCCTCAGAATTCTTCTACTGATATACCACATGTCCATCCTCTGCACATGACCGAACCATCTTTCTCAATCTGTCTCCAAAACATCCTACCTGTCCGTCCTGATCTCCCCTGATAAAACTCAGCATCTTCATCTCTGCCTCCTTCAGGTCCACCATATTGCTGCTCCGAAATCACCCTATTGGGATTATGTGGATCAGAACTTTACGATGGAGTCTGAAAGGTTTTAGTATGCACCATGGCTTCGATCCAGTTCCCTAATACAAAATTCCTTGCATATCACAAAGAAAAAAAAAACGACTTTGGTTATGTTGTGAAATCAATACTAAAAAAAAGTAATAAATAAATAAAATATGGGTATAAGTAGAAGATTAATCTGGGATTATCTTTTTTTTTTTTTTGCTAAATACATGAAAATCCTTGACAAGCATTCGATGTAATCCCTAATAGCTTTTTTTTTTCATAACAACAGAACTGAGAGCGTCCCAGCGAGTCGGGATCACGCACAGCCTGCCCAGTTTGATGTGTAAATCGCACCCAGTTGGGTGGCGTAGGCAAGGAGTGACAATTAGCACAGCGAGTGTGAGA
>JBCEWE010000431.1:1152112-1357112 GCA_039877035.1 Silurus lanzhouensis
ATGAAATCCTCCAGGCCAAATTTTTCTGTATCAATATTGGTTTTATGCAGTGGGTCCATGTGCTGCGGTCGATCATCAGACGGGAAACTTGTTTTACATAAAGTTCATAATGGTTTCCAAGTAGGAACTCGTGGCTGTAAATATGACAAAAACGTGAAAAAAAGTGCATTGCCTGAAATCAATGGTGGAAATGTAATTTTTTTTTACAGAGTTTATTAGAAGTGATCCTGAATAGTTGAAGATTCGATACTTCACTAGGAGTCGTCTGATTCGACTAACAATCTCTCAGTCGAATCTTGCTGCAAATATGTGGATCGTACCATTTGTTTATATGGGGGTGCTCAATGTCTGATTTCACATAGAACTACAGGTGGTTTTCTCCCAATAAGTTTATATACAGTTCAGGGTTTTATTATAATGCTGTAAATAAAAATGTGAGAAGTAATAAATATGTTTAACTTGCGTAAATAAACACAGGAGCATTTTGGATGTCAGAGATTTAAATGTTTAACACTGTCTGTAAAATTCTGTTTTAAACATTCAATTCGCCGCCACGCAAAATGCAGTCTGCAGTGCGGCCTTTCTGCACTTCTTTCTTTTTTTTTTTTTTTTTGGTTTCTTGATCCACCGTGTTTTAAATACATTGTCTTCTGTGTCTTGAAATGTCACGTGGAATCGTTTTACGAACGTTCGTCCACATTGCCTTTTATTTCAAATTGAAAAAGATGGAACGAACCGTTTTGTCTATCACACGGCAGGCGATTTTAGGTCCCTTTATTCGAAAAGTTGTTTGTGTGCGGTTTGTGAAAGTACTGTTACTATAATGACGTTTTACTTACAGCTACAGGTCTAAAAATCGAAAAGTAAAAGTAAAAAGTAGCTCATTTAATATGCACTCAAAGTATTAAAAGCAGGGGGTTGGGGTGGGGGGGGGGGTGTGGGAGGATCTTGTTACAAACAGAAAATGGGAAATGAAAGTTGACAAAAAAATGCAAAAAAAAATTTTTAAATTTGAATTATTCACTTTGGCAGCAAGAAAAAAAATATATATATTTTCAAAACATTAAGCAATTTTTAATTCGGCTCTGCATCACTGGTGTCTGTTTTGTCTTCTCTGACCAACAACCAATCAGTGAAGCCGTTTCCGGGGGGTGTGATCTCCCCTCCCCCATTGCATTATTTTTGAATATTTATTGTTTTCTCAGTAACGGATGTGATTTAAAATGTAAATGGGTGCAATACTTCAAACAAACCATACCTAACTAAAAGTAAAAATTCAGATTAAAAACAAAAAAAAAACTAAATTGCAGTAACGCAAATAAATGTAACACATAGTTTGGACGATTCTGATGTGTAAATCCATAGTCGGGGACCACCGCAGGATTTTATACAGAATGATAACATCTAGAAAGCAGAAAAATCCAATGTAGATCGAATAAAGGAGATGGTTCAGTTTGGATAAAGTGTACAGGAAGAATATGGTGACTTGAATCATCACTCTTTAAGACCCTGGTGAGCAGAAAAGCATCTCGAAAAAAACATTAGAAAACTTTTCGACAACAGCAGAACACTTTAGATTCGGCTCATATTAAGCCATAAACAGGATTCTGGAACTCAAACTAGAGCTCGAGTATAATCTGTCTTTTTCTCTCTCACTCTCTCTCTTTTCTTTCTCAGGTCCAGGACGCTGTGCGCTGTCGAATGGGCGGCTGTAAAGACGACAGCGAAAACTCGCCCGACTCCTGCAAAAACGGCCAGGTGCAGATCATGGTGAATAGCATCTCATTTCACCTTCATCCTTTCCATACACTTCACTTGACCTGAAAAATTTCAAGCCGTAATAAAGAGCGATCCGGATTATTTATTTCTTTTACCGTCTAAAAGGCCCTCCATTATCACCCTTTTCGTATTCAGCAGCAACGGTGCGATCCGTGCTATTTCTCCGTCCGTTCTTCTCGGTTTTCGCTTTTGTGTTATTGCTTTTTTTTTTTCCTTCAATAGGCCAGATCGCTAGATATAATGGGGATGATATATTTACCTTCGAAATGACTCCAGTCAAGGAGAGCTCTCGGTGTTCTTCTCCCCTTTATTCCTTTTTTTTTTTTATCCACAGACATAATCATCATCTATTCCCATGCCCTCACCACCCATCACGCAATGCCAGGACTGAAATACAATCAGGCATTCAATATATCACTGAAAAACCTTTTTTTTGAACCGCTAAAGACAATTTCTTTTCCTAGACATTCATATATATAAATACAAAATACACTACACGGACCAAAAAAACGTGTATACGCTTCTAGAACATCTATTTCACATTCACTGCTATAAGAACCTCCACTCTTCTGGGAAGATGTTCCACTGGATTTTGGAGTGTGATGGAGATTTGAGACTCATTCAGCCGGTTACTAACGCGTCGTACTGATGAGCTGAGGAGGACGAAGGTTCCGAGCAAAATAGCAGGAGATCTAGAAGATCTTCCACTCCAAACCGTTGTAAAGCATAGCTTCATGGAGCCTTCACAAGAGGGCTGGAACAGGTTTGGGTCATGCAAGGATGCAAATATGTCCTATACGATTGTGTGTCTGCAAATTTGTGGTAGGAGTTTGGGGAAGAACAACATACAGCTAGAAAAGTCGTGTCTCAATTATCCCTAAAACGCATATAAACGTCTCACATTGAAGAAATCAGTAAAAACAGCAGCCGAGGAACAAGGATGGAACTTCATACAGGCAACCAATTAGGTCATAGAGTTGTGCACTTCCATGAATCCATCACCAATCCATGGTGGACTTCTATCTGCATTCTGGAACAGAAATCAAGATTTTTCTGGCTAGGTGGACCAACAATGTTCCAAACTTCATCAACCGTCTAGACTTCCTGAAGAAGAACCCGATGCTGTCTTCTGCCTCAAGGTTTAATACATGCCGTATTCTGAGTCTTTTCTGCTCAACACGGTTCCAGTCAACTCTCGAAAACATTTTCCTTCGGAAAGCTTGAACCAGCCTGTCTGGCACCAACGACCATTCAATTCAATTCAATTCAATTCATTTTTATTTGTATAGCGCTTTTAACAATGAACATTGTCTCAAAGCAGCTTTACACAGATAATGTGGTGATTAAATGTAAATATGTTCTTTGTAAGTATGTTTGTCCCTGATGAGCAACTGTGGCAAGGAAAAACTCCCCGAGATGGCATAAGGAAGAAACCTTGAGAGGAACCAGACTCAAGAGGGAACCCATCCTCATCTGGGTTGCACCAAATGTCCATTTGAAGCATATATACAAAGTTGCAGGGTGCAGTGATGATGATCAGAAGCAAACTGCACTCCCGAGTCAGTGCAGCAGACCGCCAAAACCAACTACAGTCCAATCCGTCCTCAAAAGCACCCGTTCTACTCCGGAATTATATGGAACCACCCAAGGTGTTGATGAGAGACCGTCCCAAGCTGCACAGAAGTGTGAAGATCCACGGAGGGGAGAGGGGCAGGAACAGTGGTCACTGGAGCCTCAGGAGCATGTTTAACTCGACCGAGAGAGAGAGAGAGAGAGAGAGAGAGAGAGAGAGAGAGAGAGAGAGAAAGAGAGAGAGAGAGAGAGAGAGAGAGAGACAGAGAGAGAGAAAGAGGGTGACGGGAAGAGAAGGATATGGATTATTAAGTGTAACTATTGGTGTATGAAAGTTAATGTCACTGTGCAGTTTGGACTCCGGCAAGACTCGCTATGGCAGCATAACTAAAAGGGAGAACCAGAAGGTAACACAGACATGAGGGATCTCTGGGATAAGAGACGACCCACCATACCACCGTCAACAAACCTGAGTGAACGTGTGAATGCGAGGGGACGACAGCATACAAATATACCAGTTCACCAAACACTCTATATCCATGCTCCCTCCAGATCTGAGCCTTTACCTAAGAAAAAAATCTACTGATCAAAGGTTTGACTAAATAAATACGTTTTCAACCTCGACTTGAACACTGAGACTGTGTCCGAGTCCCGAACACTGATTGGAAGGCTGTTCCATAACTGTGGGGCTTTATAAGAGAAAGATCTGCCCCCTGCTGTAGTCTTCTGCTTCATTATTTGAGGAACCAACAGATAGTCAGCACCTTTTGATCTAAGTAGGCGTGGAGGATCATACTGGTACAGAAGTTCACTCAGATACTGCGGTGCGAGACCATTAAGTGCTTTATACGTCAGTAGTAGTATTTTATAATCAATGCGAGATTTGATTGGGAGCCATTGTAGACTAATTAAAACAGGGGTGATGTGGTCGTATTTCCTAGATCTAGTGAGGACCCTTGCTGCTGCATTCTGGACTAACTGAAGCTTATTTATGCACTTACTCGACCATCAATTCCCGCTCGAATGTTTGACCTTTATCTGAATGATCGAACAGCTAGTTCCGTGATTGGCCGATCACGGGAGCGCAAGTGAAACGTGGATGTTAAAAGCGCTAAATGCTAATGAAAACGAGCGATCGGTGGGACCTTCTCACGCTAGCGGGCGCGAGCGAACCGTTTCAAATGCTGTATCCGGCGGCGATCAGCTTCTAAAGCCGTCTAAAGCTACGCTAACACGGTAGATGAAGGTCATGTTATTATTGCGCACATCTTTAATAACGGTTCCGCGGAACGATAAGCCTCGCTCGAGTCTACCGAGAGATAACATCGACCACGTGGGGTTTAACGTGCTTCACCCTGATTTGCGCGGTGATGTACAGTGAATGCAGGCTAAAGGAAATTCATGGCGGAGTGATCGTAAAAAGTCGCAAGCTCAAACATTACTACTGTTGCCTAATTATCATATATCAAGCTGGAGACAACTGTGTAATAGGATTACATCAAGTCGGATTTACATCAAATAAAGGACAAGCTTCATGGGGAAATACCTCACAGACGCACAGTCGTTGATTTGACAGATGCTTTAAAACTGCCGTAATTAGCGTCAGCATTAAACTCTTTTATAAATTTGTACTCGCCAACTCTTCCTCATACAGTCTGATCTGAGGATTCCTTCTTAAATGTAGTTTGCAGTCAGACACTTCAGTCTCGTGGTTCAGGCTCCAGAATTTCCAAGCTGCAACGTTTGGGTTCTTCTCCAAACAGTTACCACAAAAAGACATTGTTTTCTTTCTTCCTTTTCGTTTGCTAGCATATATCCTATTTCTTTCTTTCTTTCTTTCTTTCTTTCTTTCTTTCTTTCTTTCTTTCTTTCTTTCTTTCGCTAGCATACATCCCTTTCTTTCATTCTTTCATTCTTTCATCTTTCTTTCTTTCTTTCTTTCTTTCTTTCTTTCTTTCTTTCTTTCTTTCTTTCTTTCTTTCTTTCTTTCTTTCTTTCTTTCTTTCTTTCGCTAGCATACATCCCTTTCTTTCATTCTTTCATCTTTCTTTCTTTCTTTCTTTCTTTCTTTCTTTTTCTTTCTTTCTTTCTTCTCTTGCTGCATACCCATTTTTTCTTTCTTTCTTTCTTTCTTTCTTTCTTTCTTTCTTTCTTTCTTTCTTTCTTTCTTTCACTAGCATACATCCCTTTCTTTCATTCTTTCATCTTTCTTTCTTTCTTTCTTTCTTTCTTTCTTTCTTTCTTTCTTTCTTTCTTTCTTTCTTTCTTTCTTTCTTTCCTCTTGCTAGCATACAGCCCATTACTTTCTTTCTTTCTTTCTTTCTTTCTTTCTTTCTTTCTTTCTTTCTTTCTTTCTTTCTTTCTTTCTTTCCTCTTGTTAGCATACAGCCCATTTATTTTTCTTTCTTTCTTTCTTTCTTTCTTTCTTTCTTTCTTTCTTTCTTTCTTTCTTTCTTTCTTTCTTTCTTTCTTTCTTTCTTTTTTCTCAGACTCAGAAGACCCTAGATATCCTTGTGCTAATATTGTCCTATTTGTTGGAAGGACGTGTTTTTATTTAACATTAACAGAAGGAAATTGTAAATATTTGAGATCAACCGGTCAGTAAAAGCCGGGTCCTGATGTAGGTGAGAAGGTGAGGAGTGCACTCAGCATGCTAATGCTGTTCAATAGGGTTGAGTTCAAAGCTCTATAGCAGGAGATCTTACACTTTTTCAGGGTCTAGTGAAGCGGCGGCGAAATTTCACGTTACGGCATCTAAAAACATCATAGGATTGGTTGCGTGTGATCTTCTACTGTCTATATCATGCCGTATGTCTATCACAGCATATCTACATCTATATCATGCCGCTGCGTCCAAATGCGACCCATACAACTGTGCGCCTTAAACTTTGAGGTAACAAAGGTTTGGAAAATGATGACATACCGGTCGGCTGGAAAATTTGAGCGTCCCAATACTTTTGGTAATATCTGGAGACATGCAGATGAATGCGAACGTAGGTAACATTACACCATGTATATGTGTGTGTGTGTGTGTGTGTGTGTGTGTGTGTTTACTGTAGTAGCAGATCTCCAAACACAATCAATGGCATAGTGTGAACGGATTAGCCGGCTAATTAGATAACTAGCTTGCAGTCAGCAGGCTTTTACTTCAAGATTGTCAAATGTCAGGTTAAATAATCGCCGATCGATGTGAATTCAAGTGCGTTTTTATTGTAACTCTCACAAATTTGCTGCAACAAGTCATGTTTGTACAGTATTACTGAACCTTAGCGTTAGCATCGATCCCGCGGGTTCCTGGCGCTCTGGCTTTTAAATAGAATCCGGTCTGTTTCCATACACCACTCGTGACTAAGTGTGTGATCACCTTTGCAAATAAACCCGTTGGAAATGTAAAACGTGCGCTAATCGGCACGTACGTTGTGCCCCCCGGCCATATGCTCGTACGCTCGACGTATTCCACACGTATTACTAAAATGATCCTTTCTGATGGAGATCATTATTTTTCTCTTTTTTTTTTGTTTTCCTCCTCGCAGGTATTGCAGTCGATTGTGGAGGTGTTGCGATAGACTTTCATTCTCGAGTCGTTTACGATAACCAACTTTTTCGTTTAAATATGCTCGCTAGCGCTCCGCCAAGGCGCCAGCTGCCTTTGTGCTCTCGATCCGCCTCTCATGCAACACAGAAAATCGCTTATTTCTGCATGCAAGCTGTGTATGGAGCTCGTCTACGGAGTACACAAATATTACTCAGATTCATATCTCACTTATAACAACAGCACTAACATCTATAGAGTATGAGCAAAGGTTTATGGACACCTGGGTATTCGTATAGGGATCGTTTCGAAAATCCCAATTCACATTGAGTCTCTTTTGTTAATTATATAATAATTTCAATAATTCTGGAACGATGTGATTTTGAGTTTGCTTGTAGAGATTTCAGCCAGATAGCAAAGTCAGTTCCTGATGTAGGTGAAGTGAAGAGGCCTGGGTGCACTCAGCATTGAATAGGGTGTTCAATAGGGTTACAGAGCTCTAAAGCAAGAGATCTTTCACTCCAGAGCATATAAAGCAAATCTTCATTTTTGTGCTGGAACAGCTTTGGGTCTCCTAGCTCAGGTGAAGAGAATGTTTCATGCTACACAATTGTGAGCTAGGGATTTTCCGGGTCAGGTGTCCCAATACTTTTGGAATGACATCTCACTGGTATGCTTCATGTACGGAAATTATTTGTTTTCCAGCAAGATTCCGTCGCACCTATCCTCGCAGCTCTCGTGTTGCTTACGTAATCGCCAAAAATTGCCAAGAGTCAAAGCGGAAAAAGAAACCAGAGGGGGCACTACAGAGGCAGGAATTCCTCAACAACTGACAGTCCTTTGATTATGCAAACGATGTATATTTCAGTATATGCGACTTCTGTTTTCGTGTAGCGATCCCAATATCTCGATATCTGTATCTCCCAGAGTGGGCGTGGCCTAACGTGGAAAAAGAAATTCAATACAGTATGGAAATACGATTTGTACCCGCCTGTCTTTTGTAGTCCTGTAAGCTTTGTCTTCAATTTGTCATTGCATTAATAAATAAATAAAAAATAAAATAAATAAATAATATGTGGATTATGTTATGGTATGTTCTATATTATATAATGTAATTATATGTCTCTCATTACTTCACTCCCACGCAGGCCGATTTTGAGAAAGACGTAGACCTGGCATGTCAAACAGGTATGGATTTCTTTTCCTTTCGTTTTTTTTTCTCTTTGCTTCTTTTTTTAGGATCTGGTTCTCTCACACACCCACTATCTTATCTGTTGCTTTTCAGTTCCTTTGTCAGTTTGCACTTATTTATTTATTTATTTATTTATTTATTTATTTTTATGAACACCCCGGCATGGTCAATTTGTATGATGAACTGAACAGTGACGTTGCCTAACCTTGTCTTCCTGTCGTTTGCAGAAAGAGGACATCCATGTAAGTTTTATTTCAACATTTTTTCTTGTTTTTTTTTTTCTTTTCCTTTTTTTTCCCATTTCAACGCTTTATTTTTGCATCGAGATCACAGAATTTTTGGATCGGATTCGCCGCAGGTGCAGTAAATTATGGTCAATTTTGAAACAAACAAAAAAAAAAACTTTACAATTAAAATACTTTGGAAAGCCGTTTTTGTAAGACGGCGCGTGATTTGCGTGGATGGTAAAGCCTAGAGACGTGCACCTTTATTGCTTGGGTGGGATGTTAGATTTGTTTCTCAGGCTCGGCTTCGATTGGTTTGAGCGCGGTCTGAAATGAACAATCGAAGCATAAACTAGACTATTGGCTTGCACTTTTTCCTGTACCAAAAAATTACGGGTATAAACCGATACCAAAGAACGTAATCTAAACACTGTTTCATGAGATAAACTGAGGGGATCATCAGAAGGGATTTGATTAAAGTGGATCCGGAACTTACACTTTAATTTTCAGAATAGAGCAGATTTGTGATATTTATTTAAGAAAAATGGTAGAAATGATATAATGATCATTACTGCTTTTAGTTTTATTCCTCTTTAAATACACTATATAGACAAAAGCATTGGGACACCTGACTTTTCCAGCCATTTGTGGTTTTCCCCACATGGATCCCTTTACATTTACTAGGAGATCCAAACCTTTTCCAGCATGACACTGCCCTTTACATAGATTGTGTTAAGTGGGAGATCTGAAGTGGCTTCTTACACACATCTGACCTCAACCCTATTGTACACTGGTATGAATTGGAACTCATTCTGCCTTCTCGCCTTCTCACCTACACTTGACTTTACAAAAATCCTTGCAACTTAACGAGCCCAAATATCCAAAAGCACACTTTAGAATCGAGTGGAACATCTTCCCAGAAGAGTTTAGGAGCAAATGGGGACTAAATGTGCAATCAGATGTTCAAAAAGTGTCTCCCGCACATCTTATGGTCAGGTGTCTACAAAGTTTTTGTCCATATACTATATAATTCAAATATCCATCACCGTTCTTTTAGTATTTGCCTTATTTGGAGTCGTGTCTGATAGTAAGTTATTACGATGTTGAATGCTTCACCTCCAGGAGGATTATTGACTTTTTTTGTCCTGTGGAAAACTTCCTCGACACTCTGCCTCACTTCATACTCGCATACGTGCATGCTACAAATTCAACACGCCGTGGGGGGGGAATATGGCGTCCTTTCTTCTTTCATCTCCCTGTGATTTCTTGGTGCTCAATGTGCTCATTTCCTTTCTCTTATCTTCTCCTATCATCTTCCCATCATCATTATTTTTTCTTTCCTCACCGGCCTCTATCTACTCACCCGGGCTAACCTTGTGACTTTTGTGAACTTCTGTTTATCATACACATCTCCCTATCTATCCTTTTCCCTTTCTTTTCTTCCATCGTCCACTTTTTGCTGTTGCGCTTTTTTGCGGTCTTTGTCTTGTGCACTCGACCATTGCTTCTGTCTCTTCCTCTCTTCCTGCCTTTGTGTGCACTTTCTCTTTCTTGTCCCCCTCTTTCTCTTTCTGGGCTCTCTCTTTTTTCTGTCTCTCTTTCTTGCTCTCGCTCCCTCAGTCATCTTCAAGGAGGTGAACACATGCAACCCGGCCAGCATCACGGGCACTCTGTCGCGCATTTCCCTGGACGACGAGGATGATCTTAAGTTAGCCACGCACCAAGAAGGTCTCAACTTTAGCAGTCTGCCTGGCAACATCCCCCCACCCAACCTTCTGGCACAAGTGTCCACTCTGGGGGCGTTAAACGAGCTTAACGAGACACCCCGCAAAAAGGAGATCAACGTGGAACAGGGCCAGCATCAACGCTCAGCACCGGTCTACCTGTGCACCGAGAGTGCACTGAGTTGGGCACGGTCGTCTACTGCTGCAACTGATCCAGCAAGCAGTGTAGGTGGTGGTGAAGAGGACTACATGGTACTACCACGGCGGACGGTGAGCCTCAAGCCCAATCCCATTCCGAATGAGGAAAAACCTCTCAATATTAGTGTGGATGACCCACCTTTTCCTCCACCCCCTTCACCCATGACTCTTCACCCGGCTGAGAGTGAGCCATATCCAGCGGACTTTGCTAATGTGGACCACGTTAGTGTCAGTCTTAACCGATCCTATGGGACTATCAAGCAGGTCCCTGGTCTCTCCAGTGCCCACACGCTGCAGGTGAAGCAAAGTCGGCCCTCCATCAGGCAGATCTTCACTTCTGGCAAGGCGGAACGCACCAGGACCCTGCCCCGCAATTTGCGTGCCAACAATGCCAACACCAACACCAACGTCTCAGCTGGCTCCCTGGAAGTAAGTACCCCATTTTCTTGCCACTTTGGTGTCCTCTTTAAATTGGGACAAGGCCAGCTTTAATTACAGATTTGCCTTACAGGTGATTTTGCGAATCAAAGATTAGTTCAAAGGGGGGTTTAAAGACCCTTTGGCTGCAATCGATGATACATCCTATAGCAAAAACAAGAGCTACAGTCAATGCTATATAAGTCAATGAAAGCTAGCATTTATTAGAGTGCCAATTATCATAAAGTTTTACGGACAATTTACACAACCACATAGAGGTCTGGATATTGGCTCTTTTCAGTTCATCCACCTTTAGTGTGGCTGTGTAGGGGAGAAACGGGTTGCAAGTACACATGTTTGGTGCTTGCATGGGTGCAAACATGGGGTATATGCAGTGCAAAGGGGCACAATGCATTAAGTGGATTTCTTTTTTGTAAAGGGATCAGGAAGGGGGGGAGCCAACCATGAGCTATCTTGTATACCCCTCAGCAAATATGGAGGTGGTACTTTAGTTTATTGGTTAAGGAATTGAACTTTGGCTCCAATAGGTGTAAGTTTAAGTCCCAGCCAAAACAAAGATGGGCCCCTGAGCAAGGCCCTTAACCCTAAAGCTGCTCAGTTGTATGAATGAGACAAATGTAAATCGCTCCGTTTTATTTTCAAGCCCAAGCTTGAATCATCATTGAATTCCATGGCCAATAGGGTCAAAAATAATAATCCCTGATCATAATCCCGAATGAGGTTTGAAACCAGGAATCGTGGTAGTCATCCCAAGCTTGAAGACGTACAGTGAGTAAGAATTCTGGCATTTTATGATTTATTACATTTACAAGAAATTGAAGGCACAAAGATAAAGATCAATCAAAAATAAATAAATCAATTGGCAGGAATAAGTATTCAGACACCACAAATTACCGGGGTTTGTACTTCGGTGCAAAACCGTCCTTGGCAATTACAGCTTTGAGACATCTACAGTAACAAGTAATTAGGTTTTTTGCAGCACTGTGGTTCAATTTTGGATAATTCCTTTTTGGCAAACTGTCTTCAATTCCCCAAGGTTACAAAAGGGCTCTCTGATTAATGCGCCATTTCAAAAATCCTTCATTCCTTTGTTTCTGTGCGGAATTCATTCCTGCAAGCTTTTTCTTGACTTATTTGTCTTGTAGAAATGCCCATATCCTCCCCAGAGTTTTGACTGATGAGATGAAAGTCTTCTCTAGTTTCCATTCTAATCATCTGTTTCTATTTTCTATGATGGGTGTAATGCCATAGAATTGTTTCCATAGAAGCAGTCCTACTGTATATCATGATGCTACCACCACCATGCTTCTCTGTGTGGTCTGATGTTCTTTCCAACTGGTCAGAGGATACGTTTTAAAAACAAGTTCTGATTTGTTCAAAATGATTGTAGACAGTTTTTTTTTAGCTGTATGTAGCTATATATGTAACTATACGAGCAAAAGTTTGTGGAGACTTGACCATAAGATATGTATGTGATTAATGAGCATCAGGTTCTATATTTGCTCTGGTAATAATCTACACTTCTCTGGGCAGATGTTTCAGTACATTTTAGTGCGTATCTAAAGATTTGTGCTCATCAGGAACTGATGCTGTTTAACAGGGTTGAAATTTATATCTAACTGTTACCACAAAGTTCGTGGCACACAAGTAAACAGTATGTCTTTGGAGCAATAAATCCACTGGAACATCTTCCCAGAAGACTGGAACTTACTATAAAAATGGGGACTAAAAACAACACTGAAAACGCTTGCATTAATGGCTAAAAGGGGATTTCCTTCATGGATTTAGGAGCAAAATCCTACATAGATTCAAGATTTCCAATGCCAAACGCAGCCCTAAAACACAGAAGATGTTTTATTTTCTTTAAATATAATCAAGTTGATGTGCCTCGTTGAAAAAGTTCCAATGTCGTCTCATCTGTCATTTTCCTGGAAGCACTGTGGCTTGTCAGTTTGCATTGCAACGAGTTTAAAGCATGAATATAATCCGGTTATTTCTTTTTACTTGTATTTTGTTTTCTAGGGGTGGCAACACATTTGTCTAAATCTGTAATTAAATATATTTCAATACACATAAAAGCAAAGAGGTATAAGTAGAAAAACCAATATATGTTGTGAGGAATGGGTCAGGGATTTGATACAGGATCCAAAACAGAAACCAACCGTATGATTCTTGCCTCTGTGGAAACCACAACATGTGACAATTAGCTTGTTTTTTTAGCTGAAGTCAATTATTGTGCGTTAGGACTTGGCTAAGAAAAAAAAACAATAGTGGACTCTAGTGTTGAACTCTTGTGTACAGGAATGCAGAGACTGGAATGGCAGAAAGGTGACAGGTAGTAGGGACAACAGGCATGGAGCGAGAGATTATTCGATATGACAGGACAGGAATAATGAGGCAAAAATAGTATTTTGAGACACAACCGAACAGTAACTTATGGAATAGTTTTAAACAGAAATGGAGAAAATGTCCGGTACATACAAACCCGGTCTGGTACTGTAGCAGCAGCCTTGTATATGAATATATTGATTAATTATTCAGATTCTCAAGTGAACTTTTAATAGAATTAAATCTTAAACCATCATATAGTTATCTGTTTAATAACCCAGACAGATAGTTGGGTAGATCTTTGTACTTCTCACCTGGCTACTGTCATAACCTCCCCTGGCCTCCAAAATAGCCCTGTCCGGTCCTGAAGTGTAAATATATATATATATATATATATATATATATATATATATATATATATATATATATATATATATATATATATATATAAAAATATAAAAATGCCAAAAGATGTACCTGGTGTTCACCAAGTATATTTCGTTTAACATGGGTCACATGGGATGCTAACACTTTTTGTACTTGAAAAATATCATATTGTGTAAGAGACATTAATTAAAGAGCATCCCACAGTAGGAATTCAGAAAGTTGAATCAAAAATATGCTTTTAGCCTTTTGGGTGCATTAAAATATAAACGTAAAGGTCATTTGTCATTTAGAAAAATCAGCTTATTTTAGTTTGAGCTTTTTTATTACATTTTCTGAGAATCATCATAAGTAAAATATTTTTCTATTTCACAATTCTGTTGGTACAAATCATCAATTCCTACCTTTCTTTGGGCGTGTGTGTGGTTGTGGGGGGGGAGGGGGGGGGCGGTATGTTCTGCACACGAAGCAAGCAATGGAAATATATATATATTTTTAAATCCTGCTTTTCATCTTTCTTTCAAAATGTACTTCTAATTAACACACTTGATGCCAGAACAAACATATTATAAAAAAAAACTAAATAAACTGTGAATATCTTTTATTTTTTCTCATTTTAGTTCCATTTTTCTACATTTTGCTCCTTATACATTTTAATATTTAATCTGAAAATGAATTCGCATTTAATGAAAAATCCGAACACCATTAATATGCAAATGAATACCCGCCAATCCGGCACACGCCCACCTCGTTTTCTGCTGGTGCGTGTCTAATGGCTGTTAGTGCACTTTGATCAATTAAATTAATTGCCATGACAGGTTTAACAAATATATATATATATTCAAGGTTGAAGGAAAATTTCAGTACGATATATACATTAAGATTATATTTAAGTGGGCTGAGGAGGAAAGATACCGGTTTACTTCCTCATCACAGATGATCAGATGCTGTTCTTTGCACGTTTAGTCAAAAAACAATTTGAATGTTTTCCAGCATGGTGTGGAATTTGTGCACTTTGTGGTGCTGAAATAATTTTTCTATGTAATTTAAACTGCTATGCTTCGGAAATGATGGAACCCCAAAATTGAGGACAATAAAACAATGAAATTCTGATAACTAAAATAAAAATTTCAAACAAGTAGAAGCCTGGTCTTTAAAATACGTATATGGTGGATATTTGGTGTTTGAGCTTTCTGATATATGGCAGAGGTGGTGGTTCTGGGTTACCAATCATAAGGTTATGAGTTTTAGTTTTTCAGCACTGCCAAACGGCCACTGTTGGACCTCTAAAGCAAGGGATTTGTCCCTATCTGCTTCAAGGGTGATGTAGCCCATATGACTGACCCTGCACTCTGCTTTTAGCTTCCTGATAAACTAGGATATGCAAAACACTGCAGTTTATTGATACTCTGCACAATGACAATCAAATTTAATTTAATTTTACGGCCTTCCTGAGAAGTTGCAGCTTTTTTAAAGGTAAGCTTTGAGAGTCATTCATGGAAAAATCAAAATCAATGTGCATGGACTCGTTATTTGACTGATTTCTTTACAAACCTGGCAACCGTTCCTGGCAAAGTCTAAGGTACAGACGAAATGTTACCAGATGCTACTCTGTGGTAACTAAGTTATTGAACTTTTGGATCTGAAGGTTGTGTGTTCAAATCCCAGCCACACAAACTGCCACTACCTGGTCCCCAAGCAAGACTCTTAACCCCATACCTGCTCAGACGTATGTATAAGTGCTTCTGCCAGATGCTTGATGGTATATGTGGACATATACTCATGAAGAGAGAGAGAGAGAGAGAGAGAGAGAGAGAGAGAGAGAGAGAGAGAGAGAGAGAGAGAGAGAGAGAGAGAAAGAGAGAGAGAGAGAGAGAGAGAGAGAGAGAGCTGTGGTATAAAGTGTCTCTTGGAATATCCAAAGAACCTTCGAAGAGCGCTTTATTATAAGTGTAAAAGCATTATTTGCACAAATGCATCGCCCCAGCTTACATTAAAATGTAAATTAAAATCCAAGTCTTGCATCGGTTAAGGTAAATACAGGGTCGTGTATGAACAGCTACACAAACTAAGCTTTTTCTAACAAATATCCAGGATTACTGAGATGATTCCAGACCTAATCTCCGGTAAACAGCGATCTTTATTCACAAATGATATTATAAACTGAAATGTAGGTAAACACTGCTAACACACAGTATAATTAGTTTACTTTGTCTCATTTGACACTTTGTAATATGTATTTTGAATTAATGAACTGCCGTAATGTGAGTATTAGCGATTTTGTCAGTTTCTCTGTAAAGTATAAAAGAGATCTCAGGGAGCTTTTGCATATACAGTCTGATGTTTTTGCAGGTTCTTCTTTTTTGTGTTGGTGTTTTGTACTCTATTCTAGTCTTTAGCCATTCCATACTTATTTCATCCTTAAGCAATTTTCAATACTTCAATTATTTACATTGTCATATTTCTTTTGCCCAAAATTGTTTACCAGCCTGAAATAGAAAATGTCACCAACAGTGTAATGTACATTCACCCAGGTTTGGTTATTAGGGCATTTTCCTAGGTTATTTCCTGACATACTGCTGTAATTTATCATGTCTTTTCTCCACTTCCCGTCTTTCCCAGAGGAAAAGAGTACGGTACTCTGAGCTGGACTTTGAGGTAAGATCTTGTACACCCCCCCCCCCCCACCCCCTCGTTACCCCAGCTTAGTGTTTGTGCTTCTTCTTTTTGGTTCGATTACTGTCTAAAGGACCCGATGGCCTTGCTGCTTTAGTGCTTGTAACCTCTTTTTGCATTTTGTCATTCAGAGTAGTAGCCATTCAATTCATGGTAGAGTCGCTCAGTGTTTCATCAGCCTCAATTCCAATCTCGTGGATTCAAAACGAAACTGACACGGCGTTTTCATGCGCCAGACAAACTCTGGATTTGCTGTAAAAAGTCAAGGCCGCGGAAACACTGGGCTACGAGTTCGTGATTAGCAAGAGTGTGCAAATAAGTCGCCCGGAGAATGACTAAAGCTCTGGAATTTAGCAAACCTCTAGTCAATATCAGATTGAACGCTGCTTGCGTTGTAACCATGGAAAGGACTCGAATCCTGAAAATCAAGATTTATTTTTTCTAAACCAATGGCTGGAGTTTTGCTTTTCCAAAATGGAGGCATCCTCTCGAGCAAAAGGTATGTTACTAACAAAGCCAGTCGCTTTTAGCTGCTTTACTTCTTCCATCGTGAAAGGTGCTGCATGGTGTTTCTGCCTGCAAAGGAAAAAGATAATTGGTGCATAATACCTGGCAACCCTTGCCGTTACAGTATCCATTGGCAAGATATTGTTACGAGGTCACGGTGTTAAACTTAATTGGCGTCTGAAATCATAGCGAGATTTGACCCAGGTTGATCTAAATTTTATGGCAAACAGCCATGTCTATTAGCTGTAAAACCAAATCTAATTAAATCACGACTCTGGGGGGAAAACAAATATCGTGCCCCCCTATAGAGAATGCCGCTGTCCAAGGAAACCCTGCTGTGGCCCTGACTCCATTGCCATTTACTCAGTGTTTCAGAAAACAATAAAACATTGTACTTTTTGAACAGTTGGCCAATCGTGCCAGCTCCATACCACGCCTACCAGTCTGTCTCTCCACCACCATCACCCCCTTCTTTGCTTTTTATTCTGTTTATTTTTTGTTTTGTTGCTTTTTTTTTGTACCTTCCTTCCAGAAAGTGATGCACACTCGCAAAAGACACTCAGAGCTCTACCATGAACTCAACCACTCCACCAAGTTCCACACCATAGATAGGTATAGCAGGGACCCTGCCACAGCCATGTTCAAGGTAAGAGTCTAAACCATGAGGTTTTTGGGGGGCAGGGAATACCTAGGGAAGGGATGGAAAGAGGGGGGTGGGTGTAGTGGCACTTGGGAAGTGTGGTCCTTTTTTACTTGTTGCATTGGCATTTCAGGGTCACATGTTCCCAGCAATTAATTATAAAAATTTTGATCTATAGGCAAAATAAATACGTATATATACACACTATATTACCAAAAGTATTGGGACACCTGACTTTTCTGGTTATATGTGGTTCTTTTCCAAACTTTTCCCACAAATCCCAAAGGCACTCAATTGTCTTTTAGATGCGCTATAATAAAAATGTTGCATTCACTTGAACTTAAAAACCCAAACCTGTTCCAGCATGGCAATGCCTCTGTGCACAAAGTGAGCTTCTTGAAGATCTGGTTTACATGGTTTGGAGAGGAAGATCTTGAGTGACCTGCAATAGAGCTCTGATCTCATCCCTACTGAACACCTTTGGGATGAATGTGAACGCTGACTGCACCCCAGGTCTCCTCACCTACATCAGTACCTGCCTTTCATAACACCCTTGTGGCTGAACACAAATATAAATAAGCACACTCCAAAATCTGGTGGAACATCTTCCCAGAGGAGTGGAGGAAAATATAAGAGCAAATTGGAACTAAATATGGAATGCAATACTCAAAAACCACATATCATACTTATGACCAGGTGACCCAATACTTTTACAAGCATTATATTAATAAACAAGTTACAAGAATGGCCAATTTGTGGATTGTAAATAGACATAAATAACATTTACATCCTTTCATTTAAAATCTTTGATCTGATCATACGTTTTTTCTCCTGTGCCTTTTTTTTTTTTCAGTTACATTGGAAAAACAATCTGATATACATAAAATTGCATTTTTGGTACAAGTTTGATCTGCATTTCATTCAACATATTTGCATCACTAAAAATGTATTTATTTATGTCTAATTTTGAGTCGATGCGCTATACTTTTATTACATTTATTAATTACTTAATATTGCAAATATTGAGCAATATTTGATATGTAGATTGATTTCTTCTCGCTCAACTGTTTCTCGAGCGCGTTCTCTCAGCACCGCTTTTGCTACGTGAACACGACATATCGCAACATCAAGGAGACCGAGGCGTATCCTGAGAGTCACATAGAATACAGATTAACATGGCAGAGGTAGAGCTGTGACTTCCTGGAGACAGAACTGGATAAGAACACTGGTTTACAGAGGCGTTTTTATGAAAAGGGGCCATGCGTTAGAAGTCAGAAGGCGTTTAATTAAATTGATGATTTGTTGTATGTCTGAACCAAAGACATAAAAGTGATCTGTTCAATTTTCCCCTTTGCATTGAATCGTACTGAATCGCTTCGGTAGCTGCTTTATATATATCTTTAATGTAAATTAAATCAGAGCAATAGTTCCTTTACCCTAGCAACATTTAGTTAACTGTCAAATTGTGTTTCCATAGCAACTGCATTCATTGTTAAACGTTCGAACTCATGTGAATAATGAGCCGAACCTGTTCCGAGTGTGGAAATGCCGTTTCCTGTAATCGTAGCCGATGTTAATTTCGAGTAACTTGGTATCTACTCCTCCAGGGTCCCAATGGTTGTGGACTTCTCTTTCAGACTTTTCGAGGCTGTAATAATGTCTACTAAACGTTATTAAAGTTCATCCTTCTATATCGTCATTTTGCCCTTTTTTTTTTTTTTTTTTAACCTGAATTAATTAGATCCTGATTATCCAAAATGAACAACATATATATATATATATATATATATATATATATATATATATATATATATATATATATATATACCCTGAAGATGTGTTGTCCTATTTGGACAATCTAAATCTAATTTAATCAGGCTTTAGCCAAAGGTAAAAATCTTTACACCCGAATTTGTAGAACGGAACATATTTATGTTTATGAGTCTTCTATCTACGTGTTAAAGTGTTTACTCCGGAGTGCGTCCGCCTTTAATAAAGTGTGCATTTAGAGTCCCATTAGGATCTCAAAGCAACCAGTTAATAAGTTCCTCAAAGATTTAGGTTTCTTATTTAATTGTTTCTTCTGCATCGTTTTCTCTGGTCGGTGGCAATGCTGGTGATTAAGGAGGGAATAAAACACAACAGGGTTTGCCGTTATAGGAAAATAAGCAAGACAAGGTGGTAGGCGTGATTCTTACCACCCCAGAAGCTGATTATTTTTGAATAAAAGTGCATCCTGAAGTTTTTTTTTCTCCATTTTCGTATTCATTAGAGAACTTTTCTATCCTTTATATTTCAATAAAACGATGTAGGGCATCCAAGGAAGTTGAAAAATGCTGGTCAGAAAGCATGGATTCCTCAAAATGGAATAATTCCAGACAAGTTCAGAGAAGAAATACTGACACATGCAAAATACATCCGATAGCAATGGTTTTAATCTACATCCTCAGAAGACGGAGATCGGTGCTCCTTCCCATTTGAAAAGCTGCTGAATCTTTTACGGTCTGTTAAAAAAAGCAGCGAGAGGCGTCATGCGCAATTCTCACATTCTTGTTTCCAAAGGGAATTCAGTCATTAAGCTTTAAAAACAATTACCGACTCCCAGGGTCTTCCCGAGCACTTCACACATGTTCACTCCTAGTTCGTTCGCATGCTGGCTGCGCCGTATCTCATTTCCAAGCGAGTGACTTTGATTTGAACATTTTTCGAAGCCTTGCCTGGACCGTGCCACCCTGAAACTCGCGTCGCGACCGAGCGATCGCGATCCCCGATCCCGCTCGCGAATGTCTAATGACGTCCGCGTCCGGGTCCTTAATGAGGGCGAAGTAGCAGAGTCCTGGCTTTCAGCGAAAATATCAGGCACGTCCTGTAATCTCTCACACGGTTAACTCTGACAAAGCAGTAATTGCGGTTCTAATGGTGCCTGAGAAAGTGCAGAGGATAGAGATTATGCTTTGGTAATTACTATAATAATCCTGAGCCTACGCCTTGTGACAGTCGGGCATTTTGATCTTATCCTTAACTTCACTAGGTTCCTGGAGAAGACAGGAACGGAATAGATTCCGTATCCAAGATCGCGCTAATCCTTTGTAATTCTGACCAGGATTACACCATGTATTCATTCAATATAACACACACGTGACTATGCACTAGGGGTGGGAAATTTCCAGTTAAGTTTCAGGAAACATTCTATGAGAACTTCATCTAGGGAATTTGGGAAACGTTCCAGGAATGTTCCAGGAACTGTATATAAACTGTCATGTTCAAACATAATCATTTTGTTTGGTCATAAGTAGGGTTGCAAAGGGGTGGAAAATGTCCAGAAACTTTCTATAGAAATTTCATCTGGGGAATTTGGGAAATATAACCAATAACCCAGCAACTTTGTAAATTCACAGTTGATTCTACTACCTTCGGAATGTGTAGCTCAGTGAATAAGGCTTTGGGGGTTGCTGTTCAGAAGGTTGGCGGTTCAAGCCCTGATTTTGCCAAGCTACCAATCGTGGGCCCTTGAGCAAGGCCCTTAACCTCTATGTGTGCTCTAGGGGTACTGTAACATGGCTGACTTAAAAGAATCGCTGGGATATGTGAACAATTTCACTGTAACGTATATGTTACAAAAAAGGGCTATTCTTAAAAAGATACAGTAGCTGATCAGGTGGTCATGTGGTGGTGGTCTTTAGACACTACACCATAAAACATATGTAGCTCTCCAGCCCTCACTGGCAGAGCACCGGGTTCTAACTGTGTGCCTCTCGACTTAATATTAGTCCCCCCACTATTACCCCATTTAGTTACCATAACCCCAGCGTGTGAATTTACCCTCAATCAACATTAATGTTGTGGCAGCTAGCAGTAACCCTACAGATAATAACTTCAATCAACACATACTGTAAGTGAGTTTAAGCAAAATACTAATATTTTTTATACTAAAATTCAAATGAATTCCACAAAAGACAAAATCAATCGACAGGAATGAAATAAAACCAATATTACAACCAATAGGGTATAATTCCTCCTTCCGAAAAACCCCAGTTAAGTAACTGTGCTACACTTCACCTCATCAAGAGTTGAGATGCACCGACAATTAAATAATCTGAGGTTAATGGGCACTCAAACACAATCAGAAGCAACAAAACCTAATTTAAACTTACAAACAAACATAAAAAGAGGAAATCAGGTCCCTACATTTATCTCAGGTTCTGTTCATAACACAAATAATAATAAAAAAACAACAAACAAAATAAAACTCATGAGATAATACAACAGCCAATGTACCAGTATGAGCCCACCTTCACATTCCAGTCTCGCTCGAACCTGTTGCAATCGTTGCTTGGGCGCGTTGGGGCCGTGAAACAACAAATGGCCTCTTCACTCATATGAGCAAAACCAAAGCAAACCGATCACCTGAACGCCATTCATAGCGACTGAAATCCGTGATTTCCTACTAGGAAGCGACACGAATTTCCCGGTCCCTCGGCCAATCGCCCTCACCATCCTCTCTCACCATGCCGACGATACTCCAAGCCTTGTGGGGTGCAGAGTCATATCTACTACCGGTTCTGCTTAGCCAAGTCCTCCAATAAACTAAATGCAGTGACTGTGATAATCAGTGAAACCGAATGCTCTCAACAATAAATGTTTCATGCTGCGTTTAGCAACAAGCAAATCACAAATCAACTCTTATACAGAGTCTCACCCGAAAAATCTAAACTGAACCCTTTTTGTGCCCGGAGGTGTCTTTCCACAAGACTGCGACTCAAACCTGCACTGTGAACCAATGCGTCACTGCCAAACTTTATAATTGAACTCTTAAAGGGGAAATACACCAGTATAAGAATAGGCCACGCGTATATTGTTTAACACTGTTTGCTTCAAACCCTTATACACTAAATACCCCTGTAAATAGGAAATAATTGTACTAGAACATATTAATAACCCTAGCTGGGCTACACATATATACCAAAGACAATAGTTTCTTTAACCGTACCTGCTATGAACTGTGCGATGAAACCGCAAGCAGCAGGTATGCAATCAAATTTTTTATCGGATCCTCTCGAATCCGGTACATAACAACACAACAAGATGACGTTTGCGTTCATCCTGTTGCCGACTAGGTGCTGGTTTGTATTGGCTGCCTCCGGATTTCCGTTAGATTTGCCTCCAGATAGCTACAGAATACATGCAGCATTGTGCATTTCTTTATAATGATCAAAAAAGCTTTTAGCTTGCAATCCCTTGTATTTATAAATGTTGCCACCGTGCTCGGTATAGCTCACAAGGGAACACTGTGTACGCTTTGTATTAACCTCGGTGTCCCTCAGGAGCTTCAATTCCCCAGATTCAACTAAGAAGGATTGCTGGAGTGGCTGGTTAAGGCAGAAGAAGATCTCCCTGCTCAAACATGCACAAGATTCACATATATATAGGAAATGTATTGTCAGAGGTTTTTTCTATCATCCACGATGAATGAAATATAAAATATACTTTATGGAAAAAATTCTGGACACCTGACCATTAGGTTTGTATGTACCTTTTGAACATCCCAGTCCCTATTGAGTTCCCATTGAGTTCCCATTAGCTCTTAAAATAACCTTCAGGGAAGATCTTCCACCAGATTTTAACGTGTGCTTGTGGATTTGAGCTTCAGAAACAAGAGTACTGATGTAGGTGATGAGGCCTGGGGTGCAGTCAGCATTCATATTGATCCCAAAAAATGTCCAACAGTGTTAAGGTAAAAGCTCTATACCAGCAGATCTTCCACTCCAACTCATGGAACTGGCTTTGTGCACAGACATGTTCTAGCATGACTGTGCTCTATACCAGCAGATCTTCCACTCCAACTCATGGAGCTGGCTTTGTGCACAGTCATGCTGGAACATGTCTGGGACTTCTAGTTCATTTGAGAGGAAAATGTCATGCTAGCACATCCACAGACGTCCTATTTAATTGTGTGCCTCCAAACTTCCCTATATGGGCAAAGGATTGTAGACACCTGACCATAAGATTGTAGATCAGAATGTGAACATACATCCCAATTCATAGTTAGTTCCCATTTGATCTTATAATAAGCTTCACTCATCTGGGAAGCAGATTTGTGCAGATTTATGAGATTTTATTCAACCAGTTAGTCAAGTCATATGCTGATGTAGGTGAGAAGGAAAGCAGGCCTGAGGTGCAAAGAATGTTCTCATTCATCCCAAAAGATGTTCAATAAGGTAAGAGCTTTGTAGCCACTTAAAATCTTTCACTCCATCCCTTATGAATGTTTTAAAGGAGCTTCAGCAGCTCCATAGTTCACATGCGTTTCCGATTAATAACCTAAACATAAGGTCATATAGTAAAGAAACAATGTTGGATTTCCTACATGACCTCAATGGATGAAATTCTGTTCTGAAGGTTCTCGCATTGACACAATACGTTTTATTGCTATTTGGTTATTGTTGTTATTGTCAGTGCATTTCACCTGGATTATCTGTCTATCATTTTTTTGTTTGTCAATACTTTACAATTGCTGTAGCATTCATAAGTATGTCTTAGGCTCATTCTGGAATTTGCATTGGTACACATGCTCATATTAAACATCCATTTAACACCCTGTTTGATTTCTTATTCAATAGATGACAAGAATATTTGGCTTTAATCGTGTCCAGTTTCTTCATCCATTTTTTCATTGCACTTTCAACAACTGACATTGTCTCAAAGCAGTTGTACACAGTAGAATTGATTAAGTAAAGTGGTTAATTTGTAAAAAAAAGTGTATAAATTTAGTGCCTATAAGTTTGTTCCTTATAATTGTACTTGTATCCCTAATGAGTGAACCAGTGGCAACTGTGGCAAAGAAAAATCTCCCTGACGTGGCATAAGGAAGAAACTTTGAGAGGAACCTGTCCTCATCCTCAGCATTCATTTTAGTTCCAACATTGTTGAGGTGCTGTTCAGTAATAGGTGCTTAAATGTGGAACTGTTCATCCAACCTGTGGTGCTGAACCATTATAGCAGACTGTTGATATTAATTCTATTCCAAATCCCTATTTAAAGTTCTCAAGTCGGTTAATAGCTTCATGGATCTTTAGGCTGTTGTGGAACAAAAAAGAAGAAAAAGACAGGAAAACTGGTCTTGGGTACCTCAAGAGCTTTTTTAACCGGACAAAGATGGAGAGAGAGAGAGAGCGGGAGAGTGTCAGGTTAACAGAGAGAAAGAGAAAAAGAGAAAGAAGTATTGTTAAGCTTTTATTGCTTTGTTTATTTGTTTCTCCAGCAAGATGATGAGAGCAGATTCCTCATAACTGGGTTATCAAAATATTAGCATTAATATTTGAAAAATGCATAAAACAAATCATAAATGCAGAACATTCCTGCTACTTAAATCTAAGTGGTCCATAGTACCCATGAGTACCTTTTCTTTAAATCCAAATTCAGTACTCATACTTTTTTCTGATTTGTGTAATACTGTTTACACCAGGGTCGCGCTTTCGGATGGACTTTCTCTAGATAACCACTCCATTTCTGTGTACTTCAAGTCTATTTTCTCCTCTATTCATTTTGTTCGCTGTCCCTTTCTATCCATTTGGTTCCCCCTTTTTCTTCTTGTACAAGCCATGTCATTATCTCCTCTATCTCTATTTTCTCCCATAACACATGGACGGATCCGTTGATGCCCTGCACGTTAGAGATGCTTTGAAAAGGCGTTTAACCTCTAAGCGATGATGCTGGATGCTGATAGCTTTAGTGGAGGCGGCCCTCGTGTACGCCTCTAAATGGATGAAGAATCCAAAACCTTGCGTTCAATCTAGTCGTGGCAATCCGAGCGCAAATGAACACAGCAGGAGAGGCGGGCTAGTGAGGAAGCGAAACGTTCCGGTTCCTGAAATATGGAGCGAATTGGCTATAACTTGTGCCCCATATCCTAGTTTATTGTGTACAATTTCTCTTTGCACGAACAATAATCAGCTCCTTGTCACTTGGTTTTTAAAGCAGGCAGAGGTGGCGAGTAACGTGTCACATTCCTCTTTTTTTAATAAATTAATAAAAACGATTTTATTTTGATACACGTTCTACTCATTTAATTTGCATTTTTTTTTTCTCTATGGACAATCACATCCTCATGATAAGGTCAAGTTTTATTTAATCTGGAATTAAGATTGAAGCAGAGACGGATTAACCAGATTCATTCCCAAGATGCGTAGCAGCTCCGTATTTTACATGGATTTCCGATTAATAACCTCAACAATAGGTAATATAGTAAAAATACAAGACCTCAGTGGATAAAATCTAATGAAGCTTTTTCATAGGCACTTTTGTTACTAATGTTGATCTGTCGATTTATGAATTAAATAAAATGCATTTAAAAATATCGGAATTTTTTATATTATTCATTGTGATGTTAATATGAAAAGGATTGGGTTAAAAATTAATACTGTAGGAAACACACTATATGAACAAACGTTTTCCATTGTATATTGTATATTATAATAATATAAAATATACTATATATTGATGTGTTAATAAAGTCAGGATTCAAACCCTATTGAACACTTTTGGGATGACACCGCCTGCACCCCAGACCTCCACACATCACCTAAATCAGTACCTGACTTTACTCACTGGCTAAAATCTCTACAACCACACGTCAAAATCTAGTGGAAGATCTTCCCAGAAGAGTGGAGTTTATTACAGATGAAATGGGGACCAAATGTGGAATTTTGTAATAAACAAAAACGTGTTAACACTAGCAACCCAGAATATGTTTTGCATGCTAGATTGTAAAAAAACTACATTTATTTTGATGCCAAACTCATGGCATTCTCTAATTCAGATTCATGAGGTAGTCACCTGGAATGGTTTTAAAGTCACAGAAGTTCATTTGTGACATTTCGTAGCTTATTCATGTGCTTTAGACCATCAATTTCTGCAAAGGAAGGGTGGGTACAATTGCTCTATTAGTGCTACTACAACTTTTGTACAAATCCATATTATTTCGAGAAATGCTCAGTTAAGTCAAGAGAAAATACTTTTATTACTTTAAGGAATAAAGACCCTTTTTTAAATATATCCCCAAATGCTGTTGCCAAAAAACATCCAACTTTATGATGAAACAGTTTCTTATTAGGACCATCCCCGAAAAGAAAGACCAGGAGCTACCTCTGCTGCATAGGATACGCTTATTAGAATTCCCAGCATTGAAGCCATTTATTTACATCCTTCTTCATGTGGAAGACATTTTTCCACATCCATTCAGAGGAGATTGTGTGAGCCAGGACTTCATGGTCACATTGTAACAAAGGAACCAACTACTTTGGTAGAATAACAAGCAAAAGATATGTAGAAGATAGAAATAAAATCACAATTTAAACATGTTAGCTCAGTGTTAAGCGAGGATTTATTTTCAGTTTTGCATCGCTGCAAAATAAACTAATGAAGTGTACATTGACCTCATGCCACATCTACCGTGCCTTTTACATGCTACACGATGCAGAGGTGGAACATATTGCAGTAATTTTACTTTTCATACGATCGTAAATTCATATTTAAATGACAATTTAATCCTTATAGCAACTAAAATGATTCGTACCACATTTGTACTGTATATCTAGCAGTTCATGCGTTTTCTTTACTGTTTAGAAAAAGAGCATATTTTCATAGACAAATTATGATTTCATGAAAAATTTTTAAGAAAATATCTTTCTGCATGTTTATATTTAATTTAAGCATTAAATGCTAATCTACTGGTCTACACAGTGTTATGGCAACAGAAGTGATTTTAAGCTTCTGCATGGCTTAATTGTTGTATATTTGTTAAACAATAATCTCAGATAAAAAGAGTATTTTCCTTCAATTCATAACCGAGTCTTTTTTTTTATTTTATATTTGTTTACAGTATATGGATAAAAAGTAAATTAATGAAACCTGACTTTTCCAGCCATATATGGCTCTTCTTCAAACTGTTACCACAATATTGAAGCCACACAGTTTGAATAAGGTAGAATAAACTTGTCCCATCACTTGAACTAGGAGATTCAAACCTGTTCCAGCATGACAATGCTCCTGTGCATGAAGATATGCTTTCATGGATTGAAGCTCTCCAGCAATAGAACCCAAACCCTATTGGGATGAATTTGAGTGCACTCCAGGACTCCTCACATTCTCCCCCTCATCAGTGCCTGACTTTATTGACTGGTTGAATGTGTTTAAATCTCTGAAAGCAGACTTCAAAATCTAGTGGAACATCCTCACAGAAGAGTGGAGGTTATTACATTATAAGACAAACTGGGAACCAAATATGGAATGAGACGATTCTTGGTCAGGTCTACAATTACTTGTTTATATAAGGTATTTGGTTAGTTTTAAAAAGTGCATGTCCTTCCCATCTTCATTGATACATTTTACAATATGAGAACGTCCTGAAGTGTGTCTGGTGTTTTAGGTTTTTTTTTTATTTATTTTGTATGTTTCTTAATTAATGCAGGGCATTGAGAGCACTGGATCCGGCTTTACGTTGATAATAGCTTGCAAAGAAAATCGTTTTCAGGGCAAACAAAGAACGTTTTTTTGAATTTGCACGGATGAGTTATTTTGGGTCCTTCTAGTGGCTTTAACGGCTGGTTAAGATTTAATATTTAAGACATAATATTTTCAAATTTATGCAAACCTTAAGCAACCTTTCTTATTATAACTTGTTCAAAACGGTCCTCCTGCTTCCACTCAATTGTGTGATTATAAGGGGAAAAACTGTTTTTTTTTTAAGAGTCTGGAAGTGGAAAACTGCATAAAAATTATTGCCATTAAACTGTTGCCATATTATTTGTTGATACTTACGAACTGCTGTAGTATTCGTGAAGCTTTTCTTCGTCTCATCCGAAGATTTATCCCAGGAGATCATACTGAATATCCCTTTTAACATGCTGGTATTTATTGATTTATTCGACGAAAGTACTTTGCTCACCCAGACAAGCATTCCCCTTTGAGTTTGCTTCCTGTCGAATTTACTTCCTCCAATTTCCCCTCAATTCTTTCTCTTTTTTCGCTCATTAGGCATGCAAATCCACAGCCAGATTTCTGTGAAGCTGCGTTGTGCTCGTGACAATGTCTCCTGCTAAAAGCTCTATACAAATTGAAATTTAAACCATTATTAAATTTATATAAGCCACAGAAGGTGTGTTTACTGACAAGTCTATACAAATCCGAACTTACACAGACATTCTTCTGATATTATGATATCATTATTATGATTGTTAAACGGTTAATGTTCAACACCTGTACTGCAGCTCATTAGAACCAACAAGCGTACGTCCAAGCTCTGTAAGCGTTATCTAGTGAGCAAACAATAGTCTGGAGTGTTATCTATCATGCCCAGTCATCACACCTAAATCCTACTGAACTGCTCTAGGATAAACTGGATAATAAAGAAATCTTCAACTAGTGAAGAACATCTTTGGCATGTTTTCCAAGAGGCACATCAGAGTATTTCAGCTGAATGTTTTTGGAGAAAAGAACTGTCCAGGTGCTGAAAGTGTATAAAGCTGGTAATTCATGCTCAAAAATGATTTGAAAATTTAGTATGAACATTTATATATTTGTTAAGAAAATTTTCATTACCTAGTTTGTTGCATGAAAACAAAAGGAACATGCATATATATATATATATATATATATATAAATATATATATATATATATATATATATATATATATATATATATATATATATATATATATATATATATATATATATATACACTTGACAATATACACTTGATTCTATGGTCAATACAAACTTATGAACATGTAGCTGTAAATTTAGCAGTTTGTCAAGTGTGTATATATATATATATATATATATATATATATATATATATATATATATATACACACTTGACAAACTGCTAAATTTACAGCTACATGTTCATAAGTTTGTATTGACCATAGAATGTGTGTATGAAGAAGTAATCATCATCATCTCTATAATTGCTACTGTGTGGATGTTTAGTACAATGTTCAATCCATATAACGAATACAAAACATAACACAACTCCCATATTATTAGTTAAATTGCATGGTAAAGTTTTTTAACAATGTGCCTCAGTGGGGCCACAAGGTGCTTTTTCACCAATTTGTCCTCTCATTTCCTATCCTTTAGCGGGCGTTGATCTTTTAAACCGAGCTCTTGGCAGCATAATCGAGCCATTAATTGAATAATTGATTTGGCTCATTAGCACGTTTCCCCTATGACACCGTGCCCTCTGTCGTCCGAGCATGTCTCCGTTTTCGAGTTCACGCAAATTAGCCGTTAAATTGTGTTTTCTTACTGGGCTAGCTTAATGAGCGAACCGAGAGGAAAACTGGACTAAATTACACAAAAAAGAGGCGACAAAATGTTGTTAATGTAGACTACGGGCTCAATTAAGAGGTAAAAACGCTTGGACTGAAAAATATATATAGAGATGTTTACCATATTCTGCTGCCCCATTAATTTCATTTAACAGTGCTGGCTAGTTTTCTTATTATACGTGTTATTGTGATTAGACTGACATTCATAAGGCTTTGGGGGATTTATTTTTTTCTTCTGTCTCCTTTTTTATATGCTCTCTCTCAATCTAGTGCAAAAAGCAAAGAAAAAAGAATTGTGTGTATTTTATGAACTGAGAAGGTCAAAAAGTTTAATAAGTGCTGGGGTTTCCATTATTCTTTCCTGAGTATACATATAAAGATCATTTTTATCACTTACGTCCATTTGAAGCTCCTTGTTTTATTCTGAACAGCTTTCCCCTTCGAAGATTCCGATATTTCCCATTCAAATTCAGTTTTTTCTGGGTTTGCTTTGAAAAGCTGATTTCCCATGAACCTGTTGGACTTTCGGCCCAATATGTCCATTGTGCATTAATGAAACGTCTCTGGAATTCCTCAATGATGAACCCACTTATATATACGTTGTAAAAATAGTGCAGGATCTAAAAATGAAGTGAAGTCCTGGACTATGACTTGATCTATGAATTTTGGTGGCCCAGGACATCATGTCAGGGATCCACCAGCCACACCCTCTCTTGAGCCACACATTCCTCCTAGCAGCTCCCCGTCCTACTAATCACACACACCTGTCTCTCATCAGCTCACACTACATAAGCACACACTTCCAAACGCTCCCCGTCTGTTCTACCAGTTAGTCTGGAGAACTTCACTGGACCTTCTGACTGCTCTCTCTATGGACTACCTCTTTGTGGATTGTCACCAAGGACTTATCTCATTGTGGTTCTAGTCTGTGGATATATCTTATGAACTGCTCTTGGCCTGTGCCTTCAGTGATCCTATGCTTACTGCTGTGTTGGTTTGTCTACATTCCCTACATCATTAAACAATTCTTTGTTCTGTTGAACTTCGGCTTCTGCTCGTCCTTCCAGCCTGACAGAAGAACAGACCTTTACCGACCGGGGAATAAGGAAACCGAACAGCGTTACCTCGTTATGGATATCCAGTCCGATGACTCCGATGATCCGGTGAGAGAGCTAACCGAGGCAATCCGCGAAGCCTTCATGTCAGCCGCTTCCAGCCGAGCTGCACCACCGCTCGGAAGCCCGATGGCTCTCCCAGCCGTTTTTTCCGGAAACGCGGCAGAGTGTTGCGGCTTCCTGCTTCAGGTATCGTTGTACATTGAAATGCAACCCCAACAATTTCCCTCGGAGCGAGCCCGGGTTGCGTTTTTGATCTCGCTGCTCGCCGGACGTGCATTGGCTTGGGCGAGAGCGCTCTGGAGTGCAGAGAGCCCAGCGATTGCGTCGTATGCCGCGTTCACCGCACACTTCACGGAGGTCTTCTGCACGAGCACCGGTCATACTTCCATGGCCGACCAACTCCTCGAACTCCGCCAGGGGGCGGATAGCGTCGCGGATTACAGCCTTCATTTCCGCACGCTGGCGGCATCTAGTGGCTGGAACGAGGTAGCACTGCTTGGGATATACAGAAGAGGTTTAGATCAGGAGCTTCAATTAGCGATGGCGACCTATGATGACACCCTGGGATTGGAGGCGTTCATACAAAGATCGATTCGCATCTCCCAACGCGTGAATGCCTGCCGCACTCCTGAAGTAGAATCCTCCCAAGCCTCTGCGCTATCTACAGCCTCAGGACCGGAAACCATGCAACCGAGCTCCCACAGACTATCCTCCCAGGACCGAGAACGCCGGCTGGCGTACAAAGCCTGCCTGTATTGGGGAGAACAAGGACACAGAGTCGCCCAGGGCCCATCACGTCCTCCACGACCGATGGTGTGTGCTGTAGACTTTCCCTCTGAGATCTCGCATTTACCCAGGCTACCCGTATCCCTGATAACCCCTTCTCTCACACTATCTGTCTCCGCCCTAGTCGATTCCGGCTCCGCGGGGAACTTCATTTCCCAGGCGTGCCTAGACTGCCTCCAGCTACGCCGTGAGAGGGGGACTCACGAGCTTGCAGTCCACACCATTCAGGGACGCCCGTTGGGAAGGGGCTGGATCAGATACTGCTCCCCCACCATCACACTCCGGGTTGGGGTGCTACATCAGGAGGAGATACGTTTCTTGGTGCTGGAAAACTCCACCGCTGAAATCATACTGGGTCGTCCCTGGCTCACCAAACATTCCCCCAGGTGTTCCTGGGACCCATGTGACATCCTCGAGTGGAGCCCCGAGTGCCTGAAGGACTGTTTACAACCACTCCCCGTGCCTCGCCAGAGACCGATAATTCTGGCAGCCACTCAGGTGGAGGGCGCTCCACAGGCCCCACAGGTGGAGATCCCGGCGGAATATCGGGAGTACGGAGACGTCTTCAGCGAGCAGGCTGCCACCAAGTTGCCACCACACCGGCCGTGGGACTGTGCTATCGACCTGATGCCTGAGGCCAAACTACCCAAGGGTCGGATCTATCCCTTATCAGCTCCAGAACACCAAGCGATGGAACAGTACATCCGTCAGGCCCTCCTACAGGGTTTCATCACCCCATCCTCATCTCCTGCAGCCTCCAGCTTCTTCTTCGTGGGCAAGAAGGATGGGGGACTCCGGCCCTGTATTGATTACCGAGGCTTGAACGCACAAATCTCTCCACTGCCGTACCCGCTCCCCCTGGTTCCAGCCGCCCTGGAGGAATTACGAGAAGCTCGCATCTTCACCAAGTTTGACCTGCGGAGTGCGTACAACCTGGTACGCATACGCCAGGGAGACGAGTGGAAAACGGCGTTCATCACCCCCTCGGGTCACTACGAGTACCGGGTGATGCCGTACGGCCTGTCAATCTCTCCGGCGGTGTTTCAACACTTTATGAATGAGATCTTCCGACCCTTCCTCCACCAGTTTGTGATCGTGTACATCGACGACATTTTGATCTACTCCCGGACGCCACACGAACATCACAACCATGTTATCCGGGTTCTAGAGGTGCTCCGGGAGCACCAACTCTACCTCAACCTCCCCAAATGCGAGTTCCACCGCTCGGAGGTGCAGTTCCTGGGGTACAACATCAGTGAAGCCGGCATCCGGATGGACGAGAGGAAGGTGGCTGCGGTGAGGGAATGGCCAGTCCCCACAACAATAAAGGAGTTGCAGAGGTTCTTGGGGTTCGCGAATTTCTACCGCCGGTTCATCTGTGGCTATAGCCAAGTCTCCGCTCCACTTACTTCGCTCCTTAGGGGGAATGCCAAGTCCCTCGCGTGGGACACTGACGCACAGGAGGCGTTTGAGGAACTCCGGCAGAGGTTCTGTGTCGCTCCCCTCCTCCATCATCCCGATCCCCAGGTCCCGTTCGTGGTGGAGGTAGACGCGTCTTCTACAGGCGTAGGGGCTACCCTTTCCCAGCTGTCGGGGAATCCGCCCCGGCTCTACCCCTGCGCCTACTTCTCCAAGAAGATGTCGTCAGCGGAACAAAACTATGACATCGGCAACCGGGAACTTCTCGCCATTAAACTGGCCCTGGAGGAGTGGAGGCACTGGCTTGAGGGGGCTACACACCCATTCACCGTCATTACCGACCACAAGAACCTCCAGTATCTCCGTGAGGCGAAGAGACTGAACCCCCGGCAGGCAAGATGGGCCCTCTTCTTCACACGCTTCCACTTCCAGATCACCTATCGGCCGGGTTCAAAGAATGGCAAGGCAGACGCCCTATCTCGCCTGTACGGCCCAGAGGAGCCTACCGACCCTGTACCCATCTTGCCCCCCCAGTTAATCGTCTGCCCCATTGTCTGGGATCTCGATGAGGAGATCTGTCGTGCTACCCAGAGGGAGACAACACCCCCCGGGTGTCCAGAAGGTCGAACCTACGTTCCGCCTGAGTGTCGGCCTAACCTGTTGAAGGCTGTACATGAGGTCCCCGGTTCAGGACACCCAGGCAGGCGACGAACCCTCAGCCTAGTACAACCCCGATACTGGTGGCCGGGCATGGCTGCCGAGATCGCCACCTTTGTCCGCGGATGCAGTAGTTGCGCCATGGCCAAGACCCCTCGGCACCTGCCCGTGGGCAAGCTAGTCCCCTTACCCATTCCACGACGACCCTGGTCCCACATCGGCGTCGACTTCGTCACGGACTTACCACGATCTGAGGGTAACACCTGTGTCCTTGTGGCTGTGGACCGATTCTCCAAGGCATGTCGTTTTATCCCTCTTCGAGGCCTCCCTACCGCCTTGGAGACAGCAGAATCACTCTTCCAACATGTCTTTCGCAACTTCGGTCTCCCAGAGGAGATAGTGTCGGATCGCGGCTCCCAGTTTACCTCTCGTGTGTGGAGGGCGCTTTTTCGTCTACTGGGGGTTACCGTTAACCTGTCCTCTGGTTATCACCCTCAGTCCAATGGACAGACCGAGCGCAAGATCCAGGAGTTGGGCCGGTATCTGCGTACATACTGCCACCAGGACCAGGTGGAATGGTGTCGGTTCCTCCCCTGGGCTGAGTACGCACAAAACTCCTTGCGTCAGGACACCACGGGTCTCACACCCTTCCAGTGCGTGTTGGGGTTCCAGCCGCCGCTGTTTCCGTGGTCCGATGAACCTTCCCACGTGCCGTCGGTGGACTACTGGTTCCGGGAGAGCCTCAAGGTGTGGGAATCGGCTCATACCCAACTACGCCGGGCTGTGAGGGAGACCCAGAGGCACGCTGATGCCCGGAGACGTGAAACACCCACCTACCTGCCCGGGGACTTGGTCTGGCTGTCTACCCGGGACCTCCGACTTCGGCTCCCCTGTAGAAAGCTGAGCCCCAGGTACATCGGGCCCTTCAGAGTAGAGAGAAGGATCAATGAGGCGACCTACAGGCTGGACCTGCCTCCCCGGTACCGCATTCACCCCGCTTTCCACGTGTCTCTCCTAAAGCCTTATGTTCCGCCGGCGTCACGGGATCCAGATGGGACATCGGGGCCACCGCCTCCGGAGATCCTGGACCAGCCCTCGGTCTACTCGGTACGGGAGGTGTTGGACTCCCGTCGTCGTGCTGGCGGTCTGGAATACCTGGTGGACTGGGAGGGTTACGGCCCGGAGGAGCGGTCGTGGGTGGCACGGCGGGACATCCTTGACCCGGCGCTCCTCGTGGAGTTTCATGCGTCTCATCCGCTACGGCCGGCGCCCCGGGGCCGGGGCCGACCCAGGCGGAGGGTCTGGGCGTCGAGAGCCGCCCCTGGGGGAGGGGGTACTGTCAGGGATCCACCAGCCACACCCTCTCTTGAGCCACACATTCCTCCTAGCAGCTCCCCGTCCTACTAATCACACACACCTGTCTCTCATCAGCTCACACTACATAAGCACACACTTCCAAACGCTCCCCGTCTGTTCTACCAGTTAGTCTGGAGAACTTCACTGGACCTTCTGACTGCTCTCTCTATGGACTACCTCTTTGTGGATTGTCACCAAGGACTTATCTCATTGTGGTTCTAGTCTGTGGATATATCTTATGAACTGCTCTTGGCCTGTGCCTTCAGTGATCCTATGCTTACTGCTGTGTTGGTTTGTCTACATTCCCTACATCATTAAACAATTCTTTGTTCTGTTGAACTTCGGCTTCTGCTCGTCCTTCCAGCCTGACACATCATTACTGCCTCAAACACAATTAAGTAAAACGTTTATAACAGTTAATTTGCTGTTTAGTAAACTAAACCAAATACTGCAGGTGCCTTTTTTCCAGGTTTCAGGAGATTAACCAGGGTTGCCAGGTCTCGGCAACATCCCCACCCAATTCCAAGCCTGAAGGGTGCTAGTTTCTGTCAGTCTCCATAGTCATTTAAAAAAATAGTAGGACATGCGCGCTATTGAGAACGTTCACCAAAATTGACAGCAAAAAAAAACTTCTTTTTTCCAGGCAAGATGGGAAACAGATTATCTTTTTACCGAGTTTAAGGAGGCACTTGACATTGATTTAATTGTGCACCAGCAGGAGAAGCAACAGGTTTCTTATTGAGACATTTTGGTAGTAGGAATGCTGTCTGAAATGATCTATAAATAAATAAGGAAATTTATGCACTGAATTGTTTTTATATGTATTATTTTATTAATGTAAACATTTTTTTAAAGGGATAGTTCACTCAAAAAGGAAACTTCTTAACAGTTAAAGGCTATTTGAATGTTCATTGAATTCATTGTACACTGAGTTCCCTCAATAAAGATTTAATAAAAAAAAAATAATAAAACATGTTAGTCGGAATTATTCTGGTATGAGGGAAACAAAAATAATACTGGCCCTCATCACTATGAAAGTTCCATCCTTGATCTATGCATTTGAGCGCTGAGGTGCTTGATTAAGCAGTGGTAAATGCTTGGATTTAAACTCAAAAGCATCCGAGAAAACACCTTAACCACTGATATAACAGTTCCAGTACCAGTTTAGACCTTTCTACATATTCCTTATTTAGGGATTGTTAAAAATTGAACATTTAAAAATCGAAATGTTATGCCCCAAAAACTTAAATTCGCTTTTCTAGGCCTTAAATAATTTAAAGCAGGTATTCATTGTCCGATGTCCACGGAACGCCAGCTCTAATGCTCGTTAAAATGCTCCTGCGCCACTTTAAAATGTTCCTTTTTTCGCTAGTCTAAATATAATTTGCTGTATTATGACTACAAATGAGATCAACAAGCAACGGCCAATCAGCCTTCTGTTATTAACGGAAATCTCCCTTCCGATTGTACCAAAGTATTTGATTTTTCAGCTATGAATTTAATAGGTTAAGGTCAGTTTCTAACAACGTAATTTTAATTGTTATTATAACTGTTATATTACTACTTGTCCAAATGTCTGCTGTAAATGCCCGATTTGCGCTTTAGATCCAACGGATCTGTTTTTTACTCTATAGTTTTTCACTATCCAAGCAGACAGCATATCCGAAGGGCATTCAACAATCCGGAGGTAAAAAACAAAAGTAAAATAAAAAATGCTTATCTAGAGAGCAGCGGGTTTGTCGTGACCCACCTCTGTAGTTCATTCGCTTGTTCTTTTTTTCCCTCTCTCCACTCAACAGTCTCACCCGGACAAACACAGATCTGAAAATAACTCCCTTACCTCTCTTTCTCCAGATAAACAGAATGCAGCTGTGATTGCTGCTTTCAGCTTTATCTCTGCTATTTTTTTCCCCCTCTGCCATTATATACTTGCTTCAGTCTCCCGTGTATTTAGTAATGACCTCTCTTTCCTTCGGGTTCGGGAACAATCCAAAAAAAGCTGTACTTTTTCCCTTCCCTCCATTTGCTTTCACTCAAGTGCAGAGATTTTGGAGGGTTGTTTATTTTCCCTGTTGATATCTACAATGGCAAAAAATAATGAACCAAAACATACCATGTTATTTGCTTAGCAATCATATAAGTATTAATACGCATCTGCATACGTTTGCATACAGCTAGCAAACTAGATAGCAGGTTTTGCTCTAGCTAGCGTAAACACAATGTACAGAGCACACCTCTTTGGGTTGTTTGCATTGTTTCCAGTGGGTTTTTCTAACTAAACCCGGGCTCTTTTTATGGTCTGGTTCATGTCTATAATTGTACAGACTTACAAAGTGCTCAGCAGGAGGCAAGTATGGTTAGCGAACAAAAAATGACAAAATAAGACGTTATAAAGTTCTATATCCAGATTAACAACTTTGCAAAAATGATTGGTGTTACAAAATGAGAACAAAAAATAATAATAAACGCTTTACCTGTTCATGAAGGAACCCGATTTCTTGATTTCCTGATGGACTGCCGGCTCATGCCTCTCAGGAGACCTAAAATTGGGCCATAATTACACGATGATTCTCCATCCATTCACATTTTGTACTGAGCTCACAGTAGGAATCGGAAAATGGGAGCTCTAACTGTAACTATTGTAGTTTCCTTCTACCATTAAAAAAGTGTCACTTCCACTGAGAAGATACCAATTATAATTCCTCAACCCTCTACCATACCGATTGCCATCAATATAGCTAGATATTAAAAGATATATATTATATGATTAATTTTTAGTACGTAAGCAAAAATTGAGCCTAGCACAAAAAAAAATACATGGAGATTGGAAAAATGAATTCTTTCATATCGGTAGTTATTTTGCGTAGACGTCAACTTGGTGCTCGAGCATTTCTATTATACTGATTGGATTACCCGTTCCAATATATGTAAAAAAAAAATTCAATGATTTTATATGTCATTAAAACACTGTTTTGTTTACATGCAGTCTATAGTGCAGCATGAGTCCTGCCCCATTGGACCTCTTGTGCACTAGGTGCAATAAAAAATCTAATGGGGCAGTAATCTTACTACCCCACTGTACTGGCTTATAGAGTAACACCACCTTATTTCTTAAAGCATAATATTTGTTGATCAGCAACTTGAAATGGCCTCCTGGACACCACTGGTGATAATTAGAGAAATCCCACTGTTGACTGAATAAACAGTCAAATTACAGTCAAAACAGAACCGTTGATTGTAGTCTAAACATCTAACGTGGAACACAATGAAACGATGTAAGAAGTTACTATTAAAATTACAGAATAACGTAGGTAAACTAGTCAATAACTAGTTTCATCTATACCAGGGATGAGCAACTGGACATTCCACGTTCAATCCCTTTTTACTCTCATTATAGACTTCACTTCTTCTAGAAGATGTTCCACTAGATTTTGGAGATTCTGGAGATGCTTGGAAAAGATTTGTGCTCAGGAGGCCTGGGGTGCAGTCAGAATTCAGAATTAGGGTGCAGTAAGAAATTATGTATTTTTTCTGTGCGGCCCGGTACCAATTGACAGACGGACCGGTGCCGGGCGTTGGGGACCAAAGTCTTATACAATTGTAGAAGACAGTGGTCCTATAAGACAGAGGTTCCCAACGCCCGGCATCGGTCCGTAGGTCAATTGGTACCGGAGCGCACAGAAAGAGTACATAATTCACATTATTTCCGTTTATTTATTACCTGATCCTGAACAATGTTTTATTTTGGAAAATGACCGGATTCTCTCCGCCACATCTGTCTATGACTCACTCTTGATGCATGTCATGATGCCTCGGTCCCATGTCTTACATCCATCCTCCACCTTCTTAAAGGGGCTCCGGCCGCTAACACATAATACATTACCGCTAAATTCAAACCCCCAAGCGAGCAAAATAACCAAAAAACAACACAGGGGATTTACTTTTTATTATTATATTTAGAAAATACCAGTTTTTATGGTTGTATCATTTTATTTTGTTGTATTGATCCACCACACCTTAAAGGCCGGTCCGTGAAAATATTGTCCGACATTAAACTGGTCCGTGGCGCAAAAAAGGTTGGTATAAGATGTATACGCATTAACTATAATAGGACCGTACATAATTTTAGAAACTGGGAATCACCTGTTTGTACAGGAAGTTAAATACGGTTTGTGATTTATTTATTTTTCTATTGGAATCAGCAAGTTAACACTGCAGCGCTTAGGCCCGTCCTAATTTGTCATGCCTATAAATTAGTGTGCTCTCCACACTCGCACAAATGACGACTTTTTCCCTTAATCCGTCGATGCAGCGGGATTCGTTCGAGTCGGAAACGATGAGCTTCGGCGTCTCCCGAGATCTCCTCTTAGCACGTACCGCCGGGATAAGACAGCTAATTATTTTAACTTAACAACAAATTGTTTCGTTGCTGCTACCGAAGTTCACACAAAAGTCTTTTTTTTTAACTACGGTTTAAAATCCACATTCGCTGTGAACGTAGCATAAAAAAAAAGTGTCTCGTTAATTTTTACGACGCCGATGATACTTTATAAAAGCGAAACAAATATATTTACAGAACAGTCAGCCAACAGCATTATCAGTCAATTAGGCACTTTACACATGGTCAGAAATGTTCTCCGGGCCTTTCTTTCTCTCGAACGGTCTCCTAATGATCGGAAGCAAATTTACATATTTACAGATAAATAAAACTGGGACTGTGTCTGGCACTTGAGTTACATTCTCCCTTTTGATTCTATTCACTCGGTCAATATTTCAATTATGTGTGTTTAATACCTTTTAAACTCCAATTCTATTGCTAGACACTATATTGGTTTGCGGAGAGCATAAGATATGAACATTTTGTTCTATACTTACTGTTATAATAATCTCTATACCTCTATGCAGATGTTCTTCTAGATGTTGAAATGTACTTGTGGAAATTTTGGGCTCATTCAGCCAGTCATGGTACTGATGTCATTGAGGTGAGGAGGCCTGGAGTGCACTTGGTGTTCCAATTCATCCCATAGGGTCTATAGATGTATAGCAGGCCACAACGGATCTTCCACTCCAACCCAAAAAAGCATATCTTCATAGAGCTCGCTTTGTATACAGGGGCACTGGCAGGCTAGAACAGATTTTCTAGACCTGTTGAGTGAAGGAGAAATTTCATCCTATACTTGGAGAAGAATCACATACAGTCTTATGTGAAATACATTTGAATTTACCATCAAATCTGTATCTTCTTGTTATGTGCTCTGAGAAAGAGAATATCTGATGTTGTATTTAATCAATTTTTGCTTATTAAGCAAAATAACGGGATATTGCCTTTATATCTTTCATGAAATAATGACATTTTTTTAAGGACTTCCACTGTGCTCTTTTTTCCCTATTTGTTTTCACTCAAGTGCAGATATTTTTGTTTATTTTTTTCTCCATAGAGAGCTACAGCGACTAAAATAATGAACTGAAACATAACGTGCTAGTTTCTCAGCAATCATATGAGTAATAATAGAAGTATGTGTTATTAAGCTTGTGCAAAGGCTCACAACATCTACATATGTTTACATACAACTAGCAAACTAGCTCGCTAGCCAGAGGTGGCAAGTAACAAAGTACAAATACTTCGTTACTGTACTTAAGTAGATTTTTCTGGTATCAGTTTTTTACTCCACTATTTATTTTCCAGACAACTTTTTACTTTTACTCATTACATTTTTACACAAATATCTGTACTTTCTACTTCTTACATCTTCAAAACAGACTCATTACTTTAGTTTTAATCCACTGATTTGGTGAAATATTTTTTTTTTATTTTCACTGCGTGCCGATTTCAGCCGAACAACCGATTTCCTGTCATTGCGTGTCGTTTTCAATCCACTGGTGTATAAAGTCCTGACTCTCACTCACCACAGATGTAGACTAGTTTATGAAGATAAGAATCAGCAGGCAGAAGGCAGTAAGAAGTTTAGGGTTAATGTGGATGAGACAGAGGGAGTCAGTGATGAGTACATGACTGAGAACAGACACATTCCTGATCATCATCATCTTTTCTCTGCTTGTGTTCTGTATGTGGATCTTCAGCCTGGACACATTCATTAGGTAACAACATTTTTAATTCGTTTTGTATTAATATATAAATATATATGTATGTATGTATGTATGTACAGTGGTACTCCGCTTATCGACTTTAATCCGTTCCTTAAAACCGGTTGAAATGCGAAAAGGTCGAAGAGCGAATGTAATTATCCCATAAGAAATAATGGAAAACCAATTAATCCGTTCCCGACCTCCACCGATACCCATTTATTAACAATTTTTCCCTGTTTTTAGCAGCATTAATACTAAATAATACAAGTACATAAATAATACTGTATATAATTGTTATGCAGCGTAATGAGTGGAGGCAAAGCCGGAGCACAGTTCACTTTGGTTTAACGAAAACACGGAGAGTTTAACACAAAAACACACACACACACGGCAGTCCATAGAATCCCGACAAACGAGAGAGAGAGATATCCGTGGTACGCCCTGGAGGGGCGAGGTCCACGGGCGAACGCACGGGAGGAAAAAGGTAATCCGGGGTGCCGTGGAGAGCGCGTGGAGTCTGGAAAGGAAGAAACGCATAGGAATATGTGTGACAGTGAAAACACAGACAAACATGCACCAAACACCTTCACATATCAACAATAACCGACAAGGAGTGTGGATGAATGAGGGGTTTATATAGGAGCTGGGGATGAGTGAATAATGAGCCCCAGGTGTGCATTGTTGAAGCCGGGGGCTTCAGGGAAAGCGGAGGTTTTGACAACCACTGAAGGGGGCGTGGCAGGTGGATTTCTGACAATAATACAGTAAAAAGTATAAATTAAAAACATTACAAAAGTAACAAAAAAAAATGCTCCACGTCGGTCGGGGTAAAAAAAGGTCGATAAGCGGGCATTTGGTCGTTCAGCGGGCGCAAATTTCGGTCGTAAAACTGTTCGCTAAGCTAAAAGGTAAATGTCCAAACCGGTCGATAAGCGGGGGACCACTGTGTATGTATATTTGGCTGTCAAAATGAAAAATTTTTTTAAACGGTACGAAATTTTATTACCGCGCTATCAATTCAGCGCGCATTTCTGTTTCACCATTTTTATAAAGAATGTAAATAAATAAATAAATAAATAAAAAAGAGCCGAAATTTAAACCTTTGGCAAAAAATACATTATATACAATAAATAAACTCCAGATAAAATATTTGTAATCAGTAAACTTTTGTTTTATTTATGCACCAAGTCTCAAATTAAACACCAAAATTCGCCAATCTATTAACCCTATAGGTGTCGTTTTGTGGGGTTTTCCCTCATTTAATATCTCGCTATCTTTGTCTCTCTATTTTCTCTATCTAATTGTCTCTGTGTCTCTTTTAGTAAATGTCTCTGTCTCCCTGTATATGTCTCTCTCTTGCTGTCTCTCTATTTGTTTCTCACTCTTTCTAAAGCTGTGTCTGTGTCTCTTTGTCTTTGTCTCTGTCTCTGTCTTTCCTGCTTACTTACATGTCTAACAAAGTTTTGAGTTTTGAAGTAATGCCATTAGCGATCTATGATGAAAGACTTCCCGGGTTCGATTCTTACCTCTAGTTTCATATTGAACATTATAACAAGTTTTTAAAAACAGAACAATGAAAGGTCATTAAAAGTGGTTGCTGGTAAATCATGGTATATCAGTGGTGCAGGTGTTGGAGATGTGGTTCTTGTACCTGAGTCACTTCTCATAGACTTCCGGTTACTGAGAGAATGTACAGGAAGGAGAAGTTTTGACCCTTTACCATGATGATCTAAGAGAAAACACTGGTCTCCTAACTATAGAAAAGCCAAGAGTCCAATAAGCAAAGGCTTGTTTGCCTCTCCTGTGTTGGTGTAATGGTCAGTGAAGTGGTTGCTGCTATCTGACTCACCTGGTTCGATTCCTACTGCTTAGCTTTCCTTTAAATTGTTTAAAAAGTTTTAAAAAAGAACCAAAAAAGGTCCTAAAAAATCCAATTCTTGCAGGAGATCCTGTGGCTCAATTGGAAGAGCTTTGCCTCTGGGTTGAGAGGTTGCCGGTTCAAACCCCGGCCAGGGCTCAAAGTTAAGAGTGTGGAAGGTTCCGGTGGCTGTAGTAAGGAAGGCATCAGGAATGGCTGCGTGAAAGGTTGGATGTGGATGGTTTCGGAGGGCGTATCCTAAAGCAGGGGGGCAATATCCGGGCATCTGCCCCCCCAGCGTCTGAGAAGCTGAAAACAGGGGGTTATGAAGCAAAAACGTCCAAAAAAGTATTGACTTAGTTTTGCATATATAGGGAAAAATGCTGCCAAAAATCACCCTCACTTTTTCTGAGGCTGTGAAGCAGCAGGTCTTCACAATCTTTGTTCACAGTCAACCACTCTTTTGCTCACCACACACTACTTTCCACACAGCTTACCCAGTGTGGGCACATGCCAGAGTCAAACCAGCAACCTCTGAGCTCAGAGGCAAGGCTTTTACCACAAAGCCATCAAGTCCCACAACACAACTTCTTTTTTTTGGGGGTTTATCCTTTGTTTCATGCTTCAAAGCAAGAAATTCAGACCAGACAGAAACACAGAAAGCAGGATTCGAACCCTGAACCTCACCAACAGCAAAACACCAGTCTTAACCCACTGAACCATCGGGAAGGACCTGCTGTGAAGATTGTTTAGAGCAGGTCTATCTTTTTGTTCAAACCATCAACACAAGAATATAATGCTAAAGACATACGTAGGAAGCAAAACCATATCATGACTAGCAGGGACAAAGCAGGATTCGAACCCTGATTCACACCATTAGCGAGGCACCAGCATTAACCTACTGAACCATCAGGAAGGACAAGCTGGAACGCTTGTTTAGAGCAGATCTTTTTTTTTGACCCATTAAAACAAGAATATGAAGATGTAGGAATCAGGAATTTAACCTACCTCATGACTAGCAGACAGAAAGCCAGGTTTGAACACTGACCACCAATATTAGCAAAGTACCAGCCTTAACCCACTAAGCCATCAGAAAAAAAGCAGGATAGGAAGCTTGATTAGAGCAGGTCTATTATTCTTTTCAAACCATCAACACAAGAATTTAACGCTAAAGAAAGATGTAGGAAGCGAATTCAGATGTAAGTAGCACAAGTTGAACCCACATTGTAAAAAACAGGAAGGAAGCAGGATTCGAACCCTGATCCCCACCACCAGCGAGACACCAACGTTAACCCATTGAACCATCAGGGAGGACAGGCTCGGAAGCTTGTTTAAAACAGGTCTATCTTTCTTTTCAACCCATTAAAAACAAAAATATATCGCTAAAGAAAGATGTAGGAAGTGAATCCTGATCGTGACTGGCAAGCAGAAAGCAGGACTCGAACCCTGAATCCCACCAAAAGTGAGACACCTGCTTTAACCCACTGAACTATCAGAGAAGACAGGCCAGGAAGTTTGTTTAGAGCAGGTCTATCTACCTTTAAACCATCAACACAAGAATATGAAGCTAAAGAAAGATTTAGGTAGCAGGAACATAACCTACATCGCAACTAATCCTTAATATCAAGTCAAGTCAAGAGTCTTTTATTGTCATTTCTACTATACACAGTGGTACACAGTACACAGTAAAAATGAGACAACGTTCCTCCGGAACCCTGGTGCTACACTAAACAACAACAAGCTACATAAAGTGCATCGAGTGCAACCTAGTGCAAACAGTGCAGACAGAAAACACAAGACAAGACACAAAACCTGAGACAGCGCCAACTAGTAAACCTACTGTATACTCTGAATATACAGTACTGTCTGAGGAGAAGTGTAAAAACTATTCCTGGGACTGAAAATAAACAGACACAATGTAGTGCAAAATACAGCAGCAGTCAAGAGGTGCAAAAAACAGCATGTAAACAGTATAGTACGGTAGAGTATAAATAATAATAAATAAATGATGGTGAAATGGGCTGAGATGAGTAATGAGTTTGTGTTGAGTGTTAAGTCTAGGACTTCAGTGAGGCACCAGCTTTAACCCATTGAACCATGGAAGAGATCAGACTGGGAAGCATGTTTAGATGAGGCACAAGCCTTAAACCACTGAGCGACCACTGCTGAAAAGCATGTGTGCTTTTTTGGAGGGTTCATACTTTTTTTCATGCCAGCACAGTAAGAAAGAAGGCATGTAGGACTGGCTTTAAAACCTTATCACCAGCATGGACTATATTTTAAGGAACATGTTCAGGTACAAGCCTTAACCCACTGAGCTACCACAGAAGTGCTTTTTTTTATTTTATTTTTTTTGGTGGAGTTATCTTTCATTAAAGACCAGGAAATCAAGAAATTAATCCAACACAGAATTAAAATGTTTTCAGAGTGGACAAGGTCCAGAAGTTTTATTTACCAACACAGTAACCACCAGCTCGAGCAGGAATCAAACTCTCAAACTCATTCTCGTGGGGACCCTGACATTAACCCACTAGGCTATCACATCCATCTATCGATCTGTCGATCTATCGATCTATCTTATATGATGTGGGTCCAGTTAACAGCTAAAACAGGTTAAAGTAATAACTACCTTTTATGTAAGTACATGTCAGAGCCAAGACTTCTTTACTTTCACTTGAGTAAAAAAGTATAATCAGTACTTCAACTTTTACCCGAGTATTTTAAAACATGAGTATCTGTACTTCTACTTAAGTAAAGGATGTGTGTACTTTTGCCACCTCTGTCGCTAGCTATGCTTTAGCTAGCATAAACACAACAGAGAAAGAAAATATTTTTCTTTTGGGTTGTTTGCATAGTTTCCAGAGGGTTTTTATAATTGAACCTGGGTTCTGTGGATAGTTAATGGTTGGTAAATGTTTTTGATTCTCCAGACTTTAAACAAAAATAAAATAAAAACTCTTAGCATGAGGCAAATCTGGTTTAGCTAGCGAATACGAGATGACAAAATGAGAGTGATGCAGTTCTATATCCAGCTGAACAACTTTGCACAAATAATCGATGTCCAAAAAAAAACCCTCTTTTTTTTTTTTCTAAAACTTTTTGTTTATAAAGAAACCCGATTTCTCGATTTACCAGTAATTTTGTTAAATACATTTGAATTTACCATCAAATCTGTATACAGTATTCTCTCTGCTCTGAGAAATCGCGTACCCGATTTCATATTCGATCCAATTAGAATTTTTGATGAAATAAATGCATCATTTGGAGGACTTTTTGTGATCCAGGGCTTCCACTGTGCTTTTCAGAAACCTTAAATGAAAAAAAAAAGAAATAAAAAAATCGAACTAGCACTTACATATGCTCCTTATTCAAGTGGTGTTCAGAGCCCAGGGCTGTATACACGCTCCAGGGCTCGGGCTCAAGGGAATACGGCAATCGAACCAAACCTAGCAAGCGGGCGCGTGAATGACAGCATAGTAAACGAAGCTGTTCGTAAGGACTTTCCTTGCCGTAGCTGTTTACACAGGGATTATTCCTATAATGATGCACAGCACACGCATCAATGTCATAAGGTCTCGCCGAGGACCACAGAGGGCTGGGTTGTTGTGCGGGTTAGATGCAGTCTTTACCAACATCTCAACTTTTTTTTTTTTCTTAGATATTACATTAAATACTGTGTTGCAAACAGTGTTCCTGGAGAGCAAAGTGAAATCCGTGCCCAGAGTAAACACGGGTACATGGTGAACGAAACGATCTGTCTGTCTGTCTGCCTGCCTGTCTGTCTGTCTGTCTGTCTGTCTGTCTGTCTGTCTGTCTGTCTGTCTATCTATCTATCTATCTATCTATCTATCTATCTATCTATCTATCTACACAACTATCCATCTATCTATCAATCCATCCATCCATCCATCCATCCATCCATCCATTCATCCATCCATCCATCCATCTATTCAGTTTCCTCAGTTTTCATTGGTATGTTGCAGTCATGCCCCTGGAAAGTGATGGGAAGGTCGTGAGTTCAAGTCCCCGCACCACCACTACTGGGCCCCTGAGCAAGGCCCCTTAACCCTCAACTGCCCTGTATAAATACAAATATCCAAAGATAATTGTTGGATAAGGGCATCTGCCAATTGCCATAAATGTACATATAAATGTACTAAAGGTACTTTATGGAGTTATGTGAATTTTGTTTTTTTTAGGAATGTATCGTGTCATAATGACGTTCTCATGCTGATATTCTCTGTTTGCTTCTTCTTACACAACATATGTGCAGAGGTATTTGATTTTTTTGTGTCGTGCATGTAACACGTGTGGGAGTATGTTTCGCCACAGTGTATATATACAGAAGATTGCACAAGCAGCGAAAACCTCAAAAAGAACAGCATGTAGGCTACAGGAAATGACTCCTCAATCAATCCTTTTTAAATCAATCCGGTTTAAAAAAGTTAGCAAAAACAAAAAGGTCATTCGATTTGTGTTTTTTAGGAAAAACGAATGGTGAAACGTATCGGTTTCTCTATAATATTGATGCTTTCTATGGCCGTGGCTTTATAATGATATAGATTTAGAGGTGGATCAGATCAGGTAGGACACCACTGAAGTCTTGGTTTCGAAACAGCAAAATAGACAAGAATGAAAAACGTCCTTGATGGAGAACTGCGCCTTTTCTTCCATTCGATGCTTCCTCTGCGCGGTCTTCTTTCTCCGGGTATCCGCAGCAAGTCTTTGCTTTTACAGTCTGTCGTTTTCTTTTACTGACTGAGAAAGAGACAGACAGAGAGACAGAGAAAGAACTGGTGAGAGCGATAGAGCCCTTGAAGACTCCACACTCATCAAGGTAGAAAGGGGCCACTGTGATTCCCCTATTTTTCTCGCTCTCTCCCCTCCGTTTTCTTGTGACAGAGCGAAAAGCGACGGAGCATTTTCATCTGCCAGAGGTGAAACGAACTAGCGGGGTGTAAGTAGTGAAAGAAGTAAAAGCTAGAGATGGGCGGGAAGCGATACGCAGAGTGGTTGGGAATCATTATGAAGCACAGGGAGACTTGAGAGAGAGAGAGAAAGGAAGATAAAAAGGGAAAAGAGAGAGAGAGAGAGAGAGAGGGGCGGCTGTGGCGTGCCACGTAATCACGTTAGCATGCTTCCCGGAATGAAGTTCCAACACTCTTCGGGAGTGCAAAATATTTCCTCTCCAACATTTAACATGCAAATCGTCTCCAGGATCTTGGCTTTTGTATTTGTTCCACCAACCGCAATGGCGGCACCCCCTGGTGGTTAGACAGTAGAACAGCGCAGCAGGGTAGGATATCAAGCAACTCTTTTCCCGATTCTTCTGTATTCATTACTCTTTTTTTTTTTTTTTGGGCCATGTTTTAATCCCTGTTGTTTTGTTCACACTCCTACTGCACTCCACGGCACACACTGATCTGCACCACGTGGCGTCAGCAGGGATGGAGGGAAATGATTCATAGTAAATGATAGTAAATCATCAATGACGTCAACGGACAGCAACTTTAAGACAGCTGGGGTATTGAATAAGGAAGTTGTGTGTGTCAGTGTGGGATAGAAGCCAATTCACCAATTATGGTATAGCATTTCCATAATTAATAGGACAAACATTGTCCACAACTAGTTCCCATTTCATGCTTCACTCATCTCTTCTGGGAAGATGTTCCACTAGATTTTGGATTTTGCTTGTGGAAAATTGTAGTCATTCTGCCACTCAGGTACTGATGTAGATGAGGAGGTCTGGGTTGCCATTCTAATTCGGGAACTATAGGCTCTATAGCAGGCCACTCAAGATCTTTTTCTCCAACCCATGTAAAGCAGATCTTTATAGAGATCACTTTTTTAATGCTGGACCATGACAAGATGGGTTCTCCTAGCTCAATGCGAAAGATATTATATACAATGGTGAATGCGGTGACATTTTGTAGAAATGGGTGGAAAACTCAGGTGTCCCAATACTTTTGGGAAAAAAAAGATTTATTTTTCTATAATCAAAATACTGCAGATAGATTGGGGGTGAAATCTGGCAACCCTACTGACAATGTGTAGTGCAAAATGCTATATTCTTTTCTAATGGATGCGTTTTTTTTTTCTGTGTGTACATGTGTATGTTCACACACAGGACAAGGCCACAGCAGACGATCAGCAATCCTGGGACAGCTTTAAGAAAATGATAACTGAGACATCATCTGTTTCGGGCGGACAGAAAGCGGATCGCGTCGAGCTGCACAGTAAAACCTGGGACGCTTCCACCGCAAACACTCCGGACACATCCGAGGGAGACTTCCAGACTGAAGTGTGAGGAAAAAAACCCTTGCCAAAAAAAAAATACAAATAAAAACTGGAATGAGATGTACCAAAAGGAGAAACTACAAAAGAGGATTATACATTTGTTTACGAGAATAGACCATTCAAATACAAAAAAAAACAACAAAAAAACATATATTTTCACACGGACCCTTTCAGCCAATGAAAAAAAAGGGGCTCGGCGAGTATACGAGAGAATTTTTAATGAACTGTTTCTGAAAATGTCTTGATTTTACTCCGGAAAGGATTCTCTTTCACACATTTGGAAAATTTGGAAGAAAAAAAAATATTTCTGCACCATCGTTTTTTATAGAGATTTCAAAAAACAAAACAAACAAAAAAAATGAAACCCACCACCGTATTCATGTTTTCGCAACACATGACCAGCGCCGTAGTTATTTTTTCCTTTCCGCCTTTATGTCCTGTCTTTCCTAATAAATGACTTTTTTTTTTGAGGGGGGGGGGGGGGGGAACAGGGAGAGGTTTAACACGATTCATTAATAGAATCAAGAAGAAAACCTCTTTTTGAACTTTTTTATTTCCATTTTGCTGATTCGTTTGCCGAAACAGTGGGAGATTAAACAAAAAAATCAGTGCAAGTACGTTTTTTTCCTGATGGATGTTTTTTTTTTTGCTATGTTCCTTTTTTAATTAAATAGCGATCGAATATTGTGTGTTATTCTAAGTCAATTGCATAAGAAAATAATCAAGAGGGGAAAAAAAAGAGATATCGTTTCAATATACCCCACCGATTCTGTTCATCTCAGCCGAAAACACTCATGAAGATCCCATTTCTGCGAGATAAAATGCAGTGCTCCTGCAGTATCTCTCTTTGCTCTGTGGTATCATTCACCCGCTGCTTGGAGTGCTTATTGATTCCGAGTTGATTCAGTGGCTGCTATCCACTTAAAATGGAGGAGAGAGGGAGGGAGGGGGGGATAAAAAAGGCCGTTGCCAGTGACCCTAAACTATCCGTTAGCGAAAAGTCTATTTGTAATAGAGGCTCAATAAAGGAATTTGTAAAAGGCTAAGCAATGCCATAACAGCAGAGCCTGCATCAGCATTGCTCAGAGAGATCTATTGCTCCTCATTTCTCTGGTGAAGTCGTACCGAAGTCATGGAAGTCAAAAGAAAAAAAAAAGCGGTTTGTTCTTCCTGCACTTTGGGGGTTTCCTCAGGGTACTCCAGTTTCCTTTGTCATTCCAAAAGAAGTGTGGCTGATTGCGCCATGTCCAAAGGGTCCCGAATATGTGTGTACGAGTGTGTATGTAAAGACATGGCAACCCATCATGTCCTTATGGAAAAGGGATGGATGGATGAATGGATGGATGGATGGATGGATGAATGAATGGTCAATTACATCATTTGCTCATGCTCTATGGTACAAAACTGCACTGTTCCTTGTTGCCAAGTTGTTAAAAAATACTTGTACTATAACTATAAAGTAAACTACACCTAGAAAGGTATGCAGCTTTACTATAATCCAAGGTATGCCATCAGCCCACTTTGGAGACACCCAATGCCATTTCTAAACATCCCATTCCACATTATGTCCCCATTTTCTCTTATTATAACCTCCAGTCTTTTGAAAAGATGTTCTACCAGTCATTTTTTTTGTGGAGATTTGGAGCTCATTGAGCCACAAGGGCATTAGTAAAGTCAAGGACTAATGTAGGTGAGGAGGTCTGGGGTGCAGTCAGTGCTCTAAATCATTCTAAAGGTGTTTGATAGGGTTTTTTAGCAGGTCATTGAATATCTTCAACTCCAACTTATGTAAAACATATCTTCATGGAGCTGGCTTTGTATGCAGGGGTCTGGAACGTGCTGAAGAATATTACATGGCCTACTAAAGGTAGAAAATACAGCACACCAGTTACAAAAGAAAAAATAATGGAAAAGCTTAATTTCTGACATGGTCTACCTGAACCAAATGTCTGCCTGAATATTGTATTGTTCTCTAATCACAGACTTTTAATCAGAATCTTTGTTTTTTTTCAATGGAAAACACAAGAAAATACACAATTCAGATTCTAGCAATGGCCACTATTTGGAAAATATGGTTCAAACTCACATTAATGCTAAATCTTACATGCGGTTCGGAGATATTTGGCGGTCTGGAAAAACCGAGTTTGGTTTTGAAAGGTGCACATGAACAAAAAAAAAAATTTCCAACACACTTTATTATTCATTGTATTATTTAGGCTACGTTATAACCTTGTTTTCGCTGCCTGTCTAGAACGATCAGAGCAGTTTAACAAACACCTGAATCTAAAATAAATCCTCGCTAGCATGATTCCCTCACTGTTTGATCACATTGCATGGGGCACAGGAGTCCTCAGAAGGATCAATGTCCTAATTAAAAGACATTGATTATGAATTTTTTTCCCAAGATTCATTTTTCGATGCTATGAGTAATATTTACCTCAGGTTGTGAGATAAGATGGGATGGGATGCTAACACAATCCCAAAAAGAAAAATCTAGCGGAGTCGTGAATGAAATCTTGGAGATAACAATATACCATGTATAGTTTAGTGCGTTCCTCTAGGATATTTACCACAGGATAACACAAAGCTAGCTAAAACAAAGATAAACAAGATTTAGTGCAGCAAAAGGAGCAGTTATTTGTGCAAAAAATGACTGCAATGATGTGTATCAGTCGAGCTTCTTAATGCGGAGAGTGATTGCCTGTGGGAAGGTTTGAAATGGTTGAAAACTTGAAAAAGAGATAGAAATGATTTTATAATAAAATTGATTATGAAAATAACCTAAAACGAGACTTGTGTTTCGATGTTGTGTGTAATAATTTTTACCTCATAAAATTAAAAAGTTTAGTGTAGGAGTGAATAAAGTCTTGGATAGACCCCTATACAGTATAGTAGGGACCAGGACTAGGACTGGTGATGCTACATAAAACATTATTTACCACCGGATAACACAAGCTACATTTAGATGTGTACAAGGATTTAGTGCAACAACAAGGGCAGTTATAGAAAAATGTGAAAAATTTAAAATAGGTCATTAAAAGTATAATTTTATAAGAATAAAATGGTTTTCCCAGACCGCCAAATATTCTGGAACTATTTTTTCTTTTGTTTTTTTTTTTCCCCAGATATGTTTAGCCTGATCTTCTACGCTCTATTGGAGCCGCTTTTAGTTAAAATGTCTCTTTGTGGCTTTCGTACTCATGCGCTAATACGCTTTGGTAAGCCGCAATGCTACGCCCCAAGGATTCGATCCTGGAGAATGTTCACAACAAAAGAAAAAGTACAATATTCTTGTTGGGTTCTTATAAACAAACACTTAAAAACAAACAACAACAAAAAATCAATTTTTTTGTTTAATGCTAACACGCCACTGGCGAAGACTCGGGATGAATCCTGACGTCGCCTGAGTATCGAGGTCATTTTTGTTTCCTCCTTCCCAATGCAGCTCATACCAATTAGGCCAGTTGTGTAAGCTGATGTAACTGCACATGGAGGCTCGGCGAGAGAGAGAGAAAGAGCCAGATAATTACCTTTAGGGCTGACAATTTGTCCTGACATTTTCCTGCCCGGTGCAACAACCATCTGCTCAAAGATCCCCGAAGTCACTACATCATATAGACACAGACCACAGTCCACGACGGCGCCCATTTTGACCTTAAGAACTCATCTGCAGTAATCGAGAACATGTCACTGGGAAACGACCCTTTTCCCTCCACTGTGATTAGAAGCGCTTTCCACTACAATTTGCTGACGGACGAGAAGCGATTATTTTTATGCCCTCAGACGAACTAACGCTCGAGCCGACGTCGCACTCGCAGCCTTTTGTCGAGTAACACCGCTTAGCTAGCGTTAGCGTCGCTTTGAATTGTAAGCGCGCCAGGTAAGTACGATTCACACGCTCCGTGTTTGCACTTGTTTGATTTTAATGCTCCTTCTACTATCAGTGCCTGTTTTTTTTTTTTTTTTTTCATATTGTCACACTGCTTTTTTACTTTTTTTTTGTTAAGTAAAAAGATTTTTTTTTTCATTTTTCATATTTTCGTGTCCAATAAAAGTTTTCATGCGTTAAAACTTGTTTGCATCGACATTTAAAAAATGTCCGCCCCTCCCCTCCTCAATATATGCTTGTATTGATTTTTGCAAAAAAAAAAAAAAAAAGAAAGAAAGAAAGAAAAGGAAAGAAAAACTTTGCCCTACATGACATTTCATTTGATTGCAAAATGTATGTGAAATTGTGTGCATATGCTTGTTGTGAATTGTATGATTGACAAAACAATGACAACCACACTTAATAACCCATCATGATTTTATAAATATATATAACTGACCCCCGCCACAAATCCCCCACCCCCCTGATCCTCCATATTCCCCGAAACGTGTTTGAATCTGAGGCTTCTTCCAAAACCAGCTGTTTTCCTCTAATCTGCAAATTGATTTCACAGAGCGTTCCCTTCGCCACATTTCTGTTTATTTTTTTGTTTTGCTTGTATTTTTTTTTTCTTTTTTTTTTTCTTTTTTTATACAACACACGATTGTACAAAGTAGTCCTTTACTGTTTTCATAGAGTGTCTTTTTATATGAAAATAAATTTTCAACCTGATGCATCTGTGCCTATTCGTATTCTCTTACACAAAATCACAACAATGATGGTGATGATGATGATGATTATGGCAACAGCAATAATAATTATAATCATTATAATGGTGATGAAAAAGAAAAAAAAAAGAAATAATGATCATGACAAGAACAACAACAATAATAATAATAATAATGAGTATACAAAAAAAAGATTAAGAATTATGATAATCGTGATGATTGAAAAACGTGATGATGATTAATTATAATGATAAAAAAAAAGGAATGATGACCATGATATTGACGATGACGATGGTGCTGATGATGGTGAAGTTAATGATTCTTATGATGATGAGAAAAATAAATGATTATAATGGTGGTGATAATCAAAAGAAATGATGATATAAACAATAATAATAATGATGATGATGATGAAAAGAGGAAATGATGATGATGATGATGATGATGATGATGATGATGATAATGATGAGAAAAAGAAATGATGATGGTGATGATGATCAAAAGAAGAAATGATGATTATAACAACAACAATAATAATAATAATAGTAATAACATTATTAATAATAATAATAATAAAAATGAAAATACAAATAAAGAAATAATGATGAAGAATACATATAAAGAACTGCAGATTGCATGAACAGTTCTGTATTTAAGAACCCATAAGTGAACAGTGCACCTGAACAGTGATGGAACGGTAATGAATGGACATCTGGTCCCACATACGGATTCCTTTTAAGTCTGGTTCCTCTCAAAATCATACTTATAGCATCTCATGGGGGTTTTCACACTCCATTTCACTGATCTCTAATTTCAGCTACACACACACACCCACACACACACACACTCATATATATATATATATATATATATATATATATATATATATATATATATATATATATATATATATATATATATATATATATAGAGAGAGAGAGAGAGAGAGAGACTAAAATACATATTTCCCCTTTACACAGCATCCACTTTACACAGCATCCCCTTTACACAGCATCCACTTTACACAACATCCACTTTACACAGCATCCACTTTACACAGCATCCCCTTTACACAGCATCCCCTTTACACAACATCCACTTTACACAGCATCCCCTTTACACAACATCCACTTTACACAGCATCCCCTTTACACAACATCCACTTTACACAGCATCCCCTTTGCACAGCATCCTCTTTACACAGCATCCACTTTACACAACATCCACTTTACACAGCATCCCCTTTACACAACATCCACTTTACACAGCATCCCCTTTGCACAGCATCCCCTTTACACAGCATCCACTTTACACAGCATCCCAATAACCAACATCCACTTTACACAGCATCCCCTTTACACAGCATCCCCTTTACACAGCATCCCCTTTACACAGCATCCCCTTTACACAGCATCCACTTTACACAGCATCCCCTTTACACAGCATCCCCTTTACACAGCATCCACTTTACACAGCATCCACTTTACACAGCATCCACTTTACACAACATCCACTTTACACAGCATCCCCTTTACACAACATCCACTTTACACAGCATCCACTTTACACAGCATCCCAATACACAACATCCACTTTACACAGCATCCCCTTTACACAGCATCCACTTTACACAGCATCCCAATACACAACATCCACTTTACACAGCATCCCAATACACAACATCCACTTTACACAGCATCCACTTTACACAGCATCCACTTTACACAGCATCCCAATACACAACATCCACTTTACACAGCATCCCCTTTACACAGCATCCACTTTACACAGCATCCCCTTTACACAACATCCACTTTACACAGCATCCACTTTACACAGCATCCCCTTTACACAGCATCCACTTTACACAGCATCCACTTTACACAACATCCACTTTACACAGCATCCCAATACACAACATCCACTTTACACAGCATCCCAATACACAACATCCACTTTACACAGCATCCCCTTTACACAACATCCACTTTACACAACATCCACTTTACACAGCATCCCCTTTACACAGCATCCACTTTAATTAAATTCAATTTAATTCAGTTCAGTTAATTTTTATTTGTATTGCACTTTTAACAATGAACATTGTCTCAAAGCAGCTTTACACAGATAATGTGGCGAATAAAAGTAAATATGTTCTTTGTAAGTTCGTTTGTCCCTGATGAGCAACTGTGGCAAGAAAGAAACCTTGAGAGGAACCAGACTCAGGAGGGAACCCATCCTCATCTGGGTTGCACCGAATGTCCATTTGAAGCAGATATACAATGTTGCGGGGTACAGTGATGATGATCAGAAGCGAACTGCACTCCCGAGTCAGTGCAGCAGACTGTTGACATTAACTTTAGTCCCATCCAATCAAAGCTCCCGTTCTTACTCCGGAATTTCATGGAACCACCCAAGGTGTTGATGAGAAACCGTCCCGAGCTGCACAGAGTCGCCTCCAGTCGAAGAAAACACTATCAGAGGCAGCCCTGGACGAAGTGGGAAGATCCACTGAGGGGAAAGGCAGGAACAGTGGTCACTGGAGCCTCAGGAGCATGTTTGACTCGACCGAGAGAGAGAGAGAGAGAGAGAGAGAGAGAGAGAGAGAGAGAGAGAGAGAGAGAGAGAGAGAGAGAGAGGGTGACGGGAAGAGAAGGATATAGATTATTAAGTGTCCTTATTGTTGTATGAAAGTTAATGTCACTGTGCAGTTTGGACTCCGGCAAGACTCGCTATGGCAACATAACTAAAAGGGAGAACCAGAAGATAACACAGACATGAGGATCTCTGGGATAAGAGACGACCCACCACACCACCGTCAACAAACACGAGTGAACGTGTGAATGTGAGGGGACGACAGCATACAAATATTCCAGTTCACCAAACACTCTATATCCATGATCCCTTTAGATCTGAGCCTTTACCTAAGAAAAAAAAATCTACTGATCAAAGGTTTGACTAAATAAATAGGTTTTCAACCTCGACTTGAACACTGAGACTGTGTCCGAGTCCCGAACACTGATTGGAAGGCTGTTTCATAACTGTGGGGCTTTATAAGAGAAAGATCTGCCCCCTGCTGTAGTCTTTGTTATTTGAGGAACCAACAGATAGCCAGCGCCTTTTGATCTAAGTAGGCGTGGAGGATAATACTGGTACAGAAGTTCACTAAGATACTGCGGTGCGAGACCGTTAAGTGCTTTATACATCAGCAGTAGTATTCTATAATCAATGCGAGATTTAATTGGAAACCAGTGTAGACTGATTAAAACAGGGGTGATGTAGTCATATTTCCTAGATTTCCTTTACACAGCATCCCCTTTACACAACATCCACTTTACACAGCATCCCAATACACATCCCAATACACAGCATCCCCTTTACACAGCATCCTCTTTACACAGCATCCCCTTTACACAGCATCCCCTTTGCACAGCATCCTCTTTACACAGCATCCCCTTTACACAGCATCCACTTTACACAGCATCCCCTTTGCACAGCATCCCCTTTACACAGCATCCCCTTTGCACAGCATCCTCTTTACACAGCATCCCCTTTACACAGCATCCACTTTACACAGCATCCCCTTTACACAGCATCCACTTTACACAGCATCCCCTTTGCACAGCATCCACTTTACACAGCATCCCCTTTACACAGCATCCTCTTTACACAGCATCCCCTTTACACAGCATCCACTTTACACAGCATCCCCTTTGCACAGCATCCCCTTTACACAGCATCCCCTTTGCACAGCATCCTCTTTACACAGCATCCACTTTACACAGCATCCCCTTTGCACAGCATCCCCTTTACACAGCATCCACTTTACACAGCATCCCAATAACCAACATCCACTTTACACAGCATCCCCTTTACACAGCATCCCCTTTACACAGCATCCACTTTACACAGCATCCCCTTTACACAGCATCCCCTTTACACAGCATCCACTTTACACAGCATCCCCTTTACACAGCATCCACTTTACACAGCATCCACTTTACACAGCATCCACTTTACACAGCATCCCAATAACCAACATCCACTTTACACAGCATCCCCTTTACACAGCATCCACTTTACACAGCATCCCCTTTACACAACATCCACTTTACACAGCATCCCCTTTGCACAGCATCCCCTTTACACATCATCCACTTTACACAGCATCCCAATAACCAACATCCACTTTACACAGCATCCCCTTTACACAGCATCCCCTTTACACAGCATCCACTTTACACAGCATCCCCTTTACACAGCATCCCCTTTACACAGCATCCACTTTACACAGCATCCCCTTTACACAGCATCCACTTTACACAGCATCCCAATAACCAACATCCACTTTTCATAGCATCCCCTTTACACAGCATCCCCTTTACACAGCATCCACTTTACACAGCATCCACTTTACACAGCATCCCAATAACCAACATCCACTTTACACAGCATCCCCTTTACACAGCATCCCCTTTACACAGCATCCACTTTACACAGTTTCCACCTTTACACAACTTTTCTACCTGTGATTAATCGACATAACCCACTTTCCTTTCTGTCCTTTAACGAACCAAAGCACAGCCCAAACACTCTACAGTCAGCAAATGAATAAATATTCCGCTTGTCCGATGCTATAAAAAGGAATATTAAGAACATCCATAACAGTGATCTGAAAGGACAGCGTGCCGACGTCTTCCCAATTAAACAGCCACACGAGGCAACTCTGAGATGTAATTTGTACACGTTGAGCCGACCTTGGCTGGATACATGCGAGTGAGCGTGTGTGTGTGTGTGTGTGTGTGTGTGTGTCGTATTTAAAGACTAACAGCAGCATCAGCGTGTATATTATGTGTACTGGCTATAGCAAATATTACATTTTCAAAAATAAAATATGCATCCTAATTTAATTCGACCTCACAGCAAACCTGTCGCAATTAGTTCTGATGAACTCATAAAAAAAAGGTGTTTATACACTATACAGACAAAAGTATTGGGACACCTGAATTTTTCAGCCATATGATTCTTCCTACAAACTGTTAACAAAGACTGGAGGCACCCAACTGTATAGGAGGCCTTTGGATTGCATGCTATTTCCCCTTTACTTGAACTAGTAAACCCAAACTCAGAAAACGATGACATGATGATTTTGAAATAAGTCCAGTGTTTTTTGTGTTTTCTTTCCAGCTTCTGTGTTGAATCAATTCTTCACAAAAGCGTCTCATTTCAAGGTCAGTTCTATAGTTTTATATACTTCTTTGCTATATACACTATGTACAATATGGAAAAACAATATTGGGACACCAGTCTTCTCAAACCATATATAGTTCTGTCCCAAAATATACCATATACAGTATATACGGCCTAAATGAGATATTCCACCTACATTTATTCGTATATTCAGATTGAAATTCCTTTAGCACCCTTCTGGCTTTTTTTCACGTCCGATTTAGCCGAAATGAAGTCCACCGTGCTCTTGTGTCACTCAGGGTTTGACCTTAAAGAAGATAATGAGATTAAATTGACTTATTGATACTCGTAGGTTGCCTTGCTTCTTTCCTTAGACCACACTGAATACATTTTTTAAGGTCAGACAATTTGTAAGTGTCAGCATGTTATTTATTTCTATCATGCCCTGCTTGACTCGGTGGATCTGCTTCGTATAGCTATAACGCATTAAAAAAAGAAAGAAAAAGAAACCAACCAGTACAATGTATTCAAGTTCTAAACACGGATTCCAGTGTGATGCGTTATTGGGACCGGAAGAAATTAATGGACTGCGCCAGGAGGAAAACGAAATTCAAGAATCTCGACGCGCTTTCGGTTCCCGCGTTATCGAGAGCAGCAGCCCTTCTTCAAACCTTCATCGCTCTGCGTTTTGAAGGAGGAAGTGAGCGGCGGCTCTCTTAGCACGAGGGAACCGGAGCGATTCGAGTGCGTTTGCATTTCATCGCACTGTTAACTAGATGAGGTTTCTGCCGCCTGGAGGATGGCCAGGGATAAAAGCGAGCACGCCTCGCAAACTCGAGCCTAAGGGGGTACGCTAACGTTCATCCGACTCAAAGAGCAACCCCTAGGCAAGACAAAAATAGATCTATAACAATAGAACACAAAGGCCCTGAAATGCGAAAAAAGGCGTTTGATATCTCGGAGCGAGCGATGAAGCGAATTGGGGGACGTCTTACGGCAATTTGGCCTTCGGTTAATCCACGAACGATCCGAGACGACGACTTTAATTGACGATTTTTTGAACGACACGAGGTGTCGTTTTAGTCTGGAGGTTTGGTCAAGTCGGCTTTGTAGGGTTCGAACCTATTCGAAGCGGTCTTGTCCGAACGAGTGAAAGCCCTGACGCCTGAAAATCAAATCTGCTGTCTCTTATTATTATATTTTTGCAGAATTTGCACAAAAAAAAAAAATCCATTTTCTTTTTTCTCGCATTCAAACCAAAAAGCGGACATAAAAAGCACTCCAGGCTAAAAGAGATTTCTTCCACATTATTCTTGATGGAACGACATGAATCGTGGCACTTCCAAGTGATCAGAATAAATCTCGGAGAATAGGCAAATAGAGGGAGAGGGAGAGAAAGGAAAAAAAAAAAAAAAAAAGCTAATACGGAGTGGCCGGTCATCTTTCTTTCCGTTCTGCCTAGATTTGCTGAAAAGGGCTGCTGTCAGACTAAAGCTCAACTAATGGATTTGCTCGCAATAGAGCTGTGTGCCTCTATATTGACAACTGTCCTCATTGCCCGTGGAGCATTCTTCAGGAAAGTTGGACACTCCAGGCAGTTCTTTCGAGCCCAAAGTAGTTTTTCATTACGTTTTTTCTTTCTCGCGAAAATGAGTTTTCCGTAGACACCGGTGCACTTCAGTCCAGAAAAAAAAAAACAAACAAAAAAAAACAGAACGATATTATCGACAAGGGCCGCCATGAAAGATTATATCTGAAGGCAGCAGCTTATGATTACTGCCTGTTATAAAAGAGTAGGAGAGTGTAGAGGATATGAAACAAACAAACAAAAAAACTTCCTTTTGCTTTCTTATGATTAGGATGGTTTGCTCCAATAGCGTTTTAACCGGGGCTGTAAACAAGGCGCATGACGCACTCACGACACGTGAGCATTTATTCTCAATCTGCCCTTATCCAGAGTGACTTACAACAAAGCAGTTGAGGGTTAAGGTCCTTGCTCAAGGGCCCAGCAGCAACAAGGCTGCATGGTGGTGATGGGGTTTGAGCTTGTGTCCACTGATCCACTAATCACCTATAGGAGATTAAGGCATTGAGAATTTCATTGGAAGGTATTGGAATTGGTATGAAGTTCAAATCCCAGCATTGTTGTACATGCATGATTCCCACTTTGATTGGAGGCCACTCTGTGCAGCTGGGAATAGTTTCTCATCAACGCCTTGGGTGGTTCCATGAAATTCCAGAGTAATAACGGGCGCTTTGAGGATAGATTTGGACTGTAGTTAATGTCAACAGTCTGCTACATTGACTCAGGACTTCATTTTGCTTCTGATCACCATCACTGCACCATGCATCATCATATTTCTGCAATAAATGGACATTTGATGCAACCCAGATGAGGATGGGTTCCCTCTTGAGTCTGGTTCCTCTCAAGGTTTCTTCCTTATGCCATCTCGGGGAGTTTTTCCTCGCCACAGTCACCACCGGCTCACTAATCAGAGACAAACTTACTTATAAAGAACATATTCATTTTTATCACCACATTATCTGTGTAAAGCTGCTTTGAGACAATGTTCATTGCTAAAAGCGCAATACAAATAAAAATGAATTGAATTGAATTGAATGATTGTCTGTATATTTTCATAAATGTTTGATTCTTAAAAAAAAAAAAAAAAAAAAAAAAAAAAAAGATTCAAGCATCATAACAAACATATATCTTGCAATTGAAATCGCAATTTATCGTTTTTTATTTTAATAGATTTGCAGATTTGCATAAATTTTCTGTTTACTTTCAGGTGGACTATTAAACATTTACATGAACTTCAGCTTTAATTTCAAAAGAATTTTGATTTAATAATTAGAATATTTTTCTAAATTTCTTTTATCATTAAAGTTTTTACCTCAGTAGTTTTACTCAGTATTAAAGAGATACGCGATTTTGACTCGCTGCTCAAAAATCCCAGCACCACCAAGCTGCTGCTGGGCCCTTAAGCAAGGCCCTTAACCTTCCAAAAATTGCCAAATAACCCAGTAGCTAAACATGGACTCAATTACATTAACTATGTACATTAACTCAACACCACTGGTTTCACTCCTATGCATTTCTACAATATTTGCATTGCAGAAATGTTCTCATTTGGACATTGGGCATCTGTCTTTAAGACCCTGGTTAACACTCAGTCCACACTATGATTACGCTTCAGAGGACTTCATATACAGCATATTTTATAATCCTATAATGTAATCATACACTATTGGAAGCACCACGCGGTACGGTTTGATTCCTCGCCACGTCCTTTTAGCCTCTCGTCTCCCACTCGAGCTCTTTTGACCCATACACTGGCTCTTTTGGAGCTTCTGGAAGTGGCAAAAAAATAAACGGACAGGGACTTTCCAATCGAAAGCTATCTCCGAGCGCAGACGCTTGGCAGAGGCTAATGGTGCAGTGTGGAAGCAAACCGAGTGCCTGCGGATGTGTGTAAACGCTGCCATCAGTGCATTCACACCACACACCACACACCTCATCCCTTTTTTTTTCTCGTGAATAAACCCATAGGCTCGAAAATCTCTGCATGCTTCAGTCAGATTGAAAAAAAAAACAGATTTGCGCCGAAACCATTCGATTGGAGCCTCGGTTCTTTGACGGCGTTCGAATTGAACTTCACCCCTTCAGAGCGTTAGGAAGCTTATGAAGGAGCGAGCGTTGAGATATCACGAAGCGGAAACCTCGGTTTAACATCGGAAAATGTGATCCTGTCTCTCTTTTTTTTTTTTTCTCTCACACACACACCCATGCTGTTATCGGGACACCAGGAAGTGTTGCCATGACGCCGCAAACGAAACCGAATTCGATTCCCGAGAACGCAGAAAAAGGCATTAGAGACGCGTCGGAGGGAATTCAAAAGCGTTCGGTCTAAATGAAAAAGCGTCAGGGTGTCATTTATATGCACCAATCGGAAGAATATTTCCAAAAGCCCCTCTTTAGACACCGCCCACCACAACAACCACCCCCCCGTTAATCTTTCACCCTGCTGCTCTGTCTGCCACATCACATTCCCTCTTTTTTAAATGGAGACGACATGATTAAATCTCACTGTCACGATGACATTTATTACACACAGCGCATTGCGGACACACTCTTTGCTTCGGAGGATGCAGTTGGGTAATAGGCCTTATTTTTCTAGTTCAAGTGCCCAATTTTCGGCCAATGGGAGCTGATAAGGGCACGGACATAACGGCCAGGTGAAGAACACTTACAGCCAAATTGGAGCATGTTAAATATTCATGGGCAGCCAAACACGGTCAAGGCCCAATTATTATTCCTGGCTAGCGGCTAATTAAAGCGAATTTTTCTTTCGTGTCTGTAAAAAAAACAGTCTATTGGAAAAAATCCAGAATTTACGAGTCGCATCGTTCCTTTAGAAGATTTTGATGTCAATTAGGGTTAAAGCTACGTAGCGTTCATGACCTTAGCAAGTAGCACACGAGCACTTGATCAGCTCATCCTTCGAAATAGGGTAGGATTTAGGATAGGGTAGAGTAAATCTAGATGTATATTTTGAATCATTTAGCATTTGAAAATAATAAAAAAAAAAGCATCATAGCAATTGTAATTATACCTTGCAATTCAAATCGCAATTTTATTTTAATAAATTTACCGTTATACGTTTTCCTTTTACTATCAGGTGGACTATTATACATTTACATCAACATTTGTTTTGAGATTAATCGAATTTTAATGTAATAATAATATTATCATTTTATCGTTATAAGTTTTTATCTGTGTTCATTTCTTTTTTTTAACCAAAAATTATTTGCGATTCAGCATTAATTAGCGGACCCCCCGCAGTACCGCCGGTTGAAGGTTGAAAGTATTTCGAGCTAATGAATTTCGTTCAATTTGTCATTTTCTGGGGACTTTCTAAAATTACTCAGTATGAATTTGAAACTCACAAACCCGCATCTGCTGCCCGTGAGCGACTTTTGTAGCACCGCTGGCCTTATTTCCAAACCAAAAAAAACGAGCTTGAATAAATTCCAAACACAGGAAACAGCTTTTTGTTGAAGTCGAATCAAATATCTCTGGGATTGTGAGGTGCATGGAATTACACAGCTTTGAATATTTGGTTTTTACATTCTCTAAAATGATTTTACTGAAGTTTTAATGAATACTAATAGTTTTTCTACATTCTGACATGATGCTGTAATTTAATTGGTGCATTGAAAATCCCTTCTTTTTGCAAAATTGTTTTAATACTTTTTATTGTTTTGTTCGATCTTTGTTTTATTCTGGCACGTTAAAGAAGCTGTTGTGTCGATCATATTGATTTAATTGATTTTTATTGCAGTGTTGAGGTGTGCAATTTGATTTCTATTTAAGGAAATAACTTTACAAACTTTTTTTTTTTTTTGGGCTTTTCACTAACGTGTCGAGGATTAGTTCCTCTTTGAGCTTACTTTCAATACGAGTCAAAGACTTTTAGTTATATTGGAAGTGACTTCAAACTTAGTAAGTTTTGCAGTAAGGTGTCGATACTTTTACTCAAGTCTGATTTTTCAGGTATTCTTTACATCTTTGTGTTTTGTTTTGTTTTTTTCTGTAAAATGACCACGTGACTAAAAACGCCCTAATCCGTATGTCCATATAGTGTAACTTCATCCAAAATGCAATTCAATTCATTTCGATTTTAGAGCATGTTTAACAATGCACCTTGTCTAAAAGCAGAGATAAAGCGGTTATAAAGTTGTATAAAAGAATGTGTAAACATTGTAAGTTTATCCCCAGTGTCGAGGAAGAAACATTGTGAGAAACCAGACTCACAAGTGAACTTGTTCTCATCTGCAGCACCGAATCTATTCATTACAGTTCCATCATTGTTGAGGTTATAGTTCAGCGATATCTAGACCAGGATAGTTACATAATGCGATAACGCAAGGTAAAGATACACCAATACCAGCGGTTGTGATAAAGATACGCTTAGAGATCACCAAGTGTTCAGCAGAAATCCGTATTGATTTTCCTTGAATGCCATTTTGGATTATTTTTCAATGTTTGCTTGTTCATCTCAGGCTCTATCATAGAGTCATAGGGTCAAGTTTCCTCAGAATGTTTTAATATTAATTTACATCCTGCGTAATTTAGTCAAATTGCATAATACGATTGAGTGAATAGTACATTCAGCTTATGTGCGACACAATGGGGGTCTCTACAGCCATTTTTTAAGGTACAGTGACATCTGGCTGGAAAAGTCTCAATACGTTTTCCATAGAGTGTAAATTTATCCTATCAACAGTACAGGATAGCGACATTATAGGATTACTCAGGTGAAGATACACCAAATACCATCAGAGGTCGTGTATAAGATAAGCTTACTGTTCAACAGAGCTCCGTATTGATTTTCCTCGAACGCCATTTTGTTTTTTTGTTTTTTCCAGTGTTTGCTTGTTGAGCTCGAGCTCTATCGAGAGATTCATTTATTTTATTACCATTTAAACCTTAGATCTCATCCTTCCACTCAAAGTCCATACCGAAAAAATAAATAAATAAATACAGGCACGAGTCAGGAGTCATGTCACGCTCGGAGGCACAACGGTATCTGTGTATCAGTGTGTTTGTGTGTGGCTGTTGCTCTCCGAGCCTTAATACTACCTATGATAACCGTCCTTGTAGAATAAGTGCCCGAGGCAAGACCCAATTCCGCTCCCGAAAATGGCGCCTGCGTTTTCTCCATTCCTGTCGCGATGTTCTTTCAATTTTCTCATGCTGTAGCAATAACAGCCGTAAGCTTTCAAATCAACGTTGTACTTTTTTTTACGAGGAGAGGACATGGAGGCTCGGGACAGGCGATGTTTTAGAAGAAAAGAAAACGGACGTGCTAGCTCAGTGGATAAGATGTTCGACTGGACAATCGGAAGGTCATAAGCTCACATCCCAGTACCACCAAGTTGGATCCTTCAGCAAGGCCCTTAATAATGAATTTTGTCAGCTGTATATCTGAGATAACTGCAGGAAAAAGAGCGTCTGCAAAATGCCATAAACCGGCTTTCACTTTCATACAGGGAGGTATAAAAATATTTAACTGAAGCCTCTTCTGGTGTGAAACTTTAGCTTCCAGATGGCTCAAGCACCTATTTCGCTAATAAGCAAAAGGTTCTTTAGATCATATAACAATTTTTTCAATACTTTAACTTCTATTTATTTATATAGCACATTTAAATGTATCTTGGTTGCACAAAGTGCTTCACAAAATGTAAGAAAAATCTAAATACACACAAAACATTTAACACAAATAAATTAAGCTTATGTGAAAGTTCCCAAATCAACAATAAACTGTTATTTCTAGCTTTAGACATGTTTGAATTCTTATAGAGCTGATCCAGGTGTGAATTAACTGACTAAACAGGGACAGACTAAATTCCTGGGGTTTTATTTACACGGTAAAAAGCCAGACTAGCTATTTTATAAAAAATAAAAATAAATAATTATCTATATCAGGCATGATAGTCAAACAAGATATTGGCAAATGATCGTAAACTGCATGCGGGAAGTCTGGGGCTTATTCAGCGTTCCAATTCATCCCAAAGGTGTCTAATAGGTTCAAAGCTCTGTAGCATTCCCAACAAGATCTTCTACACCATCCCATGTAGACTATACAGGATTGAATCTGAAAAGAAAGTTTAATTCTGTCGCATTTAACGACAATTGTACAATTGTTTGCCTTCAATTTTGTGCTGACAGTTTACAGAAGAACCATGTATAGCCAGAAAAGTCGATTTTGTGATGCTAATATTGTGTGCAATGCAACGAACCTGAAACGTTCACTCACTGCGAAAATCATAAAGCATCTTTTTCTCCAGAGGGGAGATTTTAGGTACAGTAAGTAAATCTACTCCAAAAGCACTTTCATGCCTTTTGCACCGAATAGCAACAGAAGCCTTAAATACATCAGATTAAACAGTAAATCCTTCCGTCTGGTGGAATCATCTGGACGGCTGGGCGATTGATGCTATTTAAAGAACGATAGCTGTTGATCTGTTGCATAAACCTGTCCCTTGCCTGCAGTCATTTTCATTACCTTCATTACCACCTCCCACTCAGGTCCTGTTGGCTGCCTGAGTTGAGCCATGCTAACATTTTTACATTAAGAGACTATAAAGGAAATGAGAAATGACTTTTTTTTTTCATGATCTGATTCAGTATATCCTGATATGTATATTGGCTTGTCTTTGTAAATATATTGTATTATAAAGCGTACACAAAACACAGCCCAGCATCTGCCCAGCGCCGGGTGACTCCATCGCCTCTGGCTCATTTTCAGATAACGGCTGATTTATAACGTTTTTTTTTTTTAGTGCATTCCATCAATTCGACTGTGTTGCAATACCATTCGTAAACACTCATATTCAAAGACGCCTACTTTTTGATTTTGTATGTACATTTATCAAAAAATCAGAATTGTCATTTAATAGAATATACTATATTGACTAGGGATGTGAATATACATAACAATTCGCATCTGAATGCATAGCCAATGATACGAGCGCGATCCGATTTTGATTTGATTCAACTCAATGCGATAGGATGCGATGGAAAAAAAAATACGATGCTTTGCAATGCAATATTTATTTCTTTGGTTCAGACAGAAAGCAAGTCATCAATTTTGCCTTCTGATTTTTAATACATGACCCCTTTCACAAAAGAAGAAAGATTAAATAAAAACTAAAATCCTGTTTTGCCTCTAAGAAGGTGCAGCTCTACCTCTGCCATGTTAATCTGTATTGTATGTGACTCTCAGGACACGCCTCGGTTTCCTTACTGTTGCGATACGTCATATGCATGTAGCAGCAGCGGGGCAAAGAGAACGAGCTCGAGAAACAAGGAGAAATTGATCTACGTAAAAAAAAATTGGTCATATTATTGGTCACTTTCTAAGTAATAAAAGTAAATCTTAAGGCCTTGGGTGGTTCCATGGAACCGGCGCTTTGAGGATGGATTGGACTGTAGTTAATGTCAACAGTCTGCTACATTGACTCAGGACTACTTTTTGCTTCTGATCATCATCACTGCACCCCGCAACATCGTATATCTGCTATAAATGGACATTCGGTGAAACCCAGATGAGGATGGGTTCCCTCTTGAGTCTGGTTCCTCTCAAGGTTTCTTCCTTATGCCGTCTCGGGGAGTTTTTCCTCGCCACATTCACCACCGGCTCGATCATCAGGGACAAACTTACTTATAAAGAACATATTCATTTTTAATCACCACATTATCTGTGTAAAGCTGCTTTGAGACAATGTTCATTGTTAAAAGAGCGATACAAATAAAAATGAATTGAGTTGAATTAAATTGCATCCACTCATAATTATATGTAAATAAGTTTTTTTGGGGTTTTTTTGTGAGGCAACTATGTAAAAACGATGCATCATGATATAAACATCCACACTTTTTCAAACTCTCAGAGGTAAGTGAAAAGCCAAAAACAGTTGATTTGTGAGGTTTTCGTTAAATATATATTATTCTTTAAAACCAATCTTCAATTAACAAATACAATTACAGCATCATGTCGCAATGTAGAAGAACCGCGATTAGTAAACAGACAAATCAAAAGACAGTGAATCATTTTAGAGAAAATAAAACCAAATATTCAGGACTCACTGTGAGTTGATGCACCTCGTCTCAGAGAGGGGCGAAGAACTTTGTTCTTGAAGTTTTGGGATTTTTTTTCTAGGTTTTATTGGACTAAAATGGAGGCCAGCGGTGCTAAAATGAGGCTTAATGGCAATGACTTGAGGCTTAAAGACATCTTCAACAAAATGTAATTGTGAGTTTGAATATAGTGAAGTAAAAAGAACATCTATTGAATCTTAAATGTAGTTGAATAAAGAGATTATATCTTTAATACTCTACTGATTAGTACAGTAACAAAGTACATTTTTCTCAAATACTTAACAAAACTAGATGCAAGTGCGTTAAAATGAGGGTGATTGCGAAGGTGCAGGTATGTGTTGAGATTTGGGGACCAGGGCAACCATTTTTAAAGGTTATGGTGGTAGAACATTGAGTTCAGCAATGACTCGACAATAGGGGGAGCAGGCTGTAGGTGGGAAGTAGCAAGTGACAAAATTGTGTGGAAAATTAGCAAAAAAATACAAACGGTTTGTATATACTGTATACATTGTACAGTTGTATAAATATATCATCCTCTTTTTTTTTTCTTTTACCATCCATTATGTTTACTCAGTCCATCATTAGAGCTTGGGCATATTAGCCTTGTTGGAAAATAGTCACCCTGCTTGAGTCCCAAAGTCCCAAAGCAACGTCTCGCAGATTTGAGCTGCAGATTGATTCGATGAATCGTCTCTGAAGGAAGACGAATTTTATTTAGGAATTTTATTGGACAACAATACGACATCACCAATAAACAAAAGGTCAGCTAGCCGGGGTCATTAGGGATCACCGCTAGGGTGGAATTGTAACAATTAGAAGATGCTTTTTGATGAACATTTGATGAGCCTGTCTGGCCTTCTGGAAAACTCTTCGGGACTTTGATAGATCTCTCTGGAATGTTATGACATTTTCCCTTGTAGCAAGAGTTGAACTTGAAATGTCAGACTGTCCCTTGTTTTTTTGCTGCCCTACCTCTGGGCTTTTATTACTTTCGAGTGTCTCCCTGTTAAAAAAAAACAAACAAACAAAACAAGATGAAGCACCAGAGTACCAAACTGACCTCCTGCTCTACCTTCTCACAGTTTCATTACACTGCTAGAGAGAAATGTCCCAGCCTAATTATACATGCTGCGATCATGGCCCGGTAAGGTCAATCTTTAGGGAAGGATTTACTTACCCAAAAACGTGAGAATTTGTTGTTGCTGTTGTTTTTTTTTCCTCAACAGTTTTGTATCGTAGTCTGGAAAAATAAGCCGAATCCACCGGCCATGTTTCGCTGCAGATGCTGTCATATGGGATGATCGTGGTCATTTATTGCTGTGGTTCCACCCTGCTGACAGGGTTGAATCTTTGTCTAAAGCTCAATTAACCTTTGACTCATGATTAACTCAGCAGAGAAGTATGCAATTCCATTGTCAAGACCAGGCTCGAGAGGTTTGTACAGGCTGTTATTGCGAATTTTAAAATAAACCCGGCGTTTTGAAAGCTCTGGATGTGACACAAAACTTGTCATGTCCAAAGGCTGCACTGGGCTTTTTTTTTTTTTTTTTTATAAGGGATGAGTCAGTGTGAAACAACTCCTTGGCAGGTGGACGATGGGATAATTATCAAGTAGGCACCCATGAGAGTTCTGTTGATCCTCGGAGTGGTTACACTGTAAAATTAAACATGTGTGAAACGCCTTGTGCAGCCGCCTCGCTGTCTGTCCGTCTCCAGTCCAGACTTTCGTGTCATTGTCATGAGTAAGAGCTCTGGCGACTGGCTGGCAGATAACAGCTTTACTTTCTCTTGCCACTGGCGTACCGCGAAAAAAGGCAGAGTTCGGAAAAATGGAGTGCGGAGACACTTCCGTGTCATTTCCATTTCTTACATTCCAATTATTCCAGCTTTGGACCATGAACTTCTTCATAGACACATGGATAGCTGAGGTAATAAGAGTAAATCGGATCGCATCGCATCGGTAGCTGCTTCATATGGGTCTTAAATAATAATACAGTAGATTGAAATTCTAAAATCAAACAACAAACAGCTATTTAACTGTTAAAACGAATCAGAAAAAGCTCATCTGACCAGATGTGTTTTGAGGCATGATTTAAAAGTGGTCAGACAGTCACAATCTCATATCGATTGTGGAAGGGAATTCCTTAGATAAGAAGCAGACCAGCTAAATCCCTTAAAAACCCTATAGTGAATAAACAGGAAGAAGGTACATTGAGGAAAAACAGATGAGGGAGATTTGAAAGTGCGCTTTGGGGTGTAGGTATGAAGTAAGCGAGAGATGTATGAGAGTGTATGATTATGGAGTGCTTTGAAAGTGAGAAGCAGAATCTTGTACTCTATTCGGAATTTGACAGGACGCCAGGGAAGATGATAAAGAACAGGGGAGATCTGCTCGATAGAGAAGGTTCTAGAAGTTATACGGGAAGCTGATTTCTGGACCAATTGACGTTTATGAAGGGGTTTGTGAGGTAACCCAAAAAGAGGAGAGTTGCAATAGTCAATGCATGAGGTAACAAGTGCATGTACAAGAACAGCTGTGGAATTGGATGTGAGGAACGGACGAAGACGGGTAATGTTCGGTAGATGGGGGATCAGGGTGGATCAAGATGGAGCAAGGACAACACCCAGACTCCTCAACACCCTGAGGAGATAAGGCGATTATAGAGTTATTAATAGAAGGTGAGAAACTATTGAATTGGTGCCAAAAAGAACCTCTTCATGTATCGTATCATTCCAAAGTTTGTGGTGGGTGAGCTCCAACAGCCAAAGACCAACATCTAGTTCCACTCAACTCCTAGTTCCACTCATTTAAACTGGAAATTGAGACTACAGAGGGCATGGACTCACTCAAACTGGAGAGCTAAAGATTGGAAAGGTGACATTGTTCCAATTGATGACATTATACTCCATTTATACCAATATATATATGTTTCTGAGGTCAGAGGAATCCGTGTGTGGTCCTGATATATGCTGTATAAATGCTACTCTAGCCATCTCATCTCTGTCCTTCTGCTGTCATTTCCCATTGAACTCTTTCTACTACCTACATTTGAGTCTGCACCAGGCACAAAATATAGAGATAAATGAGAATATTACTCATGCCAGTGCCAAAGGTAATGATGATAGGTGAAATGATAGTCGACAGTAAAAGTAGAGAAGCTGTCAGAGCAAATACGCTTGATTAAGGTTTAATCATTGTTTAAAATCTAACTCTCAAGTCCTTAACTGAAGTCCACTGAATTAACATTGACAGTAAGGCTGCCATTAGCACTGAAAGTCAAGCTGGCTTGCTTCAGGAGCTGCACTTATTACGGACATTGTCCAATAAAAGACCCTAATAAGTAGCGAACTAATTTATTTAACCAGGCTTTACCAAGGAGTGAGGATGATTTAGATGTAATGTCATGGACATTAAGCCTATCGTAAGCTGCAGCGCAGTTTTGGGACCCCTGACCTTTCCAGCCTTATTGGATTCTTCGCCAAACCAAACCACTTTCAGGCACAAAATTGCATTCAATGTTTTTGGTGTGGTGGCATGACATTTTTCCTCTACTTAAACTAGGAGATCTAGACTTGTTCTAACATGACAACAAGTTTTATGAAGATATGATTGGACGGGTATGTGTATATATTTGTAAGGGATTTCAAATGATGCATGATATTATGCATAATAAACTAAAATCTACGCTAAGAAACATTGTGGCACATGCTAGATCATAAACTAGAATATTTGGATAATTTGGATAAAGGACTTTTCCGGCTATATCTGGTTCCTCGTCAAACTTAGACTTGAAGCCACGCAGGATGTATCTGGATGCTTCACGTCTAGTAGGAGATCGAGATCTGTTCTAGCATGATGATGTCTCTGTGCACAAAGCAAGTTTCATGAAAATATAGTTTAATATAGGATGGAGTGAAAGTTCTTGAGTGGCTAAAGAGCTTGATAAGCATAAGGAACATATTTGTTTTGGACCCTGGATCTCCTCAATTCACCTATATCAGTACCTGACTTTACTATTACCCTTGTGGCTGAATCTTCAAAATCTAGTAGAAGATCTTCCCAGAAAAGTGGAGGTTCTAATAACAATGAATGGGAAATACATGTAGAGATGTAGAAATTCTCATAAGGAATTAAATGAATGGTTGTTTTTCTTGTTGGAGATGGTGTGATGTAGCCTAAACAGAAGGGGGGAAAGCTATTTTTAGAATTATTTATTTCAGTTGTAGACCCTCTATTCATTAGGGTATGGCTCCTGGTGTGTTACTCAGTTGAGCTCTGATCAATGACCAGACTGAGATAGTAGAGTAAAAAACAGATGGCGAAAGGCCACAGTGATCCCTCTTTCCCATGACTCGGAGCATCGGTGTCCTCTCTGAGCTGTGCTAAATTAAAACAACCATCGTTTCATTGATTCCGGCACTGACAGAAGTCATGCATCACCTGAGGGCTGAAGGAAAGAAAAAAATAGAAAGAGGGTCTAGCCTGGAGGAAAGCATTTGGGAAGGAGCATTCTATCCACATGTACTACTAGATGTATATATCCGTTTAAACATGTAGGAAGTAGGATTTATCCAAAATAAACTACATTTCAACAGGCATGTTATTTGCCCTGCTCTTTTTCCCCACTGCTTCCTTTATTTCATTCAGTCTAAAGCTAGAAAAAGTAGGGCTACCATGGGAACAGCGGCATAGGAGCTGATTGGCCGGCTAATGACTGGCTGATCAGACAAATCATAAGGATCCTGATTGAGCCTCTTTGATTTGAGCCAAGACGTTCAAATGGTCTAATGGAGCAATCGGAGTTCACAGAGTCTATCATTAGCTCTTGCCCGGCAATCCGAAAGAGCTCTTCTGTACCCTTTTATTTGAATTTCTACATTCCCGCTTTTATTTATTTATTTCCTTCTCGAAGAAGGTGCACGAGTATGGTTTCGAGTCAAGTGCATATTTATTTTCAGCTATACATTCATACATACATTCATACATACATACATACATACATATGCACTGGATTTGCAATTTTGTGCTTTCGGTTCCAACCTAAACCGAGGATGATGTCATCCCCCACCCATTACTATTGTGAAAGCCCTAATTTAGTATCTAAAACAACCTATTGCCATTAGAAGTCATGTGACCTCAATATACTTTAAATACACCTTTTCCTGGGACCTTACAGCATGACATTAAAGTCTAAAATGTTCCAGGACAAAATTCTTGTCTGAAAAAGACAAGATGTATCATAAGTTCTTGGCTGAGAGGAACAATATTTGGGTCTACTTCTGCTGTAGTCCATCTACCACCGAGCTTTAAGATGTTTTTCTGCTGCTCGTGTGTATAAAGAGTGTATTTGAGGCAATACACTAGAGTTTTCCTGCCAGATTGAACTAGTCAGCCGCAAACCCTTTTTTCATTAGATGTAGTAGTCTTGTGTACTTTTAGGATGTTCACGTGGAAACATCCTTAGCATCAAGTGCTAATGTGACTCGTTCTTCTCGGTTCTTTCTCTACAACACCAGAAGGAATCAACCATTTCTATCCACACAGGCTGCTCAGCTCAGGTGCTTGTTCAGTCTCTTGTCATTTTGAGACTGGACTATTGCAGATCTCTGCTGGCAGGTTTACCTCCGGTACTTGTCTTCAACCTGCCCAAGTTCTCCCATACCACCCCACTGCAGCACTTCCTCCCCTGGCTTCCAGTAGCTGCACACATCACATTCAAAACACTGATGCTTGCCTACAAGGCCAAAAATTGACCAGCACTTTCTTACCTCAGACCTCATCAATCCTTGTACTGCACCACATTCGAGACCACATTAATTCTTTACAAATATTTTATAAAAGCTTGGGGCAAATGTGGAAAAAACTCTCAGATGTTTAGATAGAACCATGAGAGGAACCAGACTCAAAAGAGGAAACCATCCTTATACATTCAGTTGTGGAACCAGGAACTCCTGAGCAACTTGTACATAAGATCAACATCCGATAGATGATGGAGAAACAGCATATGTAGAAGTTTAATGATGATTAAATGGTTGTTTATCCTCAAAATTTAATGGAAATCCTCTGTAGATTGCTCGGGATGATTGCGGGGTCTTTTTGAAGGTCCGAAATCTTAACCTCTAGATGCCTTGTGATGGGTAGAAAAAGAGAAGCAGTGGAGAGGAATTAGCACAAGATCTAATGGAGCACAAGGTTATGATGTGATGTATGTGTTATGTGTATGCCTTGATAAAGAGATACGTCTTGGATCTCCAGTTTTGGAGCAAAATTTGAGAATGACTGGCTGGTTACATTATTGCTCAGCTGTACAAGATTTCCTACTCGAGTTCATAATCGCAATTAAACCCGCAGGTTGTAACGCTATAAAACGTTTCAAAGTTCAAACGAGTCCAAACCCCCTGTAAGTGCTCGCCGCTACATATGGTTTCATGAAGCAAGACAAGTAACAAGGCCCTGATAATCAGAGACACGCACAGGAGTCTTCGGCATGCATGTTAATTTGGGCGAGAATTAACATTTATCAGGTTTAAATACCTCTGGTAGCATGTAAACTCTCTGACAGAATTCAGCTCACTCAAACTCACACACTCACCCACAGAGGCAACTCAAAGCAGCAGGAAGTAGCTGACATAAGCAAGAGATCTCAAGAAAGACTAACCCCAGGGAGACAGAGGAACAGAAAGAGGCAGTGTCTGGGATTTCTGCATCTCCACCTACAATTAATTAAAGCAAGACGGCAGTTGAGTGACAGGTGGCCTCTGGGCTGAGCCTGGGTTGAGAACTTCAATGAATTATGGAGCAGCCGAGCGAGGCAGTAAATCATCGCGTCACGGTGCAATCGAAACAACATGGGTGCTCAGTTTTTGGCAGAGTTATCATGGAAAAAATAAAACATACAATGTTTTTTATATAAATGTATTGTGCACTTTGTTGCCTCGTATATATTCTAAAAAGGGAAAAGAAAAAGCGCTTTCTTTCCATCTGCCTCTTGGATTACTTTGCTCTGCTCATGACCAATAATTTTTCTATGAACCTGATTTTCTTTCACAACCAGTCAGCAAGGGCTATGTGCTGAGGGGTATGCAAGATCATGGTTGGTGCCCCTTTTCCCAAAAAAAAAGGGGAACATGGGGTGTATTCTTAAATTTCCCCCTATTTTTTTGACGTTTGTTCCTTAAATTACACTAAATGCAAGTGTGAAGATATCAGAGTTTATACGCATTTTAGAAAACTAGTACAGAATTGAATGTGAGTGATTTCTAAGTCTTAATTATTATTGGGGGTGGGGGGGGGGAGAACACTGTGTTGAAAAACCTTGCATTTTTTAAATATAAAATTAAGCATTTGTTAAAATATTTGTTTATAAAACTAAGGTTAATACTACGCTAATCCGGATTTCACACTTTCGTTTAAACACGCTCCACGTTCACACTTTGGTTTTCGATCATTTCCCCAAATTTGCTCATCCACACTGAAAGGTCTGAACGCAAAATGTAAGATGCTTTGACCCGTGTTATTTTCGCCTGCTGTTTATTTACTATCTGGTTCGTTAAAAAAACATTGCGGCGATGACTAAAAATGCACCCTCCTTTTCTAATGCCTCCGTTTCCGCACGCAGTCCACGTTGTGATGGATGGATTTTGCACAAACCGACGTTCTCGTTGACTGAAAACGCCGTCTCAGTGTTGCTCAAAGAGCCGAAACAGAGAGTATGCATTTTCAAACTAAAACATATTAATGTAAACATGGACTAAAAGTGTTGGTGCTGTTAGGAGCAGATTCTTAGTGCTGCCAATAGAAATCGGCTCTAGACTGGATCTCCACAGCTGTGATTAGTTGTCAGCAGTTGCCATGACGTTATAGCGCCCCCGACTGTGCAACTAAACCCATTGAAAACATCAGAGATTCTCACTTTGACATACATCAGTGAGTGTAGCATAATGTTTGCTATAGTTGGATTTTAAAATCATTATTTCAGATGTTATATATCCGCATATCTGCATACTGAAGACCTTTGGGATCAACTGGAACGCTGACCACATCAGCATTTTAATATACAGCAGTGAGAAAATAGGCTGAAGTAATTACAAAGAGCTGACGCTAACATTATCCTGAATACTGACAAACAACAGATTAGCGACAAAGCAACAATCGGCTTCTGTTGGTGGTATTTAGATGACATGAGTCCACTTATTGCCTTACACAAAAGGGTCATTGCAAATCAATATAAAGTTCGTCTGGCTGATCACGTTTATCCTTTATCTCACAGCTTTAAAATATACAGAGCTACACTAGCATCCTGCTCTTTCGTTCTCTCTCACTTGTACGCTGTTGCTCGGTCTCTCTTTGGAGGAGCATTAATAAAAAAAAATGCTCGGCCAATTTTCAGGACCATGAAAGAGCAGCCTTTGAGGGCCCTCCAGAGTGTGTGTGGCGCTCCACGAGGTGCTGGCCTTCATCTTGTCTTGCTTCACTTTAATTAGCCCGGAGAAAATTGGTCTTTTCTTCTTTCCACTCCTGGCTGACTCTTTTGTTCTGACGCGACGCTAATGATATAAAAATAAAAAATACAGATCTAAGGTTCCCTCAGATCCATAAAAGACGCTCGCTTTATATACGCTAGAGGGCAAATATGGAAGCGACAAGCAATTCTTTATTTTTTCGGGGGGAAGTTAAAGTCGCGAAAGTGTCGATGAAAAAGACAATTTGTCAAATCTAATGCAACCCAACACGTTTATGGACATCGTTGGATGGAAAATGTTCCGTCTTTGACAATGTCCGGTATTGTTTCCAATCTATGACATGAACCTGACAATAGACACAAGCGCTTTGAAACAATTTAATAAACGGATGCATCAAATAAACCAAACCGCTCCTCTAAGCCAAAGCAGGAGATGAATGAATGAATGGAGAACGTCAATCATTTGTATACTAACGTCATGGAAACCCTTTTAAAATGCTAATAAGCAAATAATTGTCCATTATCTCTCAAACGTTTCACAATAAATCAGGCGATGAACCGTATTAGTCGTAGGGCGCCGATCGCCTCGCTTTGACAGCATGGGGCATTTTGATCCAGAAAGTATAGCAATAATTATACAGGCACCAGAGCTGTGTCATGGCGTCTGGAAGATACCGGCTTTTCATTGTTTGTCTGAAAAATCGGTCTCCATTAGCCTTTCAGAGATATGCTGGATTTGCTTATAGATATGCTAACATCCTGGATTCAAGAATGTGTAGGAGCTGTTGGTGTTTTGCTGTTTTAAATCCATGTATAGGTTCAGATCTTTTAATGAGTAAGTCAGATGTGATATGACAATAGGAAGAAATCTTGAGCGGAAGCCAGAGCCTAATGGGGACATTTTAGTAATGGGATGATCTAATCATTTCAGTGACTTAGTTCTTTGAATCTTGAATCTCCTTCTAATTTGTAACCTAGAGCCTTAAGCATTGAGCTAGCACCACCCCAGCAGCTTGGTTTAGTGGTACTGGGATTTGAACTTGTGATCTTTTGGTCCAAAGTCTGTGGTACTTGGGTTTGAACTTGCGGTTCAAAGTTCAATGCCTTAACCAGTGAGCTTCCACTTCCTGAATTGTTAAGATCCTTGCTCAAGGGCCCAAGAGTCTCACCTTGGCAAAATGTGGCTTAAACACTCAACCTTATAGTCTGTAACCCAGAGCCTTAAACATTGAACTAGCACCTCCCCCAGCAGCCTGGTTTAGTAGTATTGGGATTTGAACTTGTGATCTTCTAGTCGAGAGGCCAATGCCTTAACCAGTGAGCTACCACTTCCCGAAGGGTTAAGACCCTTGCTCAAAGGCCCAAGAGTGTGACCTTGGCAAAATGGGGCTTGAACCCCCAATCTGCTAATCAGCAACCCAGAGCCTGAAGGAGAGTCCCAAGTGTAAAAGCTTGGGCAGAAGCATGAGCATCAGGATGAATCCGGTAGATCTGGAGCATAAGACAAGACACAGCAGTAGAAGTGTGTCATGAGCTGACGGCATCACATTCAGCAGCAGGAGTGCATGTAGAGCTTGACACAGAGAAAGCAGATTATTAGGTACGCTATTAACCTGCTGTGCTTCCAAATGATCTGCATTGTGGACCATGTGCAAGCAGGGATTCAGTGAGCTAATTGTATAGTACATCCAATCAGGTTTATTTATGGACCAGTTCATAATAGACCTAAATACTATCATAACAGTCATTCATTATGACCTTTTACAGTCCATTACCAAAAAAAAAAAACCCTTTAAACACATAATTCACATAATAGAGACTCACACGTAAAAGACACAATTACACGGAACCACAATAGATGTTGCAGGATAATGGCAGAGATTTTGGAGTCACTTGGTCATACAGAGGGGAACAACAAGACAAGCTGTTGAGAAGGCTAACCATTCTTTACAGCTGTGCTGAACATTAAAGCATGTCAGAGTGTGCAAGTTGTTGGCCTGCAACAGCAAGAGATCACAGCAGAAATCACTGAGAACAGAAATCTAAAAGCAATCTTAGTGCATTCAAGTTTCTGACCATTACCACACCGTTCAAAAACAAAACCGTAGCCTTTAAAAACAAAACATTACAACTATCGGGATGGCGGGGCGCTATTTTTGTTTGACCGGCGACTCCTGTCCACAGCAAAAGGTATAACCGCCATACCTCGTGAGATTTGCGTTTGGTCCTGCGGGATCCCAAGGCAGCCCTTTACTACAGATCAATCAAGTATTGGTGCTGACCATAATTGGCACAACTAATCCATTTTATAATGCATTTACATTTTTGGCAGCTGCAAGGAGATGCAGCTTGGTGTGGCTGGGATTCGGCGTTGCGACCTTCAGATCCAAAACCTTAAACACCCCATAATGCCTTCTTTCAACGTGCTTATGATGTCACAAGTGGCCTCTAACAGCTTCCTTGAACATGGCAGAGAGTTCGCTGAGTACTTCAATGACCTCCAGAGTCTCCTAAAAAACCGAACGTATGTGAGTGTGCTACTCCAGTGGGTTTCTTTGTGTGGCGTGTGGCGACAATTTATATATTTTTTCCACTAAAGTCTCGAAGACTTGAGGCCAGTCCATTCTCCTTGTGACTTGACATTGTGCAGACTGCCTTGGGATCTGTGGTTAATTATTGCTAATGAACTGTTCCCTATAGCTTGTTCTTCTAATGTCTGGAGCATGGCCTGATTAAAATGTTCATTGTGTTCTGGAAGGATTTGACTTCATTATACCATGCCTAATGCCTAATAGGTCACCGGTTGATCAGGTTGATCCTACAGCAGGATCATGTAAATTTAATGAGTTTCACCCATAGCGCTGGGTTTCTACTTATAGTACAGCAGGATAACATCCAGTCTTTTGTCCCCCCGGTAGACCAGCGTTGGATTTAGGACAGACTGGAAATAAGACCGAGTACAAGTAATACGATCATCACTCATAGTTAGCAATGGCCAAATAACATCAGAGCCATATCTGCTCCTTGCTTGGTTGACAGCCATTGATGGGTATCCATACAGCTGTTAATGACCAGTGATGGATGGATTGTTTCTCTGAGTCTGTTATTGTTTTCTGCTCTTTCCCTCTTTTTTTCTTTTTTTTTTCTCCCCCTCCGCTCATTTCCCTCACGACCGCCTGTTGATGCTCAATGCAGCTGCTGGATAGTGAATGATTTCCTGTCTATGTTAAATACTCCAGGGGCTTTTTTGCCGAAATTTACTGCATCATTTGGCTCTATTGACTGACCAGCTGACTGCAGCTTTTCTTTTCTTTGTTTTTCATCTTTCAGCAAAAAAAAAAAAAAAAGGGGGGATGATCATCGTTGTGCATTAAAAAAATATAAATAAACATTATTTACCCTTAGAAGCTACCACAGGAGACACATGGGCCTGTATTGAATTCATGTGGTCCTGTATCTGTATAAAAGAAAGATCCTTAAATACTAGAACTCTGGACATTTTAGGTCCAACAGCCTCTTTAAACAGGAGATGAAAGATTTCAACATCCAAACAGAAGAAATATCTTCCATTACTTACGTGTGACTAGGTAGCTATGAAGTAAGAGTGTATATGTTGTGGGTGTGGCTGGATATATCATCATCAATACCTCTACCAGAACCTAAGCAGAAATGTTTACGAGGGTTTCACATTGGCCAGACCAACAGCCTATTCGCAACTACAACATGAAACAGTTTGTGGTGAGATTATGTCTTTCAAGCACATTTTCAGGAAGGCAATCTTATATATATACACACCGATCAGGCATTACGTTATGACGACCGCCCTAATATTGTGTTGGTCCCCCTCTTCTGGCCAAAACAGTCCTAACCTATCAAATATTACCAGCATTATCTTCATCAGCAATTTGAGCAGGTTCCCCATTGCTCTTCCACATCTTCTTCCTTTATATGAATTGGTTTCCACTGGGTTCCACTGGGTTCTCTGGTTCTCATTGTGATGAACTGGCTGTGCACCTTACTTCCAGTATGACCTGGATTAGACTTTGGATCTATCAGCTTTAGAGCACGAGCATGCTTGGATTTTCAAACCATACTATGGAAGGTAAATTTTTTGAGTTCGGAACAACATCGAAGCAAGAAAGCGACGGTTGAGTGGTAGTAGTGTTTCTGGTGTACTTTTGTGCTGTTTTGCATATATATTCAAAACTATTGCTTCACAGCCAACAGAATAAGATTAAGTAGGTGGTCAAATTGCAGGTGCAAATTCAAAAAAGTATAATGATTACCAGGGTACACGGATATATCAGAATGTTATGCACTGAATGCAGGTCACAAGCTAGCATACCTTCACCCGATTTGCTTTTCTTTTTTTTTCGGAGTAGCGACACAGTCATAAATCACTTGCCAATGAGCCCTATTTTACGGTTGGTGCAAATTATGCTGCTCGTATGTAAGCCATCAGCACGTTGATGAATTAGCTGCCACGAATAGGTATTCCTGAATGACGCCATCACTGTGCATTAGCCCGCCACGCACCGTGGCAAACTCAAGCCTCTGGATCATGCCCTCTTAGTTCGTATTCACATCATCAGATGTGAACCAGATGTTGAGAAAAATGTGTTTTGGGGGGCTTTTTTTGTGATTTCAAATCGAGCTGTAACAGGTAAAGATAATAAACACCACACAGGATTTTTTCTCCTCCTAGGTTATATGGTGAAGGGTAAAGAATTGGAGTTTGAAAGAGAAAAAGAGAGTTGGCTGCCTGATGGAACACATGTGGCCATGAAAGTTTATTGTCTAATCATTCCAAGAAATGTGACGTAAATTAAGCCGTAAAAAAGAATGTATACACACAGTTTTCCAGGCGAGCCTGGGCACAGGAATAAACGTTGGCTCAAATCTGCATTAGCTGTCCGGTACCTCTGGAAAATTAGACATAATAGACATATTCAGCTAAAAAGCCATGGTTTATTGATATACATAGACTATCTGACCAAGTAGAGTGGCAAAGCTGATAAATACATAGGGAGAAAAAATTAATAAATACACCCTGGCTGTAGTTCAGTGACTCTCGTTTTGCTAAAACATGAACCAGTTCAGCTCCAGCAGCAAGCCTGCATTATGTAAATGATTTAGCCCAAGGCATCTAATTGGCCCATAGTCTAGATAGGTCAGAAAGCTTTCTCACCGTACATCTCAATCAACTCGCTAGTTCAACAGTCAGGGCACTGATTAGGGAGTTGGCCATTTAAAGAAAGGTATCAATCACAGAATACTTTCAGTGCGGTAGAACGTTCACTCATTTACACCTTCCACAATGCACTGCAAAAAAACCCAGAAAGGATCATTGCTCACTCTTTGTGTTCCTTTGGTGGAAATGGAGTAATTCTGTACAGTAGCTCTCAAAAGTTTACTTAGAGAAATAAGACACAAAAATAGGTAGCAGTTTATTTTTCTTGAAGTACCTTGACTCAAACCTGTGTTTAAGAAAATTCGATTGCGTAGTCATGTGACCAGAGTCATCATTAACTCAATATGTATTAAGACAAAGTCCAAACTCAAGGTCTGAGGACAAATGTCTGTTTACACCTCAACATGTGCATTTTGAACATCCTTTTCAACATTTTGTCGCCTTTTGCTTTTCAGAAAAGGTGTTCCACTAGATTTAAGAGATTTGTGCTCATTCACCAACAAGGGCTTGTACTGATGAAGGGAAGACGTTAAGGAGGTCCAGGATGCCCTCAGCAGTCCAGTTTTTCCCAAATGTGTTTAATAGGGTTTAATAGGGTTTAACGCTCTATAGCAGGTGACTCAAGATCTTCCACTCCATTTCCAACCATTTGGTTTGGGTCTGTGAAGAGAAGCTTTCATGAAACAGACATCCTATACAATTGTGTGCCTCCAATTTTGTGGTAACCATTTGAGGAAATTACCACATATGACTGGAACAGTCAAGTGCCTCGATATGTATCCATATAGTGTATACAAGATATACATGGCTCATCTGTTTAAAGTCTGTCACAAGGTAGAAGCAAAATGATATAAGTAACTATAAGTAACTACAATTATAAGAAAAAGAAAAAAAAAAATCTTAAAACATTCGTAATAATTTTAGACAATCTGCTCTAGCATAGTATTTTATTCTTAAAATAAGATCATTTTATTTTGTTCTAAAAAATAAGACTAGTCTTGACTGGATGAGAAGTATTTTCAGTCTAAGATTAAACCAGGTATAAGGAGGCACTGGAATGACTAAAATAATTACCAAAAAAAGAGTTCTTTTAAAAATAGTACCATAAAAAACTCAAGCACAGCGTCATTTGCCTTCCGATCCCTTTTCATCAGTTGTGGCGTGGTGTAATATAGCTGTCAGGCTCAGCTAAGACTTGCACACTGAGTAGTAATGGCTAGTACTGAGCACACAGTGGCAGATCCCATGCTCCATTGACCAGCCAGCATCTGACAGTGGGCACCAGCCATCAGCTGTCTCTTTTTCTCCAAATCTGTTCTTTCATTCCCACAGCATGAAACCGTGGCCTCCGGCTTGGGATGTTTCCTCGTCCAGTCTCCTTCCCACTGGCTCCGAATTTGCAGGCCACGGCCTTGTCATGGTTGCTTTGAAAATCTGTTACGAACTCTAGATATAACATAATAACCTATAACACCTTCCTCTTAAACACACACACACACACACACACACACACACACACACACACACACACACACACACACACACACACACACACACACAAACACACACACAAACACACACACAACAGCAAATCCTCAAGTGTTTCTATTTAATTAAAGGTTAGAGTTTTTAACTAGGTGAACCATAAGCATTGACTAAACTCCCATTAAGCCATTAAGCTGTCATGTGAGCAGGGCTCAGGAATAAATCAACACACACCCCATTATTCAATCCCGCCCTTTTATTTGACCTACAATAAGGAACATTTCATCTAAATATTTTGCGACTTATTGTGGTAGTGTATGGACAGTCAAAACTGGCAATCTTTCTAATGGCTTTGTCTTTTAAAAGGCTTTAATTACACCAAAAAGCCTGGGGTTCTGAAAGAACAGCTCCGGGGCATGTCAAGGCAAGAGAACTGTGCAAACAAAGCATGATTTATGACGGATGGAATGCAGCCATGCTTTTTTCCATGATCTTCACAAATCATGCCTTTTCCAACCTCATACAGTAAGTGAAGCAAAGTCATGGATTTGTCATGCTTTTTATTTTTTTGCTCCCTGTGAAACCTCCTACCTGTCTCTGCCTCTTACCTCTTGCTTGTATCAGTAGCTGTTTGCTTACTCAGACTTTTTTCTTTTTATATATATTCTTTTCCTCCTCCACAACTCCCAGATCTCCAGCAACCCACTAGTGTTTTTAATCAATAGAGTTCAGTGGAGGCCCCAGGGGAGCGAGGCATGGTAGGTGAGGAGGTTAATGTGCTGGCAGTTTGAGATACGCCCGTGACATTTCAATCCAGCATCTGTTTTTATCAGGCCTGATTTAAAAGGTGGCTGACGGCTCCGCGTGGCTTCATAAAAAAAAAAACTCGGAGCTCGCGCTAGGCGTGTGGTCCCGAGCGCCACATGCGTGTTTCGCTATGGAAATGTCACCTCCGAGTGGAGCAGGCGAGAACTGCAGAGCGAGAGCGCTAGCATCTAATCAGCCTGCTCGGTGTGAATCGTTTTGACACGTACTCTGTAGTAACATGTCCAACAAGCACCCAGACATACCATGGTTTCTATTCATTTTTTTTTCATCTCACAGTCAATAAATGACCTTAAATGTCCTATGTGCACGATTTCGCTTAGGTTAGAATTGGAAGTCCTTATCAGGAACCCAAGAACCGCTTTTATCCATATACACTATATCGCCAAAAGTATGTGGACACCTGGTTTTAAGTTCGGTATGTGCTTTTTGAGCATTACACATTCAATCCCAATTTGCTCCACTCTTCTGGAAAGATGTTCCACTACATTTTGGATTGTGCTTGTGGACAAGGCCTGGGGTCTAGTCAGTGTTTTAATTCATCCCAAAGGTGTTCAGTAGGGTTGAGATCACTCAAGATTTTCTTTTCGAAGCATGTAAACCAGATCCTTATGGAGCTCACTTTGTGCACAGGGGGCATTGTCATGCCGAAACAGGTTTTGGGTCTTCTAGTTCAAGTGAATGAAAAATTTCATGCTAGCACATGCAAAGACCTCCTATTTAATTGTGTGCCTTCAATGTTGTGGTAAGAACCACATATGGCTGGGAAAGTCGGGTGTCTCAATATGCTTGTTCATATAGTGTATGTTCTATGAATGAGGAACTGATCCGTGTTTTTCTATATCATTTATTGGGGCATAGTGGTAGGGTTAATTATAGTTACCCCCACTCAAGTAAAAAAAAAGAAACAAAGTTTTGAAGAACTATACCGATTTACAGTATCATTTGTCTTCGATGGCTATTTTCTGAAGCGGAATGAATTAATACGCACATTGCATATAGCTAAGAACCATGTTATGACGATGAGAGAAAAATGTGTAGCGAGCGGAAGTAAAAGGACGATGGCGGCGGTAACTGGCCGGAGAGCTCAAAGAAAACAAGAGCGAGGATAAGAATAGCGAACGAACCGATAATTATTCGTTTCAGATTAGCAGCAGAGACACTCAGACCGCTCCTTAAAGTTCCGTTTGATATGATACGAAGCGCATCCGATACGATCTCTTTCACACCCGCCGCAATTACCAGAGGAACAACAGGCGCGGGGTAAATAGGCTGCAGCTCAAACGCTTTCTTTTCATTCGTCCTCGTTCAGCGCTGATATTGTCTGCAAATGTCAATTATCAAGAACAGAGAGGTGCAGTGGAGAAAGAGGACTGAGGACGTGGGGGGAGGGGGGTTTCTATGCTGAATACTAATGCAAATCGAATTTTTTTTTTTTCATTATTCAGTAATAGAAGAAAGAAAGCTGACATTTTGAACTGCATTCGGACGTATAGATGTAGAAGGTTGAAGAATCTTCACAACCGCAACCTTTCGATTAGGTCCTTTACAGAAAGAATGATACTAGCTTAAAAAAAAAAAAAAGAAGACAAAATCATGTGAAACCAGAGATAATTTGCCTGATAGGAGAAAAAGCATGCTTTGAATCAGATGAGATGTCTCCAGAAAAAAAAAAGATACCATAATATTCGGATCCCATTCCAAATTTTTCGTCTTCTTCCATTACGGGTCGCCACAGCGGATCATCCACATGTTTGATTTGGCACATGTTTTTACGCTGGATGCCCTTCCTAACGCAACCCTCCCCATTTATCCGGGTGGCTGGAGTTGGTTCCCTGACCGGGGATCGAATCTGGGCCACCAAATCCCATTCCAAATCTAGTTACCATTTTCTGTTCTATCCTCTCACCTGGAAAGATGTTTTGCAAACTTTTGGAATGTGCTTGTGCAGATTTGTGCTCCTTCAGCTCATTAGTAAATTCAGGTACTGATGTAGGTGAGGTGATGAAGCCTGGGGTTTTAGTTAATATTCTAATTCATCCTGAAGGTGTTCAATAGTAATTGAGAATTAAGATCTCAATTCTCAACAGAATCTTAAGATCTCAACAGGCCACAATCAAAATCTTCCACTCCAACTCATGTAAAGCATAACTTCATTGCGCTGCCTTTGTGTAGAGGTATATTTTCACGCTGGAGCAGGTTTGGATCTCCTATTTCAAGAATCTCCTAGTTTTAATTTCATGCTCTCACTTTAAACAATGTCCTGTACAGGTGTGTTGCTCGAGAGGAAGAACCAAAGAGGAACCAAATACAGTATGGCTGGAAAAGTCAGGTGTCCAATACTTTTGTCTATATTGTTTATATGTGTGTCCGAAAGTGGCTGGTTCTTGTTCTAGATTCTGAAACCTACCACACTACCTATAGAAAAAAAAAAATCTGAGGTAGAAATTCCATTCCTGTCAGCGTGATGTGTGGATTTCGGCTTTGGCAGTTCCTCGTCCTCAAATACATCTCATGGATCGCAGTTGTTTTTCATTTTATCCTACAAAAAAAACCCAGTGTGTCCCACAGGATCTAAGTTCTAATGTGCACCTCTAACTGCTCTGTAAACTTTTTCTTTGGCAACAATGAAAAAGAATATAGGAAAAGTTTACCTCCTATAAATTGCTAACAATGCGTATTGCTTTTTGTTGAGGAAATTCAGACCCACCCCTAGGGTTCTGACTTATTAACGTCCGAGTAATATACGAACGTATCAACCGCTTTCGTTTACCGTTAAACTGTTTTTTTTCCGGATAACAACCCCAACCCATCTCTGGGTAGAAAAAAGAAAAGGAGAGTAATAAATATTTCCAGCCTCCGTCAGAGCGCATTGCCTTGATCTTTCCCTAAAGGACAAAGAGCTGGGTAAACATCATGAAAAATTGAAGGGAGGAATCTCAGCTGACTTGCTAATGTAGCAGCTGCTGAGAGACCAAAAAAAAAAACGCTGCATGGGTCTCTGAGGGACTTTATCCCAATACGCCACTGCAATCTGCTCTGTATGAGTATGATGGACAATCTCCGAGACTAAAATGGTTTAAAAAAAAAAAAAAAAAACAGTGATGGGATTGAAGTTAAACAGATGGTTTTGCGCCACCAAGCTGAACATGCTAGAACGTGCCAGAGCGCTATTCAACTTGTTCGGTGCAACCTATCAGAGAAGGCCTTTAAAAATTGGTATATTATTGGCTATAAGTTAAAAAAAAAATTTATTTGCAGACTTTCAATAAATAGAATGGAAGAGTGAGGTGAAAGGACCTATTTGTACCTTGGAAAATGTTGGAGCCATTCGAGGAACCTAGTAGTGTTGAAGACAAGTGACTGGGCTGCATTCTGGAACAGAGGCGGAGTTGCCAGAAATGATTTGCAGTAGTCCAGTCTTGCGATGTTGAGAGACTGAACAAGCACCTGAGAGGCCATTTGTGGACAGAAAAGGGTGGGTCCTGCTGATTTTGTAACGGCGAAATTCACAACAGTGTGTTAGATTAGCAATTTAAGAAGAAAAGTCTTTAATGAGTGTCTTAGAAATGTTGTGACCAGAGATTGAGGAACCTAGGAAGGTTGCAAACAGTCACAAGGCTGCATTCTGGACCATTTGCAGAGGTCTTTATGAGGCTGAACTGCAAGGAGTCAGTTGTAATAGTCCACCCTTGAGATGGTGAGGGACTGAACAAGCACCTGTGTGACTTTCTGTGAACAGAAATGGCTGAATTAAAAAGAAAAGTCTCAAAAAATAAATTGTGGTAATGGATGGAAGGGTAAATGATCTATGGAACATTGGGGCAGTGGTAGAGGATGGAGGGAGCAGTGGGGCAGAGTTGATAGATGGAAGCGCAAAGGATGGAGATGGCAGTGGCAATGGCTGAAAGGGTAAAGGATGGAGGGAGCAGTGGGGCAGTGGTAGTGGATAGAGGGATCAGTGACGCAATGGTAATGGCTAAAAAGGTAACTGATGGAGGGAGCAGGGGGGCAGAGATAGAGGAAGGGGGTGCAGTGGAGCAGTGGTAATGGCTGAAAGGGTAAAGGATGGAGGGAGCAGTGGGGCAGTGGTAGAGGATGGAGGGATCAGTGAGGCAATGGTAATGGCTGAAAGGGTAACTGATGAAGGGAGCAATGGGGCAGAGGTAGAGGAAGGGGGGTGCAGTGTAGCAGTGGTAATGGTTGAAAGGGTAAAGCATAAAGGGAGCAGTGAGGAAGAGGTAGAGGAAGGGGGTTCATCTCATTTCCCAGCTGTCATAAATTCTGTATATTTAGCCGCATAAATCTTAAGATCTTCTCAGGAAGTCCTTCAAATTCATTGAAATCAAGATCTACGTATCTGAAAATGTCCCTTTTATTACATTTCCCGGTCCTCCTTGAGCTATTTACGTAGTTTTTGCTGAGAGGTTAGAGTGCGATGTGGTATTTACACTCACTTCGTATTTACATAACCATGTTCTCGTAATTTATTCCCCTCCACACACACACTCTCACACAAAACACAACCCACGGATCTTTAGCTTGTTTAATAAACAGGCTGAGATCAAGTTGCTTGAAGTCTTCAGAAAAAGCCCCCAGCGCTAGAACGAAGCGTGAATGCAGAAGTTTTCCGTGTACGAGTGTGACGTCAGCTTCCGCTTAACATTTGCAAACCAGATGCATTGCAAAGAAAAGGTGTTGTAATGAAATAAAGACCTCAATAATTCTCTCCTTTTTTACAGACACTTTCAGCAGGTCGCGCAAATATTTCATCGTTGCTGGCAACTCATCTACTGAAGCTTAAACCTAGCAAAACTGGCCTGCTGTCATCTCGATGTCAAGATCATGTAATCTCTATCAATAATTCTCTGATCGCGCCTTTGATTAACGGACACAACTTTGGGGAACCGTTTACAATCCATTGTCCATTTCTTCTTACATTGCTAGGAGTCTTGTCACATGTCCTTTCACGCCCCATCCCGAGGCATCCTGAGGTTGCTCCAGCCCCAGTCACGTCCCACCCCATGAAGATTATGGACCTTTAAAGAAGTAGTTGCCGACTCCGCAATCATCCCGTACCACCTAGAGATTTAGCAGTGCCAACTGGATCCCACTTTATGTGTGGAGTTTTGACATTGGACCTCCTGAAGTGTCTAAAGGCTCTGGCATGGAGAAGCTGGTGTTGGATCTGTGATGATCGCAAATGTTGAGCTATTTTATGAGTTGCTCAGTAGCTCCTAGTTTTATAACCACAATGACTGTATAAGACTGTAGAAAGAACATTACTTATAATCTTACATTCCAGTGCTCATGTTAGTTCTCACTCTCCAGTGTTGTGTATTGGTTAAAGACTATAATCACACTCTTGATGTCAACCAAATAACGATGAGGTTCCACTTTTGAGTCAATTCCAATTTGACCAGGATTTCTTCTTGCTTTCTTCAGCTCAAACTTTACACTCCATCTGAGTTCTTACAGAAATAAACTTGACTTGACTCGACGTCTAGCTTGTGACGGTTTCTCCTTTTTAACATGTAAGAAATCCGTATATTTCTCTATAATGTTGATGCTTTCTTTAGCCGCGTTGTCGAGCCGAGACTTTTATTTGTATAGTGAACATCCAGAAATCCGAATATTACTAATTCAATTCAACTCATGCAATGTCATGATCTCTATGTGATCTCATTTGCATTTAAAGCGCATGCCATTGATCGTTTTATGTGTTATCAGCACGAAGCTAGCTTACATTTTGACTTTTGCACTTATTTAATTAGCATTTACCATTAACCCGTTGCCCATTTAGCATAGTAAAACTTGTGCATCCCCAGTGGCCTTTAATTAGCTTGAGCCAAAACCCAGGGAGAGCTGCTTAACCGTGCACTCGATGCGATCGATAGCTGGGAGAAAATCAACGATGCCTTGATCCTGTGGAACTCGCGGCGAGATAAAGCGAGTAAATCTGTTCACTTCTGAAACCTGCGGCGTTGCAGTAAACTCGGCGGGAATAACAGCATCGTAAATCAGACGCTCTTACAGCAGTGATCAAGACAGCGATGTGTTTTTAGCGCCTGGGTGCCAGTGTGTGTGTGTGTGTGTGTGTGTGTGTGTGTGCGTGTGTGTGTGTTTGCCGTAAATAGTTCCGTGTGTGAATTATTAAGTGTTTTGCGACACTGCAGCAAAGTGGCACGTAATGAAACGCGAGTTTATATCGTTCAAAACAATAAGAAATACAGGAAACGCATAAATTGCAGGTTTTCCCGTCTCCATGGTCTTCTCCATGGTCCTGATGAAACGGCCCGTTCTCCTGCAACCGCTCTCGCTTTTGTCACCTCCTTTTCCTTTGGTCTTTGATCAGAACCTGACAGGTGTAGCACCCGGGTCTGGGCTCATGTAGGTGTGTGTGTGTGTGTGTGTGTGTGTGTGTGTGTGTGTGTGTGTGTGTGTGTGTGTGTGTCTCAGAACTAGGCCACTGTTGCATCTTGATGCAGCGGAGCGTCCCAGATCCATCTCAAAGCCCATAAGGGAGCACCACAGTCATTTAAGAGACTTCCCTGTTTGTAGACTCACGCTGTATGTTGATATTGTGTAGCACGACGACGGTTGAGCAATCAGGCCACATTTGAAGGAAAAGGGTTTGATCCAAGATTGATTTAATCCTAAATTATTTGGACTCATTTGATTTAGACACAAAACAAAAAAGGAAACTGACATTGATCATGTCAACAAATAGATTAAAACTAAAGTAAAAATATAATAAGTAAAAGTAAAAAGTTGTTTGTACTTCATTGCTTCCCATCTCTGATGTTTACTGAGCACAAATCTTCACAAGCACACTCCAAAATCTAGTGGAACATCTTCCCAGAAAAGTGGAGGACATCGTATGGTGAGATGTCCACCAGCTTTTGTCCATCTAGCAGAAAAACTTTATAATATTCATGACATTTCCTTTATAACCCTCAAACCTTTAAGTACCTCAAACGAATGCATTTCTAATTATCGCATTAATAATATTCTAATTACCAATTAATTAAATAATCTTTCCAAAATTACAGAGAAAATTATTCCCCAAATAGCTATCAATACGTTACATTACTGTGATAATTATATTAGAATGAAAAGTATTGTATTTTAACTTACATTTGATTTTTTTAATTGAACAATTAAAAAAGTTATTTTGCAGCAAGCCATTTTTTCTTTCGGTGTTTTTTTTTCACTTGAGAGTCTGTTCACAGTGTAATAGACATTTTAATTTGTTTCTTTTTTTTATAGTGTGAAAATCTATGCATAGTTAATTGAGCAAAGCTTCATTTGCATAAATAAATGTCCTTTTCCGGAAAATTTTGTATTTTGGAAATTTTGCATTTCACAAAAAAAATTTGACTATCTATGGTTTTAATTAGATAGATAGATAGATAGATAGATAGATAGATAGATAGATAGATAGATAGATAGATAGATAGATAGATAGATAGACAGACAGACAGACAGACAGATAGATAGATAGATAGATAGATAGATAGATAGATAGATAGATAGATAGATAGATAGATAGATAGATAGATCATGTAAATACAAATAGAATATAAAAATAAATATAAATGTATAACTAAAAATAAAAAATATATAGGAATAATTTTTTAACTTAAAAAAAAAAAAATAATAAATTATATATATATATATATATATATATATATATATATATATATATATATATATATATATATATATATATTTATTTATTTATTTATTTATTTATTTCTAAATCTCTATAAAACTGTTATACCGTCATACCCAATCCATTAATATTTTAAATCTGATATAAACATTGTCAGGGTGCGCAGCTGTGACTAGAAATTCATGAATTCGAAATTAAGTTGACGTGGCCTAAAATTAGATGCCGCACTTCGTAATGCTCTTCAAATGCGATGTCCATCTTCAAACTTTGACTTACATTCACTACAGTTTTTTGGCCACCAGACCGTATCATACATGTGGATCTTTTTAAACATCCAATTCCACAATGAGTCCATATTTGCTCCCATGATAACCTTTAAAGTATGGAGATTTTGGTTTATTTCAGGAAGTTAGAAAGACAGGTACTGATGTACACTGTATGGACAAAAGTTTTTGGGAAACCTGACTTTCCCAGCCATAGAACCCCAACCTCTACCCTTAATGAACACCTTTGGGATGATCCAGAACACTGACTGCACCCCAGGCCTTTTTACCTTCTCACCAATATTACATCAGCACTTCACTTTTGTGTCTGAATGACCACAAATGTCCACAAGCACACTCCAAAATCTAGTGGAACATCTTCCCTGAGGAGTAGGAGGAATTTTAAGAGCAAATTGGGGCTAAATGTGGAATGTGATACCATACTTATGATCAGGTGTCCACAAACTTTTGCCAAAGTAGTGTAAGTGAGGTGAGGAAGTGTTGTGCAGTCAGTGTTCTAGATCATTTCAAAGGTGTTTATTAGGGCTTAAGTTCAGGGTTCTATAGCAGGACACTGAAGATCTTAATGGAGCTAGCTTTGTACACAAAAGCATTGTCATGCTAGAACAGGTTTCTGTCTCCTCCTATACAATTATGTGCCTCCAAGTTTGTAGTAACAGTTTGGAGAAGAAACATATATGGCTAAAAAAAGTCATACTTTTGTCCACATCGTATACCAGTGTAATATTAGCAATGTTCCTTTGCTACATTTTGTTTGCTAAACTAAGAGTGAATGGTGCAACATTTCTTCTCCTAAACCACATACTCGTCTTTATATTATGACCAGACTCACCTTTAATATACTAAAAAAATCCGCTTCTGGTGTTACGTAAAGCCACTTGAGACGACGACATCATTTTTAATATCGCTTTTAATCACGCAGCGCAATCAAAAGCTGCTCGTAGCCTTGTCGGAGAGGATACTTGATATTCAACGCGAACAGTCTGTACGTCTCCGAGGAGGAAGCCTCATTTGTATTTCGTTTTCATATTTTTTTTTTATCTTCTCCGCCTGGTTGACCTTCGATTTATCTGTAGTATAGTCCATCTTGCCTGGATTCCATCTTCTTTTGACCTCTTGATCTTCGAACTTGAGGGGTGGCCTGTTATTATATACAAAAAAAATAAAAAATATATAAAATCTATCCCGCTTTTGCATCTTCAGAAGCTGGGGTCAGAGCGCAGAGTGAGCCATGAGACAGCGCCCCTGGAGCAGAGAGAGCTAAGGGCCTTGTTAAAGGGCCCAATAGTGGCAGCTTAGTTATACTGGAGTTTAAACCTCCAACCTTTTGATCAGTAATCTTTGTGAACACCCCATTCCACATATATTCCCCATTTCCTGTTATAATATCCTCCATAGTTCTTTGAAGATATTTCACTATATTTCAAACTGTGCTTCTGAAGATTCACTCAACCAGATACTGATGTAGGTGAGAAGAAAAAGGAGGTCTGGGGTGCACTGATTCCATGTTTAGCTATATAACAGGAGATCTTCCACTTCAAACAATATCTTCATGGAGCTTGCTTTCAGGGGCATATAATGTCATGCTGGAACAGGTTCAGGTCTCCTAGTTATGGTCCACAAGGTGTCCACAGAATGTTGTCCATATAGTAGGTAGAATAGTATATAGGTAGAGCAGATCTTCATTAAGCTGAAATTATGCACATGCTGGAACAGGTTTGGGGCTCCTAGTTCAAGCAAAATGAAAATGTTATGCTCTTACATCTAAAGACGTTCTATACCAGGGTTTCTGAGGCGTCAACAATATAAAAAATAAACATTTTCGGCCTTAAAAGGTTTGGTGTTCTAGATCTTAAATCATTTTAAACAGGTTTTAATTTTCCAATGTCCGTGTTTTTGTTTGTTTGTTTTCCATGATGATGCAGTTCTTTTAGTTTAGCTATACTTAGCTTTAAAAAAATTTTTGTTTAAGGTCAGTTGCTAACAATGTATTAGTGTGTTTTTTATGTTGTGATGTAGGTATTAAATTCTCAAAAAGTTTTAAATTTGACTTTGTGAAACCTTAAGAAACCCTGTTATACGATCGCGTGTCTCCAAGTTTGTGGTAACAATTTGCAGAAGAACCACATATGGTATATAATATAGTGCAATCGTTTTTTTGGTTTGGATTCGTTTTCTTCGCTGAATTATCGATCGTTTACTCGCATTTTTTTTCTCCTACTAATTGCCAAATACTCCTTTACTAAGACCGCTGTTTCCATGCTTGTGTTACGAATTAAAAGAAGAAAAAAGTTCAGATGGTAAAGTTTTATAAAAATGTAGACGAGGGCTCATCCAACGGCTGACCGAAGTCAAGGTGTGGATACAGAGGTGTTCCCGAGAAACAGATCGAGCATTTACGATAAACAAATTACCTAAATGCAATACGAAACATTAATTAAACAGTTCAAAAGCATGGAACGTGAAGCGAGCTCAGCTTCGGGAGCGAATTCGCGCCTGTTACGGTTTAACCAATGCCATGCTTTTATGGAAATGCTTCGCTGAAGGCAACTCATCGGATCAGAAACTGAGCTACAGGCCAAGAGTCATTAGCTCGGAACTTAATTCCGCAATTATGAAATATAATCCGAATCTGCAAAAGTCTCTCCTACAGCGTAGCCAGCATAGATGGAAGTCCTTGTATTAATTTTTTTGTTTGTTTGTTCACACTAAAATTACCATTGGTGCACAGTTATGTGTGCAGGTCATGTGACATGTAGCATTTGCCAACTTTATATAGAAATGGTTTGGGGCTCATAGGGAAAAATCAAATGACAATCCATATCTGTGTAAGAGAATCCGACCCACACTATTCCCCCATTCACCTACACAGGGTGGCAAGATCCTCTGGTAGATAACATTTCATAAAATGACATCTAAGGTGCTCTGACAAAGGAGGAAATAATGTAATAAAGTGTTCTACTGGCTACGAATGAAAGAAATGCATGATATTGCCTGCCTCTAGATGTGTTCTTTTTGATTGGTGGCCACTCTGTGCAGCTGGGGACGGATTCTCATCAACGGCCTGGAGATCCATGAAATTACAGAGTAAGAACAGGAGCCTTGAGGATTTGGATTTAGACTGTAGTTAATGTAAACAGTCTGCTACATTGACTCAGGACTACAGATTGCACTTGATCAGCATTACTGTACCCTGCAACATCGCTTATCTGTAATAACGTTCGGTGCAACCCAGATGAGGACGGGTTTCTCTCTTGAGTCTGGTTCCTCTCAAGGTTTCTTCCTTATGCCGTCTCGGGAAGGTTTTCCTTCACCACAGTCACCACCGGCTCGTTTATCAGGGACAAACTTACACATAAAGAACATCTTATTTATTCTTTATCACTACGTTATCTGAGTAAAGCTGCTTTGAGACAATGTTCATTGTTCAAAGCGCAATCCGAAAAAAAAAAGAATTGAATTGAATGATTTAAGAAGAAACAAACTAGAAACTATTTGAATTTAATTGTATACTTTATGCACAAAAGCTTGTTCACTCTAGATTTTGGAGTCAGAGCGCTATAGCAAGGCCACTCAAGATCTTTCACTCCAAGCCACGTAAAGCATATCTTCATGAAGCTGTCTTTGTGTTGTAACGTAATTTATATGTATTGTATGGTCGTTTCACTTTCTTCTGATTCAAAGGGTTCCTTTTACGACTGTCAGAAAATCTAAAGACACACTTGTTTGACCTTCCACTAATCTGCTGAGTGAACCCCCTCTGCTAGAATCCCCACCGATCTCTTTATCTCTGGGCTTGAACCCTGAGCTGCTGTCTTCAGCAAAACCAAAAGGACAATCATAAGAATGTGGAGCGATGCTGAGAATGCTAATGAGCTGATTTAATAAGTTGTAATGAATGGACATGCGGTGGCATCCAGATGAGGATGAGTTTTGAGTCTGGTTCCTCTCTAGGTTTTTTATACCATCTCAGTAAGAACGTGGGGGAGGGGGGCAGTGGCCACAGTTGCCACTGAAACAAACAGCCACTAAACTGATCATTTCTAATATTATAACCATTGGTTAAAGCATTACACAAATTAATCTGAATTGAATTGAAAGCTAATCAATTGTTCTGTCTATTTCATGGAAAACTTAGACGCCAAAAACCAGTGGTGCATCCAAGAAGAATCAACAATTATCAATGCGGTTAATTTGGCGAATCCAGGATCTTTCCTTTCCTTCCTCATTTGCACGATTTCATCCGCACTTGGCTGCATTTCCGATGTCGAGACAAATTTAGACACGAGACCCGACGTTGTCTCACCTGCTTTGTGCACGCCAAGGCTCCGATTGCTACTCGTCCTTCACTCTCGTTCGTTTAATGACGTTCTTTTGGACGGCTCGGCGTGAGCTGCCAAGCGGCGTCTCCTGGCACAAGGATAAACATGCACCGAAAACCTCCACCAATGTCTGCAGCTGCTCGCAATCAACGTTGTGTCTGATTCATGTCCTGGGTTTATTTACACTCGAGATGGTCTAATTAAACTGAAATTAACATTCGATCATTTGCTCACACGCTTGAAACTGGGAAAGTCTTCCAGACAAACTCGGACAATTCGCGTTAAGTGTTTTACATCAAGACTCTTCTCTGTTCCGGCACCGAGGTGGTGGAATGAACTTTCCTCAAATGTCCGAACAGCTGAGTCACTGGTTTTCTTCAAACGACAGGTGAAGACCTTCCAAATGTTTTGATGGCCACGGCATCAAGATTTCATTCAATGCAAGCAAACCAACATGAGGAACTATTTTCTTCTGCTATTTGAATAATTTTTTTTTCTCAAAACTTAACAAAATGTTTTATTCAGGGGCAGCAATGACAACATGATAAATACCCTGATGTCTTTCGTATGTTCTTCAGCACATCTATAAACTGAAAAGATTTATTTTTGCTCAAATCCTCCAAAAAAAACCCTCCCTCCGCATTCTTGTGTTTTGTTCATCCAAAGAATGCATCGTTTTCCAAGAAACAAAACAGCACATATGATATACATATGTTTTTCGAAGTCACGTTCCTACACGCGTATGCATTTATCTGTGTACCAGACTGATTATTTAAAACCCTCTCAATCAGTGTTTCTATTAAATAGTCTACTTTGTGTATGCATTGCTTAAAATTCTTTGATTAGTTGATCGACTTTTCATTTGTGTGCCGTTGTGAACGCCGTTTCACACCCGCGACAAAAAGGTTCCTCAAGGGTTCCTCGAGGGTTTATTGGATAATTGGTTCTTTGATTGCGTCGAGCCGTGACTGATACACTGTTATTGCATAAAAGCCTGTGAACATGACATCAATCATCACTCCATTTGCTCATATCATCCCACAGAGCGTCTTGGAGCCAAACTTGAGGAACATACAGTGTTTGCATTGGTTCCATTAACCTTTTAACATGAAGATCTAGCAAGGAGTAAGATCTGATCTAAGAATTTTAGCTGAGACAGTTCTATTACTATCAATGACTCTATTTGGAAATCCATCACCATCTGACAAATACATGTCCGATCAGAAGATATTCTTTTTGATGATTTAAAAAAAAAACACATGGAAGAAAGTAGAAAGTCTGTGGACAGAAAATTGTGACATAGAAACATCTTATATTTTAAGAAACCTAGAGTGACCCCAAAAAGCAGATGATGGTTGAGCTGAGTGAGACTTAAAATCATGACATTATCTGTATCAAATAGCCATTTTGACCACATGCCTTACCACATCTGCGATTTCATCACTGACAGCAAGTGCTAGTGAATTTGTACGTGAATTGGCCGAGATCGAGGTGTTTTAAATGTGGCTTTGAGAGCAGGAGAACGTCACTGGAAGACCATGAGAAATCAGAAAGACCTTGAAAACGTCGAAACTATTCTGCAACTTGTGCATGATGATCATCGGAGAACAATCAACATGATCTCACTTCCGTACCCACCCTACATGATATAATTCCTGCGGACTTTGCCCTCTTCCCGAAGATGAAGATCCGGCTTGAAGGATATATTTGTAGTAAATGAACAGGAAATGTTGAGTGCTTGCACTCAAGTGTCCATCATTAAAGAGCAATGATGGAATTATGAGGAATGAAAATCTGGTATCTCCCAGAGGAGGATGGGTTTCCTGGTTTCTCTCGAGGTTGCTTCCTCATGAAGTCTTTCCTTTACACCCTCACCTATGCTTTGCTAATTAGGGATAAATAATGATATAATAGCTTTACAGGAACTTTTGGGAACACTGAAGAAGAAACAAAGATGGCGATACACGCATTAATAAGTTTTCGCGAAATACCTCCTGGGTTCCTGGTTTGATCTTGAGCTCAAGTTACCTTCTATGTCTATCTGTTCATGTTCTCCATATGTTCCCATAGGTTTTCTCTCATTCTTCCGGTTTCCACCCACTGTCCTGTTTCAAAAAATGCAAAATCATCCCTCCAGTAGTTGTGAATGAATGAAAGAATGTATGTCCTCAATGCGTCTTGCATCACAGACCTCATCCCTCATCCCATCATCCATTCCATTCTTTGCTATATGTAGACTCAATATCCTTGCTCAATACGTCCTTTCTTCAAGGATTGCTTTATCATTGTATCTTTGCTTCAGTTATAGTTTGTTTTATGACTTACTTACTTCATGGTAGATTTGAAGGACATTGTAGACCTGAGTTCCAACACACTCATTGAATCACGTTTCGCAGGTGAAGAATTCTCCACAAGGGGGAGCTCTTACTTTAGCACATTTGTTTTGGTAAAAGGCAGGGAATTAAAATGAACTTGCGTCAGAATGACCTGTCAAATGCACTTTTTTTGCAAGCAGAGAGTGCATGAAGTAAAAGACCTGCAATACATGCTAATTCAGATGAGGTTTTCACAGTACAACAGCAATTCCTTTTTTGTGTGATCGTTCTGACAATGCAGCCGACTAATAATAAAGAATTCACAAAGAGAATGTAGAGCAAACGTAGCTTAACGTGGCTCAGCTTGTTGCCAATCTATAACAGTTATAATATCTATAACAGAATGTTTGAGTAGTACAGATTGAACGAGCGGAATGGAATTAATCATTAAAGCCCCGCTGCATCAGTCTGTTCAGGTAATGCTCTACTAGAATCTGAAATCCTACTGGTCCACTGTTCAGCAAGTAGTCAACGTAAAAGTCTGCAGAATAGTCAACGAGAATGAAGCCTAAATTTGAAAATGTTGGTTTGAATTGTATTATATTTTAGATACTACTTATTATTAGTAGTATTTTGAGGAAAAAAGTCACGGCTCAACTCCTATCTTCCTGACAGTAACTTTAGAAACATCTCCTCTTCGAATCCTTGGTGTTGACAACTGGGTGCATTTCACACTGCACACAATTAGCAATTTCCTCAAAGTCTGTCTGATTTTATCTTCTGTTTTCTACAGTGCGTTGTCCGTTTACTAATTACAACTCTAAGCTGCTGCGACAAAAAAAAAAACACAGGAAATGTTTCCAACAATTAATGCTCTTGGACAGGTCTTCTTCAGAAAACAGTTTGTGGGTTTTCTTGTGAACCAGCTTCAGAAAAGGCTTCCTTCTGGGACGACGTTCACGCAAACCGACTTGCGGTGTGCGGCGTACATCTGAGCACTGACGAGCGGATCCCCTGCAACCTCTAAAGCAACGCTGCAGCACTCATGCGTCTGTTTTTTCAAGCAGCTTCTGCACCTGACGCACAGCACGAGGACTCAACCGCTTTGATGGACCATTGCGAGGTCTGTTCCGAGTGGAACCCGTCCTGGAAAACCTCTGTATGACCCTGACCACTGTACTCCAACTCAATTTCAGGGTGATACCGATCATCTTATAGCCTTAGACATCTTTGTGGAGAGCAACAATTCTAATTCTCACATCCTCAGGAAGTCTTTTCCATGAGGTGCCAAGTTGAACATCCAGTGGTCAGTATGAGAGAATTGTACTCAAAGCACCACATTTGAAGTGCTCGAATACAAGATACACATATTTGGATGGTCCTGTCAAGCAGACAAAAACATTAACATGATGAATAGGACATGTGGCTTTGCATGGTACATCATACAGCTTTTATCACTAAGGGTGTACTCACTTTTGTTAAGTTCTTTTCAGAGGACAGTAAATCTGTACTGCTACGTTGACTACTCTAAAATTTATCCACGTCTTATTTCTATAGTATTGTCCCTCTGGAAGATACTGTATGTGTGTATATATACAGTACAGACCAAAAGTTTGGACACACCTTCTCATTCAAAGAGTTTTCTTTATTTTCATGACTATGAAAATTGTAGAGTCACACTGAAGGCATCAAGGGCTATTTGACCAAGAAGGAGAGTGATGGGGTGCTGCGCCAGATGACCTGGCCTCCATAGTCACCGGACCTGAACCCAATCGAGATGGTTTAGGGGTGAGCTGGACCGCAGAGTGAAGGCAAAAGGGCCAACAAGTGCCAAGCATCTCTCGGGGAACTCCTTCAAGACTGTTGGAAGACCATTTCAGGTGACTGCCTCTTGAAGCTCATCAAGAGAATGGCAAGAGTGTGCAAAGCAGTAATCAGAGCAAAAGGTGGCTACTTTGAAGAACCTAGAATATGACATTTTTTAGTTGTTTCACACTTTTTTGTTATGTATATAATTCCATATATAATTCCACATGTGTTAATTCATAGTTTTGATGCCTTCAGTGTGAATCTACAATTTTCATAGTCATGAAAATAAAGAAAACTCTTTGAATGAGAAGGTGTGTCCAAACTTTTGGTCTGTACTGTATATATATTTCCACCCTCCAGTTGCTGAAGTAAATAAAAAATTGAAAATGTTACTGCATTACAATGGCTGCTGAAGTGGCACCACCAGGGTCATGTCCCCAGACTCAGACTGACTCCAGGCTATATCTTTGCTCTAAAGTCCGTATAAATTATACACACAAGCAAAAGGGAGACATATAGTTCGAGGGCAGAAGGAACAGAGGATAGACTATTTTTGCACCTGCCATGTTGCATTTGCAACATGTAGAATCCATTGTATAAAATTGTCAGCAGATTGAAAAATTTTCTCCTTTCAGACCTGATTAACGCATGCGAATAAGCAGCAAGTACCCATCACCCAAGTGACACCATTATCCACTCTCATTCGAGGGTAGAAAGGCAGATTTGTCTCTTGACTTACCGGGTATTTTGTTGCCGCAGCGTGGTTTCTGGTGCTTCATTTACATAACTCGTACTCAATGGTTGAACTTGGGATCAAATCATATCAGAAAATCTGAGGAAATACAGGACAGATTGATCACCGTTCAAAATGTGAATTGTCGAAGAGATTGTTTCAGGCAGTTAATTGAGCAATGCATCGGGGGCGCCGTCTGTTTCTGAAAAGCGTCGACGGCCAAATTTTGTTTACAAATGCGCTCCGATCGTACAGTGTGGGACGAGCTTCAAAGAATTTCGACGAATCCGTGATTTTTCAGGCCACCGAAAAAAAAAACAAGCTGCCAAATATTATTAGTCCTGTTCCTGCAAGCCCAAGAGTTTAGGATTACTGTGTAGGGTTCCTCCTGGAAAAGAGACTCTATTTTAGAGACGACGTGGGAAGGCTTAATCCCGAATCATGTAAAGCACAGAAGTGGGTATCTGTCCTGCTTATTAAAGAGTGACATAAATATGTTATGACAGAGCATGACTTATTTTTATAACGAGTTTGGCAATACTTTGGAGAATTCTTCTAGGGAATGTTTGGACAGAGGGCTAATACGGGCTGGTTCAGTTTCTCAGCTCGTGGGCCAAGACGACATGGAGCTTTCTTGCTGTTAAGTCACAGCAATGGTCCTCTTACAGAGACTTCTCTGATGGCGGTATCAGGAAGTTTCCGAACAAAACTTTTTCACTGAGCTCTCAAAATTTTGTTTTGATGATGATCCCGATTGCTATTATTAGTAGCCGTTGTGGAAATATTTTTTTTAAAGTTAATTTATGCACAAATCTAGTAATAAATCAGTATAGACACCATAAGATCCGTATGTGCTTTTTTGCACATCCCAGGCCTCATTTGCAGTATGGCATGAAAATCATAGTATTGAATTGACCATGAAAGTAAGGAAGACGAGTCTTTATAACCCTCGGGAAAAAAAATCTTCTTTCTAAAATGTTCACATGTTCTTAGAAACGCTATGCCGTCGAAAGGGATGCTGTGACAGCATTGCGGCTAATCGTTAAGCTTAAATCAGGGCTTGCTTAGTACCCACCCTAGCAGCCAGGACCCATGGTCACATGATCAATAGGCTCAATCTATGCCTGTACTCAGAGGATTTGGACTCCATTAGCGACTCAGGCATTCAAAAATAAGGGGTCTAGCGGAAGGTGACTTCTTCTTGCCGATACAGTGACCTCGAATAATCTCCACCGGGGCCTGGTAAAGAGATAAGGTGTAAATATACTGCACATATAAAATGACACGAGTCCCTAAAGATTCCTGTAGCCTCGGTTATTCTGGAACATTCTGTCCTCCATGACCGTCTTCTTTATCTCAGTTTGATGGAGCATTTTCTTCCCTAAAGACACAAAATGCGATTTTTTTTCAAATCGCTGCCATTTATTTATCAATGTATTTCATATTTTAGGATTATTTGAGTCATGTCTGCTGGATGGCCGATTGCACTTCATCAGGAGGCCACTTTGTGCAGCTGGGGATGGTTAGAAACACAAACAATGAAGTTACTTAGTCACAAGAAAATTGAGAATGGATTTGGACTGTAAATAATATCAACAGTCTGATACAACGGTTCAGGACCACAGGTTGCATGAACAGCGCCCATCACTGGACAGTACACATCAACAATGATGGAACTGGTGTGAATGGACATTTGATGCCGAAGATAAGGACGAGTTCCACTGTGAGTCTGGTTCAGATTAAGGTTTCTTGTTTGTGCCATCTTACGGAGCCACAGTCGGCACTGGAACAAACTTACAGGCACTGAGCTTATACATTATTTATACAACTTTATAACCTTTTTATCTCTGTAAAGCCATTTGAGAGAATTTCCTTAGTTTTTCAAATAAAAAAATGAATTGAAAAATGTAATTCTTTTTCTCCTTCTAGACACCTTCCTCAAGTCTACTCACTAAAAAAAAAGTCCATGATTGTATTTCTGACTGGAATTTTTTGGGGTTTTTTTGTCAGACATAATTAAATTTCATGGGAAGTGGTAGCTCAGTGGTTAAGATGTTTGACTTCTAAAAAAAAGGTTGTGTGTTCAAATCCCATCCTTTGAGCAAGGCTATTAACTGCTTAGTTAAATGAAATGACAAATTGTAAGTTGCTGTGAATAAGGGTGTCTGCCAAATACCATAAATTAAAGAATTTTGATATTGCAGTGTGGGGTGAAAAGGCAAATGAAGGTCTGTTTTTTATTTTTTATTTTTATTTTGGACTTTTTTCTTTTTGATAGCACAAAATGAACTTTTTTAATATGGATGGTTCTGCAATGTCATTCATAGGTTTTAAAAAGCATGTTGGATAAAGTTGCCATTTGTATCACGATGCATTGTTTTTAACACATTTGCATTGGAAAAAAATATATAAATTTTTTTATTAATAAAAAATGTATTACCAATGAAATTAATTCATTAAAAATTACATTAATGAATTAAAAATTAAATTAATTAATTGCAAATTAAATTAATTAATTAAAATTAAAATTAATTTGTTTAATTCATTTAAATGTTTTTATTAATTTAAAATAAATTATTATTTTATAATTATTAGTAGATAGTAGCTTTACTTTTCTTATTTAGAAAATGACCAATGTTTAATGTGTAGATCAATTTCTCCTCGTTTCTCGAGCGTACGAATACGACGTATCGCAACACTACGGAGGCCGAGGCGTGTCCTGAAATTCACATAGAATGCAGATTAACATGGCAGAGGTAGAGCTGCATCTTCCTGGAGACAGGCCTGTTTGTGAAAGGGTCATGCGTTAGAGGTCAGAAGGCACTTAAATAAATGTTTGATTCACGAACTATCTGTACCATGGTTTTGAGAAAAGCAAACTTTAACTGAAAGCTACTCTGGTATTAAAGGTAACAATAGATTTGTGCTCGACTTCAGAATGACATCCTGCAGCGTCTGCCATTAGAGTCAGGGTTTTTTTGTTGGTTTTTTTGTGCACCGTGTTTTGACTGCTTATCAGAAAAATGTTCGGTGTACTGAGAGCGTACTGTTACTGCCAGGCCTGAGAGAGCTGGACAAAAGAAAGAGGAAGAAAAAGGGACAAAACCTTCATGCTAGCGTAAGGCTAACTGCTGTGTACACATATTGATTTGATTACACCACAGACTCTATGCTTTATTGGCCATTAGACAGGGATGGATGGCGCCGGTCAGAGGAGAAGATTGCCTTTTGTCTTTCGCTTTTGGTAGCGTTTTATTACACCCGTTAATCTATTGCTTCATTTGGTTCTGTGGGTCTGTTTGGGCAAGATGGAGAACCTCTTTTTCTTCTGTGTGTGTGTGTTTGTGTGTGCAAGAGAGAGAGAGAGAGAGAGAGAGAGAGAGAGAGAGAGAGATAGAGAGAGAGAGAGACAGAGAGAGAGAGAGAGAGAGAGAGAGAGAGAGAGAGAGAGAGAGATGAGTGTGTTACACCTTTTTACTCCTCTTCGAGAGCATGCTTTTTTTCTTTCTTTCTTTCTTTCTTTCTTTTTTTCTTTCTTTATACTTCTGTGTGAGTGAAATGTAGATAGAGAGACAGAAAATGAGAGAGAAAGAAAGAGTAATAGAGAGAAAATGTGTTGCAAAATAAAATGCTTTCTTTCTCTTTCTTCATGTGTGAGAAAGAGAAGAAAAAGTACATGTATTTATGAGAGCACATACAGTTTCACCCCTTATTCCTATTCGTGTGTGTGTGTGTGTGTGTGTGTGTGTGTGTGTGTGTGTGGGGAAGAGGTTGGGAAAAGAAAGGTGGAGCGAGAGCAGCTGTGTTTAGGTCATAAGGGAATCTATGTGTCTCCCACTCTCTCCTTTAGACTCGACTTCCTGTGCATGTACGAGAGCGATGAGTTTTCTTTTCCCTTCTGTGTGTCAGAGAGAGAGAGAGAGAGAGAGAAGGAGGGAGGGAGGAAGGGAGGGAGGGAGGGAGAAGAGAGGGAGAAGGGAGGGAGGGTTAGAAAGAGAGATATAAGGACAGAGAGAGAGAGGGAGGTGGGGGAATAGATAGAGAGAGGGAGGGAGGATCAGAAAGAGAAATATAAAGACGGACATACATAGAAAAAGATGAGAGGGAGAGAGAGAGAGAGAGAGAGAGAGAGAGAGAGAGAGAGAGAGAAAGAGTGGGAGGAAGGGAACCAGGAAGAGAGATCTAAAGACAGAGCGAGGGAGGGAGAGAGAAGGAAAGGGAAGGAGGGAATCAGAAACAGAGATATGTAGACAGACATACAATGAAAGAGGGGAGAGATTTAGAGTAAGAGAGAGGGAAAGAGAGGGAGAGAGAGGGAAAGAGAGAATGGAGAGGATCAGAAAGAGAGATATAAGGACAGACATATGCAGAGAGAAGGAGGAGAGGGAAAGAAAGAGGATTTAATCACTCCTTTTTCTTTATGTCAAGAGATAAAGAGTGAACTCTGTGCTTTTTCCTCACCTTTCTCTCTCTCTCTCTCTCTCTCTCTCTCTCTCTCTCTCTCTCTCTCTCTCTCTCTCCGTCCATGTGTACTTGTAAGCAGTAATTAGCAGGAGTGTGGATTAGAGCGAGCCCCAGACGCCAAGTCCAGTCAATTTGAACTCATGACCTTCAGATCTGAAGAGCGTTTTACGTTTATCTCACTGAGGAGTGGCAGCTTGGTGTGATTTAAACTCATGACCTTCAGATGCAAAGTCTAATGTTTTATGCTCAGGTGTACAGCAGATTTCTTTAATATATTTCCTGTTTTGTTTTTGTTTTGTTGTTTATGCAAATGGCTTTTATTCGTCTGATAAAAAAAGACGAGCGGAAAAAAAAAACACCTTTTCTTTAAAAGCACCATTTTTGCGAGTCAAAACTGATTTTCCGTAAAACCTTGCGGCCTGACACTTTTTCCCGACCCTTTTTTGAATCCCATTTTATTTTGTACCCCTACAGTGGGGTACAGGGGGCAAAAAGTAAAGTAGATCATGTAGAGTCTAGCAGGATAAATCAAAAGCTAAATATGAGCTTCTCAGCTTCTTTCCAACTCTTTATCCGGAAGTTTCCGATAGCGTTTTTTTTTCCCCTTGTCTTTGTGTCTCTTGGTTTTTTTTATCAACATTCCACGTCGATGTGCGGCTCTCAGCATTCACTCTATTTCTCTATTTATTTTCCTGAGGCACACAAACCTACGATGGAAACAGGTCTGCTTCGGCACAACAGCCGATAGCCGATACGTACCTCCTTCGAAGTGCGTACGAACACGTTTGTGTGGCTGGTGCTGAAATTGGAAAATAACTGCCCTTCTTTTTCGGAAAAATGTATTCAGGTGGGACGCGTGTAAGAAAGTCGTGGCGGGGAAAGATTGTTTGTAAGGCAAGCGGGCTGGAAAAAAAAACCACATTTAGCCTGGAGTAGTGGGGCTTCATGTTCGGAACGTCATCGCGTTGCGTGTTTGGAGCGCTCGGTGGAAAATGGAGAAATTAGACCGAGGAAAGAATTCCCAGAGTGCCTGTGAGGTTTTTTTCTTTTCCTCTACTGGTCATGTGTTTTGTTGCCTTGCATCTGTACTTTATTTTCTGGAGCCCATATGGTGAAATGCTTTAAACTGCAGATATTGTCGGTAAAGACATTTTTGATTAACCTTCACGAGAACGACGGAGAGAGTGATGAGGGTAAGAAGGGAAACATCTTCCCTGAAATGTTAATATCAGGAAGCAACCATGAGAATCACATTTACACCAGACAGTTTGATTATAAGTTTTTACAGCTGTATACAGTAATCCCCCGCTTTACCGTGGTTTGAATTTGTTTGGCTGGTTTTCCCGGTCTCTCGCGGATAGATCCATAGGCCAAAAAACGCATAGGGAATTGTTTTAATTGAATTTTACGTCGAAATAATGAAATGCCTGAATAAAAATATAAGTAGTAATTATAAAACGAAGTAAAATGTTAATACAGTACAGTACCGTATACATAAAATAGAATTTTTTGGGGTCATTTATCGCGTTTTTCCGGGCGGTTTCGGGACGTGACCGCGATAAACGGGGGATTACTGTACTATAAAGTTCTTCATCGGAAGCATGACCTTCGGGAAGAGTCCTGGGATTCCTGGGACGAATAACATTTACTCGCATTACTGTAATTGACGAGTTTTTTTGTGTACTTCTACTTTTAATTTTACTTCAGAAGGATTTATTCAAAGTATTGTACTTAACTACATTTGAAATCATGTCCGAAAATATAAAATAAATGAGTTCATTATTTAAAATATTCCCTGGTGGTCTAGCGGTTAGGATGTGGCGCTCTCACCGCTGCGGTCCGGGTTCGATCCCCGGTCAGGGAACCAACCCCAGCCATTAGGGTTGCACAAGCTTTAGTGCCGGTCCCAAACCCCGGATAAAGGGGGGGGTGTTGCGTTAGGAAGGGCATCCAGCGTAAAAACGTGACAAATCAAACATGCGGATGGTCCGCTGTGGCGCCCCCTAATGGGAGAAGCCGAAAGAAAGTTTTATTATTTAAAATATTGCAACTTGAAAAAAAAAACAACGTGCCCCAGAAACGTATTGATCGGTGGGTGGAGAATAAACGTGTTCTCACATGAAAGAAAGATGGTGGCAAAACACACATTAGACTCATTGACTGTATTGTGTTTTTTTGTTTGTTTTTTTTTATTGCATTTTCATCTGTAAAGGTGTTTGTTCAATTAAAAACCACTTTCACTTGAGTAGCTTTTTTAGACTATAGACGGTATCTTGACTTGAACTTAAGTAATTTTACTTGAGTAGAATTTTTTAGTACTCTTTCCACCTCCGGTCCTCATTAACACAGAGGTCCTTCTTATGCACTGCACACGAAAGCGTCAATTTTAAATTCACGGAATTCTAATTGCACAATCAGCAATATTCAGCACAATCTGTAATATGCTCGGTTAGAGCTGTGGATGACTCACAGCTCCTGTAAGCCCTCTTCATCCAGAGCGTTCCTGCAAACTCAGCATATTCCAGCCCCTTTTCTGTTTTAATGCTACTCGTGGACAGATGGAAAAATCCAGTTTGAATGTTTGTCACTCTGCCATGTGCTGTTAATCCCATGATTCTCAGCTCTGGCTGGAGTTTATGCAGCTTCAATAAGGAATGAAGACTTGCTCTTTACTCCATGTTTCCTTGTTCTTTAGCCTTTCCTCCCATTTTCTAGACTGTGTAGAATCCAGTTTCATTATGTAATGCACTGCAAAAACTAGTTAGACTTCAGTTAAGACTTATTTCTATGACTTATTTTCTTCATTCAATAACGTTTTTATGCTGCGATCATTTAGTAAAAGATTTCACGCCGTTTTTGCGTCCTAGCGACTGCGTTACAAGACGCATGTAGGCGCGATGTTGATTTTTAAAAGTAATCTAGTTTTTTAGAATGCTTTCTCTCATTTAAAAACCGAATATACAGTATATTAAAAATAATGATGATTCTTAAATGAGGGATTCTCTTGTTTTGTAGCCCTGGTTTTAAGATCTATTTACACAAATTAGGAGAAACAAACTTTAAAAAAAGAATGAACAAGCTAGTTTGAAGATCGTTTGACTAAATCAGTGGCATTGAAAGACGTGCTTTGGTGCTAATTTTAAGACATTTTTGTACTTTTCTGAAGCCTAGTTTTATTATTTCAAGAAATTAGAATTTTTTCTATTTTGGTGCTTATTTTTCGCAGTGTGCACTGGAGGACATGTTGTTGGGGTTGTTGAGTTTTTGGACTTCTTGGAACCGAGCCTTTGCGAGAATCGCATCGTCTATTGATGCAATAACTCAGCTCAGTGAGCTGCAGCATTGTCTTTTCTCTGCTAGCATGCAGTGACCTGTCCTAGCTACAGAAACATAGCAAAAGCCAGACGGATTGCAGAAATGTTTGCACTTTTTCAGTTATTATCGTGTGATTATAGGGACATAATGGGGCATCAACCAAATGTGGATTTTCCCATCTGGGTGTTTATACGCTGTGTGGTCCGATCCAACAGACGAGGTACTTTAGCTTAAATTGCTTAAGAAGTTAATGCTGGTTTTGATAGAAAGGTTGCCATATCCATCTAATGCCTGTTCAGCGTACACCTCTGGTTCTACAATGGGCTTAAAATAAACAGCATTCCCAGCGATAATTATGTAAATCTACATGTATGGAATAATAATAGTTTATATAACACCACTTATATAAACCGTCTGGCAAAATCTTGGTCCGGTCACCGCAATCATTCCGAAGTTGCTAAAGAATATTTTTAACTTTCGGTATTGGCATCGTCGTCAGTCATCCCGTCGATGGCTCTGAGGAATGAAAGATTAAGGAGACAAAGTTGCACAAGTCTCCATATTCCACCAAGATTATGAAGTGTTTTTTTTCCCCTGCCAAAGCTCTGACATTATCTCCAGGCATCATGCCATTAGCCGAGAATACGGTGGGTGGGATTTCGCAGGGGGGATCCTTTTTCAGTAGGGATCTGCAAATGAATTTCTTGTCCTTCCAAATCACCCTTAGGTTAAGTAGAATCGAATCCCCAATCGTTTATGATATTTCTCATTACTGATATATTTAATTAGATAGTTAAAAAGCTTCAGTCTTCCAAAACTGCATGTCTGATGAGAAAATTCTGGAAAGTTTCTCTGCACTTTTGACAAAGGATCTCGAGCAGGAAGGAGTGGGTCGTTCAATTCTGAAGATAGTAGCCATGTGAAACTATGTTGACGATATATTACCATATGCAACCAGAATATATTGAAACAGATTGTGGATATATTGCATATTATGGGGACTGAGTCAGAAAGGAAGTGAGTCTCTGGCTCAGGCTTTCCTCTCTCTCTCTCTCTCTCTCTCTCTCTCTCTTTCTCTTCTCTCGGTTTGTCTGTTCCAGCTTGAGAGAGTCTGGCAGGCTTTTTATTGGCCCCTTTATTTTCATTCCATGCAGTTTTGCACTCTTAAGAGGATGAGAGATGGGGGACACAGGGATCAGCAAAAGCATTAGGAGATGGGAGAAAGCAAAAAAAAAAAGAAGCCTACCTCTTTCGACGGCTACGCTGGATTTTAAAATTGGATAACACGGGACAGTCAGAGATCACGGGGTAAACCAGCCATGTCAGCGCTCCACTGGATCACATTTCAAGACTGCGAGACTTGTTCACACTAAGGATATGATACAAAAATATACGACAGCTTTTTGAATATCCCATTCCACATTCAGCCCTCGATTGCTGTTAGAAGAAGGTCCACTCTTCTGGGAAGATGCTCCATTAGATTTTGGAGGGAGATTAAAGCTCCTTAAGGTAGTGATGATAGGTGAGATAAAGTGGGCAGTCAGGGTTCACATTCATCCCAAAAGTTTTCAATAGGGTATGAAGTCGAAGCTTGATATCTGGCCAGTCAAGATCTTCCATTTCAACCCATGTAAATCATATCTTCATGGAGTTGGCTTTGTGCCAAAAAAACAGCAAGCAGGCTAGCTAGGACCAACACATATGGATGGATTGAGCACCTGCCCTTTTTCTTCTTCGAGAGAAGTGGCCTTTTTTTCTAGGGAGGTTTTTTTTTAATAATAAATGTATATATGTGTGCGTTTTGTGTTTCTGTTTGTGCACAGCTTACCCGGTCAAACAAATAAAAATCATGTAGAGTCGGGAAATGCCAAGACTCCGACTCATATTGATGGGCACATCACAGGCAGGCAGAGAGCTGCAGATGTGAAGCCCTCCCTCCCTTTCCAGTTGTGCTTGTCTTGGTGTGGAGGTGAGAGGTGATGAACAAAAGATTAAGCTACATGTGCTTCGAATTTACAGCTAATTATCCAAAAGGCAAATTGTCTTAATAACATCCACGACTCATGAGCTTTCATGTGAACTATTTTTCAGCTTGATCAAATTGACAATAAATATGGGATTATGTAATTGCCTTACTTTTGTGTGATTTTATTTTTAAATATGTCTAGCTTTAGCAGCAGTAATATGAAAACCTGTTTTTGCCTAACAGCACTGACCATCTGGCAAAAAAAAAAAAAAAAAAAAAAAGCACCCCGGGGCCATTCGAATAAAATTTGTAGATTTGTTTCGATCAGTTTATGGCTATAAATAAGATCCTCAGCGTTTCCTCTCCGTTCTTGACAAACACCACAGAGCCTCTGCATCTATTTGGAGAGAGAGAGAGAGAGAGAGAGAGAGAGAGAGAGAGAGAGAGAGAGAGAGAGAGAGAAAAAGAGAGAGAGAGAGAGAGAGAGAGAGAGAGAGAGAGAGAGAGAGAGAGAGAGAGAGAGAGATCATTCTTAGTTTCGGCGCTAGCTTAGTTTTTTTAGATGTATATAAACAAGTCAGCATTTCAATAATCAGACAAGAACGAGGGTGAATAAAATGAAATATCCATGAAAGCTCTTCACTTTCTTGCTTGACGTCTCCATGTTTCTAGTTCAATCATTTGCACATCACTGGATAAGCCGAGCTGGTTCATGTTTGGAAAGCTTGAGTTGCTGAACTAGCGCATTTTTGTTGCTTTTTGCTCCGCAATATTCTTTTTTTTTCTTCTCCATTCCTCAGTCCACTGAGTATGACGTTGAACTGCGGTCCAGCAGTTAATAAGCCCTGATCTACTAGTCTGCGACGCTCAGGATGCTGTTATGAAGTTTGTAGCCAATTTGACCCAAGCTGGATTTTTCTGCAGAAATTTGCCACAGTGATATTTTGCTTATAAGTCTGTCACTTTTAGTGAATTGCAACCAATCAACGATCAGTATTGTTTTCTTTTATCACCACTTTTTACAAATAATCAATCACTAATCACTATTGTTTTTCTGATCACTGCTGTTTCTCCAATAAACCAATCACTAGTCACCACTGTTTCCCCACAAACCAATCTTTGTTCACTGCTGTTTCTTCATAAACCAATCACTGATCATTACTCTTTCCCCACAGACCAATCACTGATCACCACTGTTTCCCCACAGGCCAATCACTGTTTTCCAATCAATTATTAATCAATTATTGATCACCATTGTTTTCTGATAGTCAATTACTAATGCTTACTGTTTCCCAAGGACCAATCGCTGACACCCAATGCTCTTCAAGGGCCAATCAATGATCAGAACAGTTTACTAAAGCCCAATCACTGATCATCACTGTTTCCCCAAAGGACCAATCACTGATCATCACTGTTTCCCCACATGCCAATCACTGTTTACCAATCAATTATTAATAAATTATTGATCACCTTCGTTTTCTGATAGTCAATCACTAATGCTTACTGTTTCCCAAGGACTAATCGCTGACACCCAATGCTCTCCAAGGACCAATCACTAATCCCAATTACTTCCCAAGGGCCAATCATTGATCAGAAGAGTTTTCCAAAGATCAATCATTAATCACCAATGCTTCCCAAAGACCAATCAAGTGCTTCTGAATTATAATAACCAATTACTGATTACTTCTGTTTACTAATAATCAATCACTGATCTTAATTGTTTCATATAATTAATCTCTAATCACCTGTTTCCAAATGAGCAAACACAGTCGTCCACTACTGATTCCTAATAATCAATCACTCATCATCACTGTTTCCAAATGAACCATTTCTTATCACTAATATTTCCTAATAATCATTGAAGAAAATCTATTGAAAAAAAAACGGCTGGTTTCACAGGACAAGTCACTGATCACCACTCTTTCCTCATTATCAAATACGGACCACCATTATTTCCTAATGATCAATAATTCATTACAGTTGTTTCCCAAGAACCAATCACAGATAACCACTGCATCCCAAGGACCAATCGCTAATTCTTAGTGTTTCCAAAGGACCAATCACTGATCACATTTGCTTCCCAAAGACCAATCAAATGAAACCCCTCCTTACCCATGTATCCTAATAGACTCAAGTGATCATAATAAAAAAGTAGTTTAATAAATGTACAGATGTTATTTACAAGTGTACAGTTTACAAATGGACCATTTGGATTCTATGTACTAATGTGACAGTTATGATGGACAATGTGTGGTTATGAATTTTTTTAATTGTTCCTGCTGAGTATGTGAGTATCCCATAACTGAATATAAGAAACGATGTATGACGTCACTACATGATGAATGGAAAACAATAGAGGTCAGTAATTGTTTATAAGGAAATAGTGGAAGTGATAAATACTGATAAGTAAATGATTCTTGATGAGCATTGCCGCTAACTCTGTCCTTCTCTGGACAGAGTTAGCGGACCCTTTTGGCGTTCCATAACAGGCGCGTCTTCCAGCAGAGCGCAGGAGGTAGAGAAGGAAAACTTTTTTCTTTTCTTTTTTAACCACAGTGAGGGGAGGGGAGACGCTAGAAGTTGGACAAGAAGGATTCCAGGGCTCTAACTTTCCCCTTCCCCCGTTTCACAGGACTAAGGGGAAAGTTTTGAAGAGCAAAAAAGTGGATTGCACCAACTTAAAAAAAAGAAAGAAGAGAAAAGAAAAAGAAAGCAAAAACGGTTTTAAATACAGGACGCATTCGGTTTTTCTCTGGATTAATGCTTTTTTTTAGTGGATTTATCGATTGCTTATAGGTATGGACAAACTTCTCTTTTTTTTTTTCATTTCACTGCATTGGCTGGAGTTTCCTTTTCTGTGTCCATCTCAGTAAAGACTTGCAGAAGTTTCTTTCTTTCTTTCTTTCTTTCTTTCTTTCTTTCTTTCTTTCTTTCTTTCTTTCTTTCTTTCTTTCTTTTTTCTTTTCTTTCCTTTTATTCAAAATGTATTTTTTTTTCCTATTTGCACAAATTTGAACTTCAATTATTTTATCAAGTGCAAAAAAAATACATGCACAAAAAAAAAAAAAAAAAAAAAAAATCTCCTAATGAATTGATTGCTCTATTTTTAGGTAAGAATTTAATCCGAATCTTAGTGCGCATGTACACATGATTGGCGATCCTCTCTGGAAAAAAAAACAAAAAAAACGTTACTTTGATACAGGTAGGTGTAAAAACTTTGACACGTTGCTCCCCCTGGTGGTTGGACTCAGCATTGTGCCAAAACTTTTTTTTTTTTGGTTATAATTATTATCTTAAATTATATTCTTTAGTAATAATATCTTTGGAGCCAGGCCTTGTCTTGTCAGCTATTGGTGAATCAAAAGGACATGCATTTAAATCTCAGTAATTCCAAGTTGGCATCGTTTGGTGACTGAGTCAAAGGTTATTGAGTCCAGACTCATTTGTTCCCTGTTTGTACTCAGCCAGATGGAAGCTAATTTGGAGATGCCTAGTATGGTCCATAAGCATGCGATGTTGCTGAGATGTATCATTCGATCGCTAATAGAACTTACAAGGTATATATCAGGTGACTTTTCTGGTACTCTTTAACCATGTAGCTCAACAGCACTTTGTTAAACCATGAGTTTCGTTGGTTCAGCAAATCGTATTGTTCAACCACTTTCAAATGTTTGTCAGTTTTCATTGGTGAGTAGTAAATTTGCAATTTGCAAAAAAAATACTATATTGACAGCCTTTTAGATAGGAATAATATGATCCTATCAATGATTCATTGGTCATTTTGGTGCGATTGACAAACGATTAGTATTTAAACGAATGATATTTGGAAGCATTTCCTTGGAAAATGTTTGGAATTTTAGTAAATTTGCCTATAAAATGAACAGACACTATGTGTGGGCTGGAACTGACAAATTGAACAAAATTGACTCCCAAATGACAAATATTTCGTTCTCCCAAGCTTTTTTTTTTTTTTTTTTGCATTCGTCACACGTGTCTCAGATGCAGACTTGGTTCGCGCTACTTGACTTGAGACTTGAACAGACTACTATACACGTGGCCAGCTGGAGAACACATTTCCATTTCGCACCAGACGTGCGATTGTGCGATTCAGCTCGCCACATTAACTGCGATCCCACACGTTGTCGCTGTTCTCTACTGACTGGCCACGATCGGATTTTGCTGAATCTGCAAAACCGGATCAGATACATACATTTCTGGGACTTTAAAGTAACAGCATTAGCATTTTTATTAATGACGTTTTTGTGCAAATATTTCACTTGGTTCTTACTATGAGCCAATTCTGAAGTTGCATCTTTTTTTTTATGTAGTATATAGTACCTGCATTTTAATATCAATATCCAGACATCAAACATCTGTTTATCTTTGTAGCTGCTGTGCTCATAATGAGCCTCCTATAATCATCCCAGGACAATTATACTTAACCTTTCAACACATTTTGTACTGTTTAACAGCTTCTCCATTAGAGCCTGGTTTGTTCACTATGCTCTTCCTGTTAGCTGATTGTCTCTGGTTTGCTCATTTGCCATATAATTGCATGTCCATATTTCCTGTAAACGTTTTTTCCTCATTAAAATGTGTTTTTTTTTTTTTTGATAATTGTCTTGACGTTCAGGTTTTTATTTAATATGCATAAATATTGGAACCCACTAGTAGCTTCTGCTGATTCTTTAAAACAAATATATTGATTAAGGAATTCGTTTTTATTACAACAGCAGACTATTCATGAATGGAAATCCCGCATATGGTTCAGTTATGGGACCTATTAATATGACATTTATGTACGTGAAGTGTTTACGACGATTCTGATATGATTCTAGCACCGATTATTACACTTGTAGCACAAGATCGTAAATTTTTTTGGACATTAAATATGCGAAAAAGTCAACGCAGATGTGTGTATTAATGCAATTATTCTTCTTATTATTGTAGGAACAATGGCAGAGGGAAAATACAAGTGAATATGCTATAAATTAAATTTCCATAAATACACTTTGGGATATGGTTTATGTAAGTAAGAGCTGGTGCTTTAACATCGGATGGGTCAAGAACTGGTACCTGGTTGTCGAAGGGTTGCTGCTGGGTCACAAAGAGGTTCTGGGGAAAATGTCTATATGATGATATATATATAGTAGGGCTGTCAAAATTAACACATTCATTCACATTAATTTCAATGGCACAAATTTTATTAAAGCGTGATTAATGTACCGCACATTTCTGTTTGACCAATTATATGTAAAAAAAAAAAACCCAGATTTTTGCTATGTTTCCGCACGGACGGTTTTAATCGCCGGATGTGAGCATCATGAAGGTTTTCATTTCGCCTCATTTATATTTATTTATGATGAATAAATAAATATAAATGAGGCGAAATCAAAACCTTCAACGCAACACACATTTATTAAGTCCATTCTTCACTCAGATATAAACATTTGTCTTAAATCGAGCACCTGAATAAACCATGACGCACACATCCAACGATTAAAACCGTCCGTGCGGAAACATAGCAAAAAGTTCCGTTTGGTGTCCTGATGATTTACGTCATTAATTACTTAAAAACATTTACTTAAAAACACATATTTGGTTTATAAGGAGGACATACAGACATACCAGACGTACACCTGGATAGGATTTGTTCTTGCTAGGAAATTGTGTGGACCACTAGTTACTACCAGATTTACTTCCAGAAAACTCTTCCCCCTACTATATGTATAGGTTTTAGTCACGATTTGTTACGTAGCTCATGGCTACGTTGCTGTTGCACTGGAAAGCTAGCTTTGTGTGGCATCATATCCTTCTTAGTGCCTGTTTGATAAGTTGGTTAGGTTTATTTTTTTTATAGAAATAAAACAACATGGCTGGCTCTTTGAAAGATAACCTAGACTTTGCTTATGCCCTTCGCCTCCTGTCTAAACTATTCTTTTTTCCAGTATGCTACAGCATATGACTCAAGGTGAATGTGTTTTTTTCTGGTGCGTTAAATGATATATGTCTTTCCTTTCATGTGAGTGAGCGATGGAACGAGAAGAACATCCACTGCCCCTGCGGAATTCTCCACACTTTAGTAAACAAGGTGCAGAGACGGTTGTTATGTGCTTCAAAGTTTTTTTTGGTTTTTTTTTTTTTGCTCCAGATGCTCCAGATGGAAAGTTGTCATCTGTTTCAGGCAGGAACTGTTAAAACATTTGGATCCAGAGTAAATGTGATTGAAACGAATGGGGCAGAACTTACAGAGTTTCTGTTCTTGTCTTTAACTCAATCAGGTACTGAGGAGGTATTCAGGTTTCTAATCCAGTTTGCCAGTTTCTCCACTCCAGGTTCCAGGTTCAGGTCTATTAATTTCAACCCTACAGATCAATCATTTTGTAAGCACAGGTCTATAAGGTAGTTCTGACTAGGTCTAAGTTCTTCTCTACAGGTTTGTCACGGTATAACAACGTCAATGAGACCATTTTCTTCAGGTCGTAATCAAAAGTCTTTGAGGTTTCTACTCTTCGGGTCTTTCAGGTTCCTACTTGTGAAATAAGGTTCTTATTCTCAGCTGTCTCAAGTTATGGCAATGTTTATGAGACTGTTTGCTTCCTGTCTATTAGATTGTAAACACAAGTCTGTGAAGTTCTTCTCAGGTTCTAATCAAGTGTCCCCTCCTCCAGGTTCCATTCAGTTCTATCAATTTCATCTCTTAAGGTCGATTATTTTGTATAAGGACTATGAGGTTCTTCTCGTCAGATTCGATCTAGGTCGATCAGGTTTTTCTATACAGGTTTGTCGTTTTTAACAATGTCTTGGCGAAAAGCCTATTTTCTCCAGGTCTATCAGGTTGTAACCAAAGGTCTTTGAGGTTCTTCTCTTCAGGTCTACCAGGTTCCCACTAGGTAAATCAGGTTCTTCTCTACTGGTATCTCAAATTATGCCTTCCAGTCTATGAGGCTCTTATCTGGTTCTACTGATATTTTCAGCTGAAGGTCAATCAGGTTGTTACCGCATGTGTATCAGTTTACTTTCTCCACGCATGTCAGGTTCAAACCAAGTCTATGAGGTTGATCTCTGCAGTTAGTCTTTGCCTTCTTGTCGATCAGGTTGTAACCACGGGTTTTTAAAGTTCTAACCAGGTCTACCAGGTTTATTACTGTTGGAATATCATGTTATAACATATATAACACCACTTTTTTCAGGCTTATCAGGTTTTAATTAGGTCTATTAGTTTTTTTCTCTAGTTCTATCAAGTTTATCTTGTACTTCCCTTTTGTCTTGTGATTCAGTCATGTATTTCCAAGGTCTTCAGGAGTTGAAATACACATTGAATAACCATTGTTTTTGGAATTATAATCAAGATTTTTGTATTCACTTACATTATATAAATAACAGCATGTTTATGAATGTTGATCATTCACTTCATTTAGTTTATGGTGCATAAATATTGAAACCCACCAGTAGGTTCAGCCTCAGTAGCTTCTTCTAATTAATTAAGGAATTAGTTTATAACAGCAAGTGACTATTCATTAATGGGATCCTCGGTTAGGTTTCAGTTATATGACTTGTTAATGGGACATTTATGTGCATGAAGGATTTATGATGATTCCAATATGATGATTATTAAAATTATAGCATGATAGCTCAGTTGGAAATGCATTGGACTTACAAGTTTAAATCCCAGATCTACCAAACTGCTGAATACACTTCAGGATATGGTTTATGTAAGTAGGATCTGTTTTTTTTTTACATCAGAATAAAATGGATTGTAAAATTGTTTGTAACAGAAAATTGTAAATACATTGTTTTAACACACGCAACAAAGTAAAAAATATGCTAATTGCTATTTAAATAACATCCGTCTGCCTTGTCTGTCTGTCTGTGTTATTTATATTGCAATTAACATATATTTGACTTTCTTGTGTGTTCAAAAGATTTTATTTCAAATTTTACAATTAAATTGCTAGCAAGCAAGGCATGTGGGCTAGCGGAATTCCGTCTTTCATAAACACTATGAAATCGAAAGAGCAAATCATTTCAAATCCCATGTTTATCCGAGCGTGGACGTGCTGCGGCGTCTCATCTGGGTGAAGCAGAGTTCATCAGTAACAGTAATAACAGCAATTAAAAACATTTCTTGTTCTTGCGGACTTATTAAAAGTCTTTCGTTTCTTTCATCATATACGATTTTTCGCCGTGACTCGCGCAGCTGGAGATTAATTAGCAGTGCGTTCTGTGCAGGTGTGAAGGCAGATGTGCTCGGATTAAATTTGATTCGAACACGAATGCGGCAATAATTACGACGGAAATTCATCAGGTTTTTTCCGTTGTGTATTGTTTGTGTGTGTGTTGTGTGTAATGAATAATGTGGATTGTTTGTTAAAAGAATTTAAAACTAGCTGCTAACTACCTGGACATTCGGTCAATTTTTTCACATCCATCCCTTTTTCATGTTCGTTCTCAAATGCTGAATAATGGAAAAGTCCTAAAGTTTGTTGACACCTGACCATAAGATTTGTAGGTGATCCCTTTTGAACATCTCATTCAACATTTAGTTCCCATTTGCTTGTTATAATTAATTCGTATTAGCATTAGCAGCATTAGTCATATACTGATGTAGGTGAGGTGAGGAGGATTTCATTCAGCGCTCACATTTATACCAATTGTGGTCAATAAGGTTGAAGCTCTATAGTAGAAGATCTTGCTTTTCAACCTATGTGAACTAGAATTTCAAAGAGCCGGCTTTGTGCACAGAATTGTCATGCTGGAACAAGTTTTGGTTTCCTGGTTCGAGTAATGGAAAAATTTCAGGCTACCTCATCCAAAGACGTCGTGTTCAATTATCTAACTCCAACTCTATATTAAGGGTTTGAAGAAACACATATAGAGGGAAAAGTCCCAATACCACAGATTTCCATTCAGTAATCAATCGTGAAATATGATCCCATTATTCCCACCCTCCAAAACAGTATAATGTGTTATTATTTAGTGTCCACGCTGTCATTTTCATTCTTGGCCCTCTCTGTTTAGTTTGAACTAAAACAATAACACTGGACCCTCTCATTTGAGAATGACTGTAAGCCGTGTAAAGCCCTTTTTTTGTACGTTCTACACACCCCTACGTTCCTGAGAGACCTCGTTAAAGTCAATATGAGAGTAAATAATCTTTTATTTATGTCTGAATTCGAAACCTTTTCTTTTTTAACTCGCTGTTGAATCAATCTTGCATTTATATTGCTTATATTTCAATGATACCACAAGCAAGACAAGGTTCACATGGGTTGAAGTGAAAGATCTTCAGTCGCTTGCTATAGAGCTCGGACTTTAATCCTACTGAATCCCAATCTCTTTGGGATTGAATTGGAATGCTGAATGCACCACAGACCTCCTCACCTTCTTACCTACATAAGCACCTGACTGTACTAACTGGCTACTTCTAGTAAATCTTCCAGAAAGAGTGGTGGTTATTATTAGAGGTCGACCGATTCATCAGTTGTGCCAATTAATCGGCACCGATAGTTGTTTGCTGGAATTATACGCAATAATCCATACAGATAGTTTTTCCGGGTTGCGCTATACAGTATGAAAACGGCCTCTATAGGTGAATCACTGATGCTACGTGCTGTGTTTTTAAGTGTATTTTTGTATATATCTTTTTTTTTTTTTCTTCAAATTATTATAACATTTCATTTAGTAAATTTTTATGATTCAGTACTGTTTTTATTTTTGTAATAAAGTTAAGTACTATTTTACATAGAGTGTTATGTTTTTTTTAATCCAGTATCCATTTGAAAAACTAGTTCGGTTGATTAATTAGTTATTGGCAGCCTAGCTATCGGTATCGGTAAACGTCACCTCTAGTGGTCACTGGTTGACCTCTAATTATTTAGTTATTATAATAGCAAATGGTCTTGCTCTCTCTTTTTTTTTGCATTCATGAGCACCTCTCGAGGCCCTAGGCTTTGCTAGCTACACTAGATCTTTTTGGATAGTGAGTCACATGTGAAATAAATCCTGCATTTGGGAATGGGCCATATCTGGGTCAGTTTGTGCAAATAAATTTTTTCCCCTCCTAATCATCCACATCAGGACATTTGAAACTAGTATACTTATTTTTTTTTTCCCTTCAGTGTTTTGGATTTATTATTCCACTTGTTTTCTCAGGAGCGACGAGGTAGACATCCAATTTATTTTGCACCGAAACCGATCAAAATTACAGAGAGGCGGTGTGCATCCGTTCAAAAAAAGAAAAAGGAAAAAAAAGTGCTTTTGTGGTAGCATTCATCATTTGGCAGCGAGTCAAGAGCACAACAAGCAATGCTTAGGCAGTGACATGAAAACAGCATGGTGTGTGACAGCCCTCCATCGCTAAAAAACAAAATCCCCACATGCTGAGCTTGGCAGCTCATTACATTTTACTACTTGTTTATTGATTGTTGGGCTTTGTCTTTTCCTTTTGAACTTGCTGAATCCTTGGCTTTTTTTTTTTTTTTTTTTGAGGTACTCTCGATGCTGAAGTGATCGATTTTTAACTATGGGCTTGACAGCTAATGGTGGTGGATCACAGCAGATATCTGATCTGTGTCTTACGCCCGCTGGCGCTGTAGCCGTTGCGATTTCGAATTTTGACCACGCCAGGCAGAGAGCCAAGAGTGTGAGAGACACTTATCTGCACGGGCCAGATGGATCCTCCTTTTTTCAGTTCTTACATTGAAAACAAATTAAAGGATAACAAAGCAGCTGCACGCTTCCATTGTATCCCCATGAAATCAAACTAAAAATGAAGAGATGGCACACCGAGAGGCTGCGATATAGCCGCCTCCCGCTCCTAATGGATGTTGTGGTGTTTACAAAGACCGGCGTTGACAGCGTCGAGCAGAAATTCGCAGCTCTGGACAGGACGTCAGAAAGGGAAGCGTTAAGCACTTTGACTTAGGAATGGGAAGTAATTACACAGTATAAAATTTCCCCTAGGCCTTATAGGGGGATGCGAGGGATACCAATGGAAGGCTTATTTTTTCTATGGTATCCGAATGGTATTATGCAGAATAGTTGGTCGTTTTTTCATTTGTGACAGGTATGTGAGATGAAACATGAAACAAGTTTGGCACAATCGTGATTTTGCTAAAGATCAGCGAGCAAATAAAGAAATGAGTCAAACAAGGGGCCAGAGGTATTGCTTAATGTCATGCTACAACCACCACCATGCTTCTTTTTTAAGGTGCATGTTCTTAGTTTGATGAGCGGTTGGATTGCCACCATATGCAGATCTTTGAGACATGTCCACCTTATTAAGTTGATTATTATCACATGGAGGGGAAAAAAATGGCACGGCTATGACTCTGGTCAAAGAAAAGGTCAAAGGTTTTACTCAAGGTTGCGCCACCACCATGGTTTATTGAAAGAAGGATGTTCTCAGGGTGATATGGTATGACCACATTTAAAAGTTAGTGACCATGGAAGAAGGGTATGGTCAGAGAAGCAACCAAGGGTAAATGCTAAACATGGTAATACCACCAGCATGGTTCGTTGTATGGACGGTATTTTCTGCAAGATAGTGGGTTTCTGGTGTAGGGATCATTTTGTAACATTGACTGGCTTTATAGAAGACATTATTTTGAACAAAACTTTGGCACAACCACAACTCTGTTGAACGTCAATGACCAGAGAAGCAACGGAGAGCCCCAAGGGGAACACGAGGCTACCACCAACATGCTTCCTGGTATGGGTGATTTTCTCAGGGAAAATATGCAGCGTTGGGTCTCTGCCATATGTTTCACTTTGTGCCAAGGTCAAAACGTTCAAGACAAATAGTTTTTTTTTCCATCGAGTCAGTGGTAGCATGTGATTTCCCCAAGGTTTTCAAGTTTCAGTCAGGAGGATGCAGATTACCTTCCTGTGACATCCCGCCTGTAATATACAGGATAGCGATGAAGTCTTGTTCCAAGGCCATCCTTCATGCTGTCAGGTCTGTGTTGCGACATGAGGCATGTCATTCCGGGTCACTTTGACAGCAAGAAATGCAGACTAGGGAATGAAGTGCATATATATATATATATATATATATATATATATATATATATATATATATATATATATATATATATATATATATAAAAATTTGTATTTTTTTTTACTGACGCATTTTTAGCATTTTGAAGTCGGAATCTAAAAACGTCACGCCATACATCAAAAGTGTAATGTCATGCCTTGGGGCAAATGTCTCAAATGTCTACAAATCCTTACCACATACCTTTGATGGTAAAAATTATTTTCTGCAGGAGCACAAAAGGTGTAATTCGAATGCAAGTATAATTCATGTATGGCGTATAGAAATGGCATCGCTATGGAAACCTAATCAGTGTGAAAAAAAACATTCACTTTTTTTGTAACATACTGTAATATTCGAGTCGTTACATTAGGGGTGTCATGCGAGCTTTATAAGCGATCGTTCGATTAAAAAAAAATCTGTCAGGTGTTCATACTGAGACACTAAAAGTGGCACAGATGGGCATTATAATGGCAATCCTTAAAGCACATGGGTGACAAAGCTTTATAGGAACCATTATGGTCAATTAGGCCAGTTTACACATTTCCAAGTGCTGGGCTAACCTTAAAGCCACCTTCATTAACACCCCACCCCCAAAGCTACTTCTTCGATACTTATGTCCTTTACCGTGGGAGTATTTTCAGTGTGCTATCAACTTTTATCTTTCACTTTCTTTTCTTGCTTGACTGCTTCAATTATTCCTATTGACGTCTTTCCTCTTAGTTAAAAATAACTATATACACTATATAAGCAAAGGTTTTTAACCATAAATGGTTCTTCTCCAAACTGTTACCCAAAAGTAAGAGGCAAAATCAAGATCGATGAAGTTTACATGGGTTGGAGTGGAAGGTATTCCCTATTGGTATGAACTGAAACCCAGGCCTCTTTACTTCACCTACATCAGTACCTGATTTCACAAACTCCCATGTGACTGTGAAATCTAGAGGAACATCTTGGCAGATGATTGGACCTTATTATAATAGCAAAAATATACTTAGTGTGGATTTGGATGTTCAACTTAAAATAAAAAATCTTATGGTCAGGTGTCCACAAACTTTTGTCGCTATAATGTACCAAACACAGAGTTTGCAGGGTTATTTTTTTTTTCCAGACAGATTCTATTTTCCATTTTCATTATTTGGCAAAGTACATTTTTTTCTCCTTCTATTTTTTTAGGTAGGAGTTAAAGGAGGGAGCCATGAGGATCATCTTGTGCTTCGTTGTGCTGCTGACCATCTGGTCAGGTCGTGGAGTTCGGCTGGAGACGGCTGAAGGTGAGAATCTGCAACATATGCAAAGCGTTCATTAAATCACTTTATAGCATGGGGTTGTCGAATTCTTGAAACGGAACTTGCTCGTTGTTAGAAAGACGGGAAAAAACATTGATGCGGTGAAGTTTCCTGTATGGAAAACCAATGCACCAACTTTTCCCGTTACCACTAAATTAAGGGCACACGACTGTAAAGAACGTCTTCAAATACAGTAGCATGGTGTTTTTTTCTTCACTTGAACTACCAGACCCGAACCTGCTCCAGCATTTTAATGCCCCTGTGTACAATGCCATTTTACATGGTTGGATCTTGAGTGTTCTGCAATAGAGCTCTGACTTCAACCCTATGAGATGAACTGGAACACGGACTGCACCCCCAGGTCTCCTTACATCACCTACTGTACATCAGTATGAAAGTTCTTGTGGCTGAATGAGCTTAAATCTCCAAAATCCTAAATCTGAAAGTACAGGAACAGTATTATAGCAGCAAATGTGGAACAGGATGTTCAAAAAGCTTATCATCAGGTGTCCACAAACTTATGGCGCTTCGTGAACAGGAGCATTGACATCCTGGAACCGGTTTGGACCAACTTTGTGGTAACAGGTGTCCCACGATTTTTGTCCCCATAGTCTATGACGCAGACATGATAATACTGATTACATGTCTCTTCTATTTCATACATGCTAATTGCTAGCAAGCATGCTAATTGCCTGCTATATTTCGAGTACAGTTTGGATTTGCGGATTGAAATCCTTTTCTGCAGGTTACATTCACTGCTGTTTACTTATTTATTTATCTATTTTATACGCGTAATAATGAGACTTCTTCGCACCAGAGGATTAGTTCCTGTGGGAAATTATTCTGTTAAAGCATGAGCTCTGGGCTAAGTGCCTCAGGAGAGCCACTCTCCGAGCTGAAACTAGCACTACTGACTAAACTTGCAGTGCCACCTCCCGTCGATAGTCACCTCTCGACCCTTCTTTTCCCAAGAATTCTGTTTCTCCAGAGATGCATGAGGTGGGACACAGACGGAGGCTAGCATGAAAGAGGGCTTGTAAAAGGCTAACCTTTCTCTTAGCACTTCTTAGAACAGATCGTTCTGGTGTCATGCTGCTTGGCATAATCAAGTCTCTGCACAGTCTGTACTTTATAGCTAGGGATTTTTTTTTCTTTTTGGAGAATGACGCCATTTTCGGGTTCCGTATGCCGCTGAGATCTTTAATGGGTCACGGTGGGGGCGAACGTGCAAAATGACATGTGGAGATAATGACATGAAGGATTTAGTGATATTTGGAACTACCTTTATGGTTATTGCTTTTGTTTTTCTATGTAGAAATCAAATCACATAATTAATAGATTTTGTAATATCTATTGGTTGTGTATACAAAACAAAGTATAAGTGTTCAACGGAACTAATTCAAATCATTAACGCACAATTAATGCAGCATTTTCTTTTGACCATTTTTATAAAAAATATAAATAAATCAATTTATTGACGACATCCTTTCTTTACTCAGATATAAAAAATTATAATTAACTCCACCAAAAATATCATGTTTAATCACTAAACATTTGTTTTACGCCAACTCTCAAATCAAGCACCGAAACACTCACACATCCGGCGATTAAAATCGTCCGTGTGGAAACAAAACAAACGTTCCGTTTCGTGTTCCGATGATTTACGTCATTTAAAAACCCCATAATCACTTTCAAACAAGAATATTTTGTGGTAATGCTCTACGTTCAGTTCGGTTTCACTAATATTAAACATACATTTGCGTAAAGCTTTTATATTTGTACATGGCCATGTCGGTAAAAATGTGCGATGAGTAACTCATGACTATCATGTGATTAATTTTGATTGAATATTTTAATTGATTGACAGCCCATTTATATATATATGCTGTATAAACAAAACTATTAGAGACAGCTAACTTTTTCAGTTATGTAGATCTTTCCTAAAAAGTTCCAAGCTTGTTCCAGCTCCATAAAGATATGCTTTACATGGGTCGAAGTGGAAGATCTTGAGTGGCCTGTTATTGAGCTCTGACTTCAACCCAAGACCTTTGAGATCAATGTGAATGCTGACTGCACCACAGAAAACCTCCTCACCTCACCCACATCAGGACTTTAATAACCTTTTGAACGAGCCCAAATCTCCACTCCAAAATCCAGTGGAACATCTTACCAGAAGTGTGGGGCTTATTATAAGAGCAAATAAAGATTAAATGTGGATGTTCAAAAAGAACAAAACTAATTTTAAGCTTAGGTGTCTACAAACCTCCAATTAGTGTATATATCGATAGTACTGATATGCATAAGCAAAAAGTTGGTCCATTCAGTGCATTAAAACGTATGTACAATGTTGATAAATGAGGTCTCTCTGATCTCGGGATCGGGCTGTTGCTTTAAATTTATCAGGCTTATCTCAAACTGCATACGCCTTTTCTTTGGCCGAGAAACAGAGGGAGACATGCCTCAAGCTGTTAGACTGCACCTCTACATGCTTGTGTATCAGACACTAATAACTTTAGCCTACCCCCCATTATGAGGTGTAGAGGTTAAACTAAGAAATGTTCGCTCGAGGGGTTGGATTGAGAAGGTCGGTATTTTCTGACGTTATATTTCACTCGAAAAAAACTAAACATTTTAGTACTGATAGTAACAAAGGGGCTTGGTTTAGGGTTTTTTTCATTGGGCTGTTCAATGCATTCTTCAGATACTGGAAATCTCATTAAATGCAATGTGAACATGCCTGACCTCTTCCTTTCGTTTGGCTACCCGAACCTTCTCCTTTGAACTCACGATCGGTCTTGGTAAAATGCATCTTGCTGTTACAGCACAAGCTAGAATCGCCAGTCGGGATTCCAATAACGTTAGCAAACACGCCTCTCTACCGTTTCTGCAGCCCTATCAAACTGTAAAGCTTTATGTTGTACCGATAAAGCTGATCAGACACTTCTGAAGCTCCTTTTCACTCCCCCCCGCTGCGCTGAGCAACCATCGGCCTTCTCTATAATGAGTCTTTTCAGACAATTCTGGAAGTAAACAGCATGTACTCAGGGAAATAAAAAAGCAACGATACTCAATTCTCATCCCTAGCGGGCGCAGGGTATCGACCGAGTTTAAGCAAAATTCTGACAGAACTTAATTAAGGCTATATTTTTTAAACACTTTGTCCAGGAAAAAACAATCACACGAGGTTGCAATCTCCTTTATACGTTGTAAAATGTTATGCAATACTGTAAATAAATTCAAATACTAATCCAAAATGTATGTGCATATCACAGTATACTGTATCTTTTAAGGCTAATGGGAAAATCTTTATTAATATCAAACAATAAACCTGGTGTTGCTTCTTCCGGAAAAAATGCAGAAATATCTCTATATACCATATGTGCACTTCCCATTCCACATTTATTCCCAATTTGCTGTTATAATTATGTTCACTATTCTGAGATGTTCCAATAGATTTTGGCGTGTTCTTGTATAGATACTGGTGCTCTGTAGTAGGCCATGCAAGATCTTCTAAACCCATGTAAAGCATATCTCCATGGAGCTGTGTTTGTGCATAGAAGCATTGTCATGTTGGAACAGGTTTTGGTCTCCTAGTTAAAATGATGGGAAAATTTCATCCTATGCAACTGTGTGCCCCATGTTTCTGGTAACTCTTTATGGATGGATGGATGGATGGATGGATGGATGGATAGGATAGATAGATAGATAGATAGATAGATAGATAGATAGATAGATAGATAGATAGATAGATAGATAGATAGATAGATAGATAGATAGATAGATAGATAGATCTCCCTATAACATATTATTTTCCTATACAATATTACACAATATTATATTCCCTATACAATTGTGGAAACAGTCTGTAGAAGCACCACATATGGCTGGAAAAGTCAGGTGTCCCAATACTTCTGCCCATAAAGAGTGCATGTTAGCATTTAACAAGTTAACACCAATACGCTACATGGACACGTTCACCTTAAAAGGCACTGAACAGAAGTCCTTAACTTTAGAAAGAGAGAGAGGATGAGAGAAATTTATGAGACTGTCCACTGACCTCCCGAGACCACTGCAACATATCATCAAGCCTTCAGCCGTAAACCGATCAATAGAACGAAGGAGTAGCAAAGTGACTTGGTGGTCGTTTACACAATGGGTCCACTCAGGACCTGATATTATTTCGGCGGTGAATCATTTTCAGCACAGCAGTCGCACTGACACTTGCTATTCGGGCCAAGCGTGAGGACGCCGCTGATACACGGGTTTTTAAACACAACGGTGTCTTTACTGACTTAAGAACAGCCCACACTTTAATATACTGCGGTCAGACATTGAACAAACATGGCGGCCTGGAAGATTATAACAGAAGGTTGCGAGTTTTAAATTCAGCGCCACCAAGCTGCCGCTACTGGGCCCTAAACGTTCAATTGCTCAGAGATCATTGTGAGTCGTTCTGCTGTAAATGCACATTTAAAAGGAGTTCTGTTACTACGCTAATGTTTATTGGTGCATATTTTTCCAAGTATGGTAATTGTGTGTGTTGCTAATAGCTATAATAGCGTATAGCTATAGTACTGAGCCAACTGACTTGTTGTTAAGGGCCCAAACAGGATGTGTATGAATTCATACCATACAATAATTACATAATATTAATATTTTTAGCACTGTAATACTAGACTTTTACTAGCTAACAGATTTTCAAATAGATCGATACATTTTTTGGTAATTTCCAACTTTTGGAGAGCGTTATCATGCTAGAACTTGGTTGAGACTTAGTACACAGACAATCATGTGCCTCTTACAGTAATGTGTGGCAAAAGGCATATATATGGGTGTCAAGGCCAGGGTTCATATATTCAATATGCACATCTGCCACGTATGTATGGCTAGATACAACCCTGTTTGTGAAAAAGTTGGTACACTATGTCAAATGTAAATTTAAAACAGAATGCAAATCTCATAAATCTATATATTTTATTCACAATAAAACAAAACGAACAAACAATAAACCATAGCAAATGTTCAAACTGAGAATGTACACCATTTTGAATTTGATGGGTGCAAAAAAAGTTAAGACAGGACCATGTTTACCACTGTGTAGCATCACGTCTTCTGTCCGTAAACATCTGATTTCAGCTTGCTCAACAGTTCCGGGTGTCCTTTGTTGTGTTTTTCGTTTCTTGATGTGCCAAATGTTTTCAAAAGGTAAAACGTCTAGACAGCAGGCAGGCCAGTTCAGCCCCGGTATTCTTCTACTACAAAGTCATGCTATTGTAATAGATGCAGTATGCAGTTGTCTTGCTCTGAAAAAAAGACATTTTGTGGATCAGTTCATCAAATTCAAAATTACATTCTTTCCTTAAAATGGTACATTTAGGGTTAAACAATGGATATTTTTTAGATGTTCTATTGTGCATAAAATACGGGTTTATAGGATTTTCAAATCATTGCATTAATTTTTTCTTTACATTTTACAGAGTGTCCCAGTTTTCTTTTTCATCTGGGGTTGTATAATAGAATTATTATTAGTTAAATGACAATAATCAAATATACGTATATTGTATATTAATTCCATATTCATATTTCCAGTATGTCACTCCACATTTCTGTTTGATAGACACAAATCACCTTTTTTTCAGGGCTGTTTTTGTTTCTTCTGAAACTGGAATCATACCTCGTTTTGTGATGGAAGATAGAAGCTATGAGTTCATCCATTTCTTTGAAGCTTAGAGGTATAACCCATCAGCTGGCTTCAGACCGTCTTTACACTTGTTCAGTCTGAGAGTCGTTGGTGATATCTGCACTTCAGAGAGCAGTGGAGGGATATTTTCGCTGAAATTTTCTGTAACATCAGGGCTAGATGGATACCTGCTGACTTCGATAATCACGCAAAGGAATAGAGTCTTCCTAGCATGTCAAACAGGTCGCTGTCATATCTCTGGAATATTTGTTTTGTATGGACCAAAATGTTCTACATGTTGTAGGTACCTCAGTGACACTCCCTATGTATGTGAAGAGTAAACGCTAGAAAATCACCTAAACGCAGCCAAGTGCATCCTTTTCCGAACTGAATTTTAGGCTGCATCACAGCTTGAACACATTTGGAGGAATAGTGTTATCTGCCCTTTTCCACATACACAGATCAGGCATAACATTATGACATCATAACATTAAGCCCGGTGATTAAATTACATTTATTATCTCTTCATCACGGCACTTGGGTGGGATTTATTAGGCAGCAGGTGAACATTTTGTCTTCAAAATGGGCGAGCGTAAGGATTTGACAGATTGTGATGTCTAGACGACTGGGTCTAGACGACATTAGCTCAAATTGCTAAATAAGTTCATGCTGTTGATGCTCGACGAGTCACGACTGTTTTGGCAGCGAAAGGGGGACCAACAGGTGGTCATAATTTTATGCCTGCTCTGTGAACATAAAGTTACATCACTGTGATTGACACAGAACAGAAGGAATATAATTCATCTCAGAGCATGGCTGTAGCATCAGTCCCGCTAACTCCATATCTGTGCTTCACCGGTGCCCCCAAATCCACCTCTGAAAACTCTCAGAACTCATATTAATCATATCTGAGTTGGTTAGAAACACATTATCTATTGCATTTGGATAATGGATTCATATTCAATTACATTCCTAATAAATTAGAATCTCTATTGCTTGCTGTTAACCTCTATCTTGATTAAAATTCCTAGACTACCTGACAAAAATATGGTTTGATTCACATTGTTGGCTGTACTGTGCTGGTGTCTTCCTATTTAGCGCCGTTACCAAGGTTTCTTATTCCCACTGTTGCCTCTGGTTTGTTCAGATTTTGGGAATGATTGATGAGTACTGATGAATATTTGATAAATATTCAAATATGTCAAATGCATAATGGTGCTTGTTTCCTTCATAGGTCAAATGTTTTAGCTTAATTTTATTTTAAGTTTCTTCAGCAGCTGATCATCCTTTAGGCGTTTTTTGGTAATCTCATAATTAAGGAATTCATCTTCTTGGAAGCAAAAAGAGGTGAGAGGTAGCTTTATAGAGTAGTGTCCTGGTTGACTTCAAAATAAAAAAGCCGAAAATTTGACAACGATGCAAAATGATCTCTTTGTCTGTCAGTTTTCCTGAGCAAGATATTTTCCTCCCAAACCCTCAGGTTGCTGTGTTAGCAGAAAAGGGATTTCAGATGTCTCAAGTTTGAGAAAGAGATTTATAGATCTTGACAAGGAGAACCAGGTTGGAGCTCCAGCTCTCTCATTATTCCTCTTCTCACCTCCCTTAAAAAAACCTCACCGAGTTGCTGGCTCTCTCGGTTACAGCTCCGGCGTTTGACACGCTTCTCATCTATAAACGTCTAATTGACAGCGGCACTCAGAGCCACACTGAGCTTGCATGGAGGCACGTAGCGAGATGAGCAATTTTTTGAGCCTATTATTGTATGTGTTGACCTAACTGTAATCCCTAGGTGGCGTTGTACTGTAAATCTACCCTTGTTTAAAGTCTTTAGATGTATATTTCCGGGTTTTCGTCGTGCGGTTCTACCGTCGAATCCCTTCGCGCCTTTCCTAGCTGTATGACAGACAGCACTTTGGCCCACGACGGTATGTGTCAGCACGAGTAGATCAATCATGTACCGTCCACCCATCGATGGAGTGTCAAGCCAGCTGTCAGAGGCCTTGTCTTCGGATTATGGAGTGATTCTTTCAGACAGCAAGAATTTATTTTCAGCTTCGTATCTGAGACGTTATCTGTCTTCCCGGCACAAACTTTGATCGCTGCAACACATTTTTGCCCTTTGCTCAGGTCTAACATTTGACGGAGGTGTCCTTAGCTGGATACTCAACTTCCACAGGAAAACTTTTATCATAGAAAGTTCAGGACATTGCATGGGTGTCTGTCTGTCTGTTCTTTTTTTTTTTTGTCTGTCTCATTTTATGTCTGTTTTCTTCCAATAGGTGTGCAGTGTCCATCTATGCAGGTTGAAGACTGGAGGTTTTCTCAGACAGCCAGACACAACATCACAGGTACTGTACGGTGGGCCAGGTTATGGAGTTTCATTTAAAGCAGGGTTACGATGCTGATTTTTGCATCGTAACCCTGCTTTTTGACACATTATGGACAAAAGTTTGGCCATAATAATATATGTGTCTTTTTAAACATCCCATTTCGCATTTAGTCCACAGTTGCTGTTATATTATACTGAGATCCCAGTTCCACCAGATTTTCAAGTGGAGATCTGTGATGTTTTTTACGGTGAGGAGTCCAGGGGTGCGGTCAGCATTCACATTCATCCCAATTGGGTTCAATAGGGTTGAGGTCAGGGCTCTATAGCGGGAGATCTTCCACTCCAACCCAAGTAAACCATAATTTCATGGAGCTGGAGCTTCTGGGTCTATCATCCAAAGTCGTTCTATACAACTTGGTGCCTCCATAGTTTGTTGTAACAGTTTGGGGAAGAACCACATACGGTTGAAAAAGTCAAATTTCCCAATAGTTATGTCTAAAAAGTGTTCTAGTACAGTAGATGACTTAGCATGAATGGTTTCTTAGCATAGATTTTACATTTAAATTTGCGGCATTTGGCAGACGCCCTTATCCAGAGCGACTTACAACTGAGCAGGGGAGGGTTTTAGGGCTTTGCTCAAGTGGCCAGCAGTGGCGGGATTTGAACCTGTGATCTTCTGATCCAAAGCCCAATGCCTTAACCACTGAGCTACCACCTCCCTAGTAGAGTTTGGTTTATTATACATAATATCCTGCATAATTTAAAATCTCCCATTGACACTTTATAATATTAGCATAATATTCTGTTAGTCTTTTTAGGCTGCTTACTGTATTTGATGAGCATAATGTAGCTTAGCCCTTTACACATGATGGCTTGGTGTAAATGATGTTGTAACTCACAACCTGCAGTTTTCAGCTAATTAGCAATGGCTTTGGTGTTAATGAATACTAATGAAATGCGATTCTGGCTTTTTAAACTCCAGACAAGGCTTACATATATTGTATTTCTCTCTAATTGAAGTTGGAAACATAAATTTCAGCCTGCAGGGCCTCTCTGTGATGATAAAATTACTGAAATATATTAGCAGCAAAATAGTCGAGGGTAAAGACTGGAGTGAAGCAACCTTTTACAATCAGGTCAAACGGGATATTTTGGAAATGTACAAATTGTGAGATTATTTATTAGCTCCTCAGTTTTGTTTTCGTTGCCTGTATTTTTCTGTTGCATTTTGACATAAAAAAAAGGCTATTGAAATGCTCAGAGCTAGGAAAGCTAGCTTAGTCAACAGTGAATATATTTCACAATGGCCTACTAATTTTTTATACAGTTTACAACCAGCAGAATACAATCCAGACACAGCTTTTGAAGAATCTGAAGTACGCTTATACACATAGTTTATTTATTTATTTATTATTATTATTATTACATTTTTGTTCACCCAATATACAATTTATAATTTACTATTTTCAATTACTATTTAACTACATTACTATGATGTTTTTAAGGGGGGCTCATAACCGGCTCAAACTATAGGTGATATAAAGCTTGCTGTACAAACAATGGGCAAATTTGTTCAAATACAATGCCCATCAATCTTTCTTTCGGCTTCTCCCGTTAGGGGGCGCCACAGCGGATCATCCGCATGTTTGATTTAGCACATTTTTACGCTGGATGCCCTTCCTAACGCAACCCTCCCCATTTATCCGGGCTTGGGACAGGCACTAAGAGTGGCTGGGGTTGGTTCCCAGACCAGGGATCGAACCCGGGCCGCAGCGGTGAGAGCGCCGCATCCTAACCACGAGACCACCAATAGTTTTATCATTTTTAAAAGACACTTCCTTTTGCTTATATGCAACAATAAAAAACTTTAATTTCATTGAAAAATCCTGCCTCAGCATGAATAACAGCTTTACACACTCTCGGCATCTGGACGGTTCGTTCCTCCAAGAATAACCAGAAAATTATTCTTAATCACTAAACATTTGGTTTACTGATCCGCCAAGTCTCAAATCGAGCACCAAAACCCGACATGACGCACACATACGGCGATTAAAACCGTCCGTGTGGAAACATAGCTCAAAAGTTGCGTTTGGCCTCCTGATGATTTACATCATTTAATCACCGTAATTACTTTAAAACATTTACAAGAATATTTTGTATTCATGCTCATTGTTGAGTTCGGTTTCATGAATAATAAACATACATTTGCATAAAGCATCAATATTCGTTCATGTCCATGTTGATTAGAGAATAAAAAAAGTAAAAAGTATTCATTTAAGGTACATGTAGAACAGACACAAATGTGCAATTAAGTTGGGATAAATCACGATGAAATGTTTTGATCGATTGACAGCCCTATTACATATATTTAATTTAATATGTATTTATTTTGGTCATATTTGAAGGAATATTAGAATAAACAAAATGTTATTAGAAAATAAAGAAATTAGGGAAAAGTAAAATATAAGTTCGAATGATGTAGCTGACTATAGACAGTGTTTCCTATCATTATTGTGGTTTATAATGAATTAGAAAGAAATAAAAGAAAGAAAGTTTTGGCACTTCATCAAGCACTTTGACTGTCTGAGAACCTACAAACGTCATGTGATGCATTTGAAAATGTACATTTTGTTCTCTTGTGGAGAATTTCTGAAGAGAGAGAGAGTCATTAACTCACGAAGAGATCAGGGCAAGATCACCTAAAGACAAAATCCCTACATTAAAGGCTTTTCTGCTCCACTTGAACTCCGTCAGTGACACACTGCATGGTGGCTGTCGTGCGGCAGCCTGCTGATTGATTAGCCTGCTGGATGTTTAATGAATTGATCAATTGATTCGCAGGTTTCAATCTGGTGCGGCGCTTTTCCCTGATGAAGAACAGTGATGTGAAGAAGATACGTAACCCGCGGGGGCCTGTCGTCCTACGCCTGGGAAAAGTTCGCCTCATCCAGCCCACTGAGTAAGCCTTTAATCTCTCTATCTCTGTCTCTTTGTCTTTCTATCTCTCTCTCTTTCTCTCCATAAAACATTATGAGATTCCTTGGCTAGTTTCTAGGAGTTAGCATTCACTAGCCAATAAAAGCAACTGCTGTAACATCAGTCGATGCATTCCCAAAATGGCAGCGTTTGCGTTTGTCTGTTTTCGTCATTCGCTTTTCTTCTCTCTTTCACTCATCAATTGCGAGCACAGCTGTACATGTACATAACTTCCACAGTAATAAAACACGCCAGCACAAGCCTGTCTGAGTTTTAAACCTGGCTATGACAGCTAGATGTTGATTAAGAACTTTGGCCCTAAAGCATGGAAAAAATATTCAAGCACTGGGACAACCATCTGGAGATTGACTCAGCTGCACTCCTTCCAATATTGTACTTCTGGAAATCAGACTGGCATGCTCACTTAGCTCTCTCCACAGCCCAGGGTGGTAAAATGTTTTATTAACAATAATATTAAAGAGCCATCATTTTTTCTTTTTTGGTGTGACCATAAACCACAGTACCATTCAATACATTTTATGGGCTGCAGCTTTTTTGGACCATGCGTGCACTTGAATTGGCATAAAGAAAGACCTAAAAACCATTTAGCTTATATTTGATGACTGAGAGGACACTTTGGGGATGTAACTATACGAGAATATGTTACTTTGAATAAAGATAAAACATTGTGTATTTGTTTGTGATTAGAGGTTCAAAGCTTGAATGTCCAGATTTATTACAATAAATTTACACTACTGCTTGTAGAATGTATAGTATCATCTTTAGTAGCTGAAAGTTCCGGGGCCACCAAGGGATGGTTCAAAAATGTAAAAAGAAAGTCTTCCATGCACACTTCGAGACTAACTGTGCTAACCGCAACGAGTTGATCGAGGTGTTTCGAGTGGCTTCAAGAGCAGAAGGACATCACTGGAAGATTATGAGAGATCAGGAAGACCTTCAACGAGCTCAACCCTCCCCCAAAATGTCGATTCCACCATTTGGAAACTCGTGCATAATGATCATCAGAAAACAATCCGCATGGTCTCACTTTCGCACCCTTCCTACTTGGCCAGATTTGGCTCCTCCTGTCTTCGCTCTCTCCTTTAAGATTCAGCTGAAAAGTCGCTGTTTTGACGCCATTGCGTAGATCCGGAACACATTCCATAAGAACACTGGGTTGCTCAGCAAGGAGACTATTTTGCAGGTGATAGTGTATAAACATAGATGAATATAGTACTTTTTGATACCACCACCTATTTCCAGGGATGTACATTATAGACACTGAGACACCTACATTTTCCAACCATATGTGGTTCTTCTCCAAACAGTTACCAAAAACTTGGGGGCACACAATTGTCTTCAGGTTGCTGTAGCATGATATTTTTACTTCACTTGTCCGAGGAGACTCAAACCTGTTCCAGAATGATAATGCCCCATGCACAAAACCAACTCCATGAAGATACATGGGTTGGAGGGGAAGATCTCCTAACTCTAGAGCTTTAACCTCAACCCAATTGGGATGAATTTTGGATTTCAGGTAATCCTGATTTTAACCATCCTGAATGTAGAATGGGATTAAAAAGGACATTTTATGGTCAGGTGTCCACAAACCTTTGCCAATATAGTGCGTAATTATAACACAGGAAAAGTAATTGCTGCAGATCCAGACGACAGCGTTAAATCTCCCATAATGCGCGTAATCGTTTTTGTTTTAAACGTCATTTTGAGACAAAACAATAAAAGGAGATTAAAACGTTGGCCACAGATGAAACGCTGTCATGCTCTTTTAGACGCATCATCACCTTCAATCTGTCATGTATATCTCATGCTGTTAGAATTCCAGGAAAGCGCTATTGCTGGAAGGTGAAGATGTTTTGAGGACACAGAGTTTCAGCTGGAAACTTCCCTCCTGCCTCCTTTTTTCCCGTTTTGGTCGGTGGATATCAGAGCGTGCGATCTGACAGTTTATTGGGGTATGATGACGACTAGCCCTTGGCTGACTTTTGTGAGAAAGCTTTCAGGCAGTCATAAATAAATATGGAGATGAGAGAGAAAGAGAGTGTGGAAGTGAATGTTTATTACCTCGGCTATGGTATTGAGTCAGATGTCGAATTCTGAGGCGATCTGCTGAAGTTCTCATGGATAAGTATTCCGACAATCGCGGTCAAGTACCGTTTTTATTTAATGAGTTCGAACAAATCTGGCAATTTCGAAATTCACTAAATAGGCCATGCGAAGTGCAACACAGCAGGCCTTGGGATACGTATCTAAAATTTGGCTTGGTAAACGCAATTTCTAAAAAAAATCCGCAAATTTTGGATGCACCCCCGCAGTCCATATGGTACCTTTGTGAATAACTTTCTTTCGGCTTCTCCCATTAGGGGTCGCCACAGCGGATCCTCCGCACGTGGATGCGCTTCCTAACTCAATTCTCCCCATTTATCCGGGTTCGGGACCGGCACTGAAAGTGGCTGGGGTTGGTTCCCCGACCGGGGATCAAACTCAGCGGTGAGGGTGCCGCATCCTAACCACTAGACCACTAGGGAACCTTTGTGAATAATGTTAGTTATGTTTCAAATGAGAACCTGCAAATTTTTCCGCGCTGCGAAGATCTTTAGTGGCCTGACTTTTACTAACTCCCTTGTAGCTGTAGCTGAAATCTCAAATCACCTCCAGAATCTGATGGAACATCATCCCAGATGAGTAGAAGTCACTATAAGAGCAAATAATCGGGACTAAATGTGGACAAAAAGGATCACATACGAATCTTATGGTCCACTTTAGGTGTCCACTTTAATTCTAGTAGTATGCAAAAACACAAAACAAAGAAATAAAACACAAAGCATCGAGGAAACCTTAGCATGATGATGAGGAGCATGAACAATTCCAACAAACGTTGAAAAGACAAGTGCTGGGAAAGGTGAGATTTATATAAGAAATTGTGATCCAATTGTTAATGATCATTGACATATTATTAGGTCACGTGATCTTGCAGTGTTTACAGTAGTCACCACCAATCTGTACTGCTGGGCCCTTGTGCAAGGCCCTTTACCCTCAACTGCTCAGTTGTGAGTCGCTCTGGATAAGAATGTCTGCTATAAATGTAAATGTTAATGAGATATCCTCATATGGTCACTGCCGAAATCAAGATTTTCTCCATGGTTTTATGAAGATAAATGCACACTAATGGTATAGCACATCATTACATATGGTACAGTGGTTCAGCAGGACAAGTTGTACGAAAAATCCACACATTCTCGGCTATGTTCAGGCACTCGACATCATTAAAAATAATCATCAGGATTTAGTGACTTGAGGGGGCTTTCTGGTTTCGGTGGACAGGATTACCGATTCAGGAAACAACCATTGGCTTGGATTGTGTCCTAAGTGAATTGTTTTTGTTATAAAGCTAACAAGGAACAACGTATCGTTGAAAATTATAACATATGTAACATCAGCCAGCTCCACTATTAAATAACAACCTGTTGCCTAATGGTCCGAAGTGGTGGAAGAAGCATTGAGACTCAATTGTGCAACCAGATGGAGGACCAGAATATAAAAGTTGAAGTAATGACATGTTTTTATGTAAATATACTTATATAACGGAGACATTTCTGCCTGGAAACATCATTCCGTCTGTGTAATGTCCTTGCCTCTCTGTAAGATTTTTGCTACCTGGGGTAAAATATGACAAATGTTGTATTGTGGGAGAGTTTTAAAGATGGCTGTTGACTTACGTATGTCTACTGACTAGCTAATAATAATGCAACCTGAAAAAATTTATCGTGAATTGGAGCTAAAAACTGAATACAATGGAGGCAAAAAAGATCTAAAAGGAATACCAGTATTTTGTCTTAACTTACTCTTAGGCTAGCCCTATGCTAACGAATGCTTCCTTCCAGCTATATTTAGCAAAATTAGCCTCCCAAGTTGGTCTCCTTTCCCTAGCCATGACCTAAGCCATATTCTTTATTGTTCTTTTCTCAGTATGCAAAAAAATGTCGGCGATTGTCAATATTTGGCATACGTTTGTTCCAATATGTATGACAAATGCTAAGCAATTTGCTAATTCATTAATACAAATAAAATATCTTAAAGATAATATTATATATTGCAATATTTGTAACTTATTCCATGATGGTAAGTCATTGGTGCGATCGATCAGAGCGTGGTATTTATTCAGTATTACATATGAACTCATAGGGTTTGAAGCAAAGCTTTGAAGAACCAATTATACTACAATTTTCTACAGCCCACTCACCTTTAACCCTCAGCGCCCACCTTTTTTGTCTGTTGACGACCTGAACAAGCGACCGTAAAGTCGTGAGTTCAAATTCCAGGACCGCCCCCCGAGAGACCGGTTGAGTAAAAGACTTGTGATTGGTCTTCTATCGTTCTTGTAAGTTAGTTTGGATAAAACGCGTATACAAGTAGAGCACTAGCACACATCATTAATCAATGCTGTCTCAATGTCTTGAAGTCCCTTACGTAAGTATTTACCCCCTTGAACTTTTCACAGTTAAAGCTGCAACAATCTGGACTTTTTTTTTTTGCCATTTGTTATTGTGACTCAAAGGTTAATTGTTGTTCACCCTCCTGGGTCAAACTATAGCTGCAGATTTGCAACCTAACAAACAAACTAGCATGCTATACCCATTTGAATTATGTTAGCTGGCATGGCCGGCCTAGTCAGTTATAAATGGGTCATTACATTGGAGTTTTTAGACTGGATAGATGCTGTGTATAGGACAATAGATGTATACTGATACAAACTACTGTATAGTGACAGCAAATTCTAATCCCATTTTAGAAATGTAATTCACGACAAGATTAGCAATACAGGTACTTACGATGGAGATGCGTTCCCCGTCAAAATTTGAAGTCGAGAAATGCCTAGTCTACCCTGGATTCTTAAAGAATGGTAGATCAGTCTGGAATAGAATACTGTAATTTGTTAATAATTCAACATATTACAGTATATAATTTAGCAAAACAGAGCAAATTAAACTACCGCAATGTATAAACTATACAGTATATTTATATATAGGCATGTGCCGGTGCGGGCGCATGGAAAATTGGGATTTGAAACACCAATAACACTCAAAAAATACACGCTCCAAAACCAAAACAACTGAACTCTGGTGAGCGCTGGTGTCGTGCCAGGTGGGAGATGTGTACATCCTATGCATCGGCCCAACATATTGTCCAAAAATGTACAAACGCTGTGCGAAAATCATACAATACAAATTTTTTCCGTATAGCTACCATCGTCGTGACACGTTTTTTTTTTTCCTGAGTAAAATATAAACAGGTATAGGTAATGAAATCAAACGTTTCAGACCATACCCATGACTTACATTTATAGCATTTAGGAGACACCCTTATCCAGAGAGACTTACAATTGAGATGAAGGGGGGTTGAGGGGCCTTGCTGAAGGGCCCAGCAATGGAAGATTGGTATTGGTTGCGATTTAAACTCATGACTTTCTGATCCAAGTCCAATGTCTTAACCAGTGATCTACCCACTTTCCCTAGTGCACCTTCTACAAATATCACTGAATTTTTTCATTTACATTTATATACAACCGGGTCACATGGTCACACGACGTACCACATCCTACGCGAAATTGCGATTCGTTACCTGTCTGCTGCGATTTAGACTTTCTTCACAATAACGGCGAAAGTGCGTTCGGGTTGCTGTTTTCCCTTGCAGGCAGAAAGTATGTTTTTCACACAGATTGTCAAAGCGAGCGTTTGGTCCTCGTGTGCCCTTAACGTCGTTGGACGACAGAGTGCTTTATCAAGATGCCATCTTTTACAGCGAGGCTACAGAACGCCGAGGGTTGAGGGGTGTGCGAAAGCTGCGGGGAAATTTACACAAAACTCAAGTAGGCTGACGTTTGACACTATATGAAATCCCTAGCTGCAGACAGACGCTTGACAGGTAGACGTACACATAACACACACACACACACTTGCACACACTCACACACTCTTTTAGCTATTAGGCTGTCTCTCAATCAGGATGGATTTTTCACAGCCTTAGATGTCTTTCCCATTTGAAAGCTGACCTCTCGCTTTCTCTCTCGCTTTCTCTCTCTCTCAACACTCATGCACACACACACACACACACACACACACACACACACACACACACACACACACACACACACACACTCAAAATCCACCTTGTCTTCTAGACAGGGCCTTGGAGAGCTTGTGTTCACAATTCATACTGTCAGACGTGTTTACCTTACACAGGATACAGCCTGCATTAATTTACCGCCGTTTGACTTTCTTCCCCCCCACCACCCACTCTTTTCTTTTTTCTTTTTCTTTTTCTTTTGGACTTTCAGGCTGATTATAAACAAGTGGTTCGCTTGAATTTTGGCCTTCAAACCCCTTTTGTGCGTGACTACTTTTTTTTATTTTTTTCGTTATCCCAGACTGTCATAAAGGTGCTACCCTTTCGTGTCATTTCTCCCTGACTTTCATTTGTTTAATTCTGGAGTTCTGTGTGTGTGTGTGTGTGTGTGTGTGTGTGTGTGTGTGTGTGTGTTTGAGAAAAAAAGAACAGAGAGACACAGATGGATAGAGAAAAATATATTTGTTTGTCTGTACATCTGGGCGCAAAAGGAAGTCTGAAAGGGGTCATAAAGGAATAATAGTGTCAACAAGCAAAAGTTTTGGAAAATGAAAAATCACACCGTTTCATTCTGTGTGTGTTTTAAAAAAAAAAGAGACCTCGGTTGGCAGCTACTCTGTGATTTCCTTGGATTCCTTCAGTGTGTTGTAAATCACTGTCATACTTGTCTGCTGTAAAGACATGAACCAGCTGCCTGACTTCCATGTGATGGTACTTGCCTGTGTGTTCTGGTTACCCACTGTGTGTGTGTGTGTGTGTGTGTGTGTGTGTGTGTGTGTGTGTGTGTGTGTGTGTGTGTGTGTGTGTGTGTGTGTGCGCGCACTTATTTATGCATTCCCTCACCCCGTGACCCATGTACTGAGCTCGAGTTTACTGTGATTGTAAGAAAAAGTGTGTTTGCTACAGCAAACACATTCTCACAATGTAGCTAGGCATGACCTGTAAAGTCGCATACAGCAATAGGAATAGACACGAAGTGGACCAAACTTGTGTTTCTTATGGTCAGAGGTCACCCTCTTTTGAGCAGCCAAACACTGGAGGAAGAAGAAAAAAAAAAAACAGAAAAAAAAAAAAACCCAGCTGATGCAATTCTGTAGCCGTATGAGTGTAATCGCTTTCCATCCAATCTCTCCACAGTCAAGTGTTTCCACATGGGCTGCCTGAGGAGTTCACGCTGGTCTTCACCCTGCTGCTGAAGGCCAAGGCTCTGAGGGATAACGTCTACCTTTTCCAGATATCTGACGGCCAAGGGTACCCACAGGTACAGAATCCTATTTCTTCAATCTTTTTTTTTTTTGAAGACTCCGGGCACAGTTTGCATATAAATCGCAAGATGATGGGTTACATCAATTATTTAACCTCGTCAGACGTGATCCTGGTTGGTCGATTCCGGAGTCGGAGCCACCATAAATTTGTGTAATCAGTAAACATTCATTCTCGATGATCGTACGAATGCTTGTAATTATGTTTTAATAGGATAATTTTCTTTATATTGTTTCCCAGAAGATTGTGATGTGATCACCATAATAATTCCGATAAATGATTCGAATATAAGATCACAAAAGGCACAAAAGGGAAGCAAATCCTTATGAATCTTTGTTTCCATTTATGGAAGGAGTTTCCACTTTCCAGTGCTTTGTAATGGTATGTTTTCCACTACAAGAAGGTCTTCAGGAAAGAGGATGATGTTTATAGTTGCTGTAGCATGTACTTCAATTGTGTGCAGACATATAAAAAAAACCTCAGGACTAGGGTTGCAAAATTCTAGGAATTTCTAGGTAACTTTTCATAGGAATAAACAGGAAAATATGCAAATTAACTGGAATTCATTGGAATAAACAGAAATGTAGTTAAAAAAATTGCAGGATCATTTTAGTTTAAACAACCAGATTTCAAACAACAATTTCTACCCTGTACATTCACATGGCCACTGAGGCCACGCCCCCCCCTACATGCACTGTACATTCCTCCATAACAGATCATTTCTTTAATCTTACACACAAAATTATGTAAAAATAATTTCAATTTTGGCGAATATTCATGTAAATGACATAAATATTCAATACATTTATGTTTAAAACTTCCTTGTGCTGTGTGGAAGCTGTTGTGCAACAAAATGATACCAAATAAAAGTAGAAAAAAATAGTCATTCTAAAAAAAATTACCAAACAAAATATAGTTTCTCCAAACTGTTAATAAATTCCCATAAATTCCTGGAAAATATCCAACTTGGTGCATTTTCAAGATTCCCCAGCTAAATTTCACATGGAAAGTTTCGGAAATATAGAAAGAAACTCTTTTGTGCTAAACAAATAACTATATACTTTATATAAATAACATATATTTGATGTACATCTATACAAGTTGAAGGTACACACTTATATAGAGTGTCTTTGGATGCGTTAGTATTAAATTTTTCCTTCAAACTAGGAAACTTAATCTTGTTCTAGCATTGGAATGGTCTTGTGCACAAATCCAGCTCTATGGTTTACATGGGCTAGAATGGAAGATCTTGATTGAACACTAATTCAGACAGGAGAAGTGGTAGTTCAGTGTTCAAGGCTCTGATTGGAAGGTTGGTGGTTCAAGCCGCGGTATCGCCAAACTGCCACTCTTGGGCCCTTGAGCAAAGCACTTAGCCCTGTATGCTCCAGGGGTGCTGTATCATGGCTGACCCCGAACAATGACCCCGGATTCCTTACATTCCAGATATATTTAAAGAAAGTATCCCAAAGTAAAAAGCCCACTTATCTTTAAAGCCCTGAAAAAGTACAAATCTTCAAGCAATATCTAGTGGATCATCACATTCATCAGAAAAAGTGCGGAGTCGGATGTTTAATCCACAAACTTGTCCATATACAGTAGTCTATCAAATCTAGTGTTCCTTTTTTTTGTTCTCAGTCTCTACAGCTGTAGCTCTGGTTGAACCTCGTGGTTTGAATCTCCAAAAACCACACTCACAAAAACACTTGGTTCACTTCATGCAGTCAGAGTCAATTGAGGGTCAAAACACTTTCTCTCAGAAATCGTGCCACTATTCTAGAGTTCACATGGGACCAGACGGGGACCACCTCACCAACTCTGAGTGCAATTGCCCTGAGGGTTCTCAACTGCACCAATGAAGCCCACTGAGGGACGAAGCACAAAACTGTTCGAAATAAATCCCGTACCAGTCACCTATTGTATTTATGTACGTATTCGATGTTGAGATATGGCCCCGTATGCGTTATTGTAAATACTTTCACTTTTAAAAATGGCGTTAAATCAACGGCCGAGACAAATCGTTACCTTCAGCTTCTGTGGGTGACAATTCATCACAACGTGCCTTCTCTATGACTCGGATCCAGGTTGCTGGTTCCTGCTCTATCTTTCGCGTCAGCATTCACCATTAATTCCCAGACAGGCCTTTCATTAAACCTTCGTCGTGTGAAGTAAAACAACAGGTGCCCATTTATCGCCTCGCTGATAATTAAAGCTTAAAGACCTCCGATGCTAATGAGCTAGAACTTCTCCTTAACTGTTATTCAGTCTGAACGTGAAATGGAGGTGTTTTATTATTATATTTTTTATGTCCCCTTCTTTTTACGTAGCTCTCGCTGGACCTGAACGGGCCAGAGGGCACTTTGGCACTGCGGACATCCTCTACAGGTCAGGATGCCTCCACAACAGGGTGTGTGTTCAGCGGAGAAGGAGTGGAGTCTCTGAAGGACCAGCGCTGGCACAAAGTAGCTCTGAGCGTGCAGCAGAACGCCGCATCGCTTCACGTAGATTGCAGCTCGATCGAGACAAAGCCACTGGAACCTCGGGGCCGGGTCCCGATTACCGGACACACGCTGATGTTCATGAAAGCCAGCAATGCCGCTCCCGTCGAGGTACCGTTGTCTTCATTATGTCGCAAAGTTCTTTTTTTTCTAGCTCAATTTATTTGGTACAATGTTTTAAAATACGTTCAAGGTCCCTGGAAGTGCGGCGATGTTTAGAATTCAGTTGCTTTAGAAAGAAAAAGCGAAATGATTCAAAACAAAACACAAACTGCAGTTTTTAAATCTACTATATTGTGACATTGCATGTGTTTTTTTTTTTTTTTAAAGATGTAGATAATGACCTTTAAAAAATAATTAGAAAACATCTCTGACGTTCTCTCCGAAAAGTTCTTTTAACGAAAAAGTTAAACATTTTTTATTGTTTTTGAAAGACACATTAATGTTCCTTTTAGTTTCTATACAACATTAGGTCATTTCATTAATTTAACAATAAATGTACCTTTGGTGGTCTTTTATGGTTTTTGAGAGACACATGCTTTTTCCATTTCGATTCAACAAACTCGGTAAGAGTGGAAAACACAAGAAATGGACAGTGAATGAAGGAAAAAAGTTCTCTATTAGTTCCTCTAATAGAAGAACATGTGTAAGATGGAAATCAGAAGAGATGTTAGCAGACTGCCTCACCCCCACGGTCAAACATGGAGGTGGTTTGGCGTTGTTTTAGAGGTTGGAGACGCTGGAAAGTGAAAGGAATCCTGAGCCAACATGGCTACCATTCCATACTTCAACTCATGCCATGCAATTCCATCTGACCCGTGTACGTTCAAGTTCTGTAACAGTCGTCTGGAATGGCCTGGTCAGTCACTGCACTGCACCCCCACTGCTCTGGGATGATCATAAAGAATTCTCCATCTACTGGAAATCAGCTTTGGGAACTTTTTCAAGAGGCATGTCAAAGTATTTTAACGTTTGGAGAAACGAACTATCGGGAATTATCCTGATACAACATTGTTTATCTGTAATAAATGGACATTTGGTGCAACCCAGATGAGGACGGATTTCCCTGTTGAGCCTGGTCCCTCTTCAGGTTTCTCTCTTATGCCTTCTCGGGGAGTTTTTCTTTGCCACAGTTGCCACCAGGGACAAACTTACACCTCTAAAGAACATATACATTTATTATTACCACATTATCTGAGTAAAGCTGCTTTGAGACGATGTTCAATGATCGAAGCGCAACACAAACATTAATTTAAAAAGTTTTGATATGAAGGTATCAGGTTTCAATATGTAAATTGTGTTATACGAATCAATGTAATTAAAAAATTCATTTAAAAATGTTATCTAAATACTTAAACCAGTTAACATGGAGAGGAATTTCATGTGTAACCTTGTGTGATAGAAAAAGAAATCAGGAGCAGCTGACTTCCTGTTCCCCCTACTAATCGTGCAGAACATTGCTAATGGTGTAGAAATGTTGCTTCCTGTGCACTGGCTACCTACAGGCTCAGCCCTGGGCTTCGGGATATGTATGTGTGTGTTTTTCAGGAGGTTATCTAAGGAAAAGTCTGTGGAAGCATAACCACCGGCTCTGGTCTACTGGGTTTTATGTTACTCAGCTCTGAAAAAGCATGATGAAACTGGACCCTGAAGAGATTTAACAAGCAGCACCCATCAGCCATGATTTATTAATCAGTTCCTACTTCTTAACCAAATCAAGTCAAGACACACACCCAGCTGAATGTCAATTAGCTGGTCAGATCAGATGTTCTGTAAGAGGAATGAATATGAGTTGCTAAGGTTCGAATTGACTGTATATACACTCTAATGTACTGCATTTTCCAAAGTACACCAGCCAGATGTGTTTTTTTTCACACAACTTCCAAACTCCAGGCAATCTCCAGGCACAGAACATCTAGCCACTACTTTTTAGGGAAGATGTTCCACTAGATTTTGGCTTGTAGAGAGTCTTTCATTCAACTTATTTTAGTCTTGTACTTGAAGTACTCGAAGTTGTTCAGTAGGGTTGTGGTCTCATCTTTTTAGCAGGCCAATCAAGATCTTCCACTTCAACCCATGTAAACAGTGGAGATCCCTATAGATCCATAAAGTTACTGAGCAACTCAAGAACCCTGAGAATAGATTTTCTATATTGATTAATAATTATAGTCTACGCTTAAGCAGTGATGGAACTATATTGAATGGACATTTGGTGCCAACCAGATGAGGATGGGTCCACGTTTGAGTCCGGTTCCTCTCAGGGTTTCTTCCTTATTCCAAATGGAGCTGACTGTTTGCACAAGGACATTATCATGCTGGAACTGGATCTCCTAGTGAAGGAAAATTTCATGCCCCCTCGTTCAAAGACGTCCTATACAATTGAGTACCTCCAAGTTTGTGGTAGCAGTTTGAGGAAGAACCACATGGCTGGAAAATTCAGGCGTCCCAATACCCATGTATGGTAATACTCTTTTACTGCCATATATGAAATATATGATAGTATTTCTTAATAAGTAGGCCAGATTAGTACCACTTTGGACAAGAAAACAGATATATTATATAGCTATATTCTATTTGTTTACATTTGTTATTACTACTTTTGTTCAAGCAGTGTATCTATAATTTAATGAATTCAGCTCTTTATGGATTGCATCGAAGTGTATTGTCATTATCTATTACCACACGGTTGCAAAGCAATGTTTTACTTCAAATAACTTTCTTGAAACTCTTTTACTTTTCTTGAATTGCCGCATGAGGCAGGGAAAAAAAAATGCCTCAGCGTCGAAGCTTTTGACACGGCACGGCTTCAGGGACGTAGCGCTGCTTTGCTTATGCAAGCTGTCGGAATCTTTTTAACCTGCTAATAAGCTTGCATAAATGAAAAGTAAGACGTTCCACGCCTACCCGTGTCACGGTGAGGAAGTCTGTACAGTAGGAGCGATTTTCTTGCCCGACATTGTTATACGTTCTACATCAAATTACAATCTAGAGCTGGTTCATGTGATTTTGTTCATTTCAGGTTAATTCATACCCACAAAAATGTAACTGTTGTTTTTATTTACCCGTCAGATGGACATTCAGCAGGCGGTGGTGTATTGCGATCCATCTTTGGCCATCCAGGAAGCTTGCTGTGAAATTCCGGGAGCTCGGGTAAGATAAAAAATTTCCATTAAAAATACACTTTGGTTTAATGGGTTTATCTGAAGAAAAATAAAAAAAGTTAGCATTTGGACGAAGTACAACTGAGTAGATGAGGATTAAATACAGGCTTGGCAGGGTTTGTATTTGAACTTCTGGCCTTTTAATAAGGAGTCTGAAGCCTTTAACCACTTATATGTTAAACTCGGAGGTCGTTGTGAAGAACAGACAAATTCAACCTAAAAATGTCCCTGTACAGTGCGTTTATATACAACGATGAGACATGACATTATAACAATATGAGCGGTGAAGTGAATAACACTGATTATCTTTCGTAATATACTTATTAGGCAGCATGTAAACATTTTGACCTCAAAGTCGATGTGTTCGAAGCAGGAAAAATGGGCGAGCGTAAGCATTTGAGCGAGTTTGACAAATTGTGACGTCTGGACGACTGGGTCAGAGCGTCTCCAAAACTGCAGCTTTAAACAGTGGTGAACCCGAGGCTCATTGGTGAAGCGTCCAACAAATCCAACATTCAAGCTCATGTAGCTCAAACTGCTGAAGAAGTTCACGCTGTTAACTATCGACAGGTTACGACAGTTTTGACAGCAAAAGAAGACCAACACAATATTAGGCAGGTGGCCATGATAGGTGACCATAAAGTTATGCCTGGTTGGTGTATACTGTATGCGAGGATTAGGTGGTATCATTCCTGAGTTATGGTTTTGGACTCTGTATCAGAAACTTGGTAGTTCAAATCCGAGCAGCACCACAGCTGGGCCCTTCAGCAAAGCCCTTAACCCTTAACTGATTGGTTGTAAGTTGCTCTGGATAAGGGTGTTTGCCAAATGCTGTAAATGTAAATCAACCATTGGCCCATTCTTCTTGGTAGACTTGCTCGAGGTTGTTCAGGTTGGTTGGAGACGCATTTGGACAGCGATTCTCAAAAAGTGTCACAGACTTTCAAAAGAATTGAGATCAGGAGTTAACTGAGGCACTGTAGAACATTTATCATGTTGTTCTTAAGTTATTCTAGTGTTGCTTTGACCTTGTGCTTGGGATTATTGTCCTGCTAAAAAAAAAAAAAAGATTTCTTCTGACTGAAACAGGTTCTACTCCACAATATCTTCCTCCGTCCATGTTTTCTTCCGTTCTGAGAAAATGCCCAAGCGGAATTGAATTGCAGTAATGTACCCGATGGCACATAAGTGCTAACTGCCGGCCTTCAGTCAATAATCCTAAACCTAATAAAATAAACGCTGTTCACTTTTATATACATGTAGCTAATGAAAATCCGCCATTATTTCTATCCATTCGGTAGTTTGGTGCTGCACACATCAATGACAGCTTTAGCTTGGCAATGCTGGCAAAAGCCAATGGTATAAGCAGGAGAATCTACAGCTACTGTGGGTGCGAGGCGTTACATATTTGGAACCAATTTACACATATTTGGAACCTAATATGTTTTTTTTACGGCACGATGAACATTTGCGGAACAAATGATCTGTCATTAGTCAGCCTGTGGTTTTGGTTCCATCACAATCTAATTATTTAGAATAATGCATTGGTGTAGAACAACATCCGACACCTTGATGATCATTTTCTAGTTATTGTTTGAATTCTTGATAGATTTGATTACCACAGGGAATTGAGCTTTGCATTGCATTAGTGTATGTATGTATATACTGGGGTTCTGTGTGTGTGTGTGAACAGATATACTATATGGGAAACAAATATTGAGACACCTGACTATGTGGTTCTACCCAACACCTTGAAACACCTATTTGAATACGACGTCTTTGGACATCAAACTTGTTCCACGATGCCCCCATGCACAAAGCTTCATAAAGATATGCTTTCCATGGCCAGCTTTTGAGCTCTGACCTCAACCCAACACATTGAACACCTTTGGTATGAATTGGCATCGTCTTTATGGCTCAATGACCACAAATCTCCACAAGAAAGACTCCACAATTCCCAAAAAAACAGTAAAAGTTATCACAACAGCAAAAACGAGGACTAAATGTGGAATGACAGATTCTGAAACATTCACAAACGAATGGTTGCACACATTTTTATTCATGCGGTGTATTTTATTTTCTCCCCTGTAATACCTGTAATGTATAGTCCTCTTAATTTATGGCAAAAAAAAAGGTTAGCATGGAATTTATTTGATAAATGGACCAAAATGTGGCTAATGTGTCATTTAAACTTCATTTTCGAAGCTTAGTCAGAGCGCGTTGGCAAATTACCCCGATATATTGATGGTTTCGCTCGAGCACACAGCAGCCAAAGTTTTTGGTTAAGAGTTCGAGAAAAAGTGAGATTGTCTTCAGGAGAGAAATGAGTCTCATTAGGAAATGGACATGCACAATATTTCTGCTGAATTATGCATTAAGATGAGAATACTAGCATGGCTGCATGTAGGGAAAAATGAAGTCTGTTTTCTTTTTTTTTTCTTTTTAGATCAATGGGATCTTTTGTTGGTATGTGATAGTGGGATTTTTTGGCGGAATCAATTGACACAATGACGGAAGTATGTAAAGCGTACTTAGTGTCTTGGAAGTGATAAAAAAAAGAAGAAAAATTTCAAATAGGGGTGTAAAAGTAAACAAAATCTGCGGTTAATAAACATAAAATTGCTTGTCGTTTTTTAATTAACATCATTTATTATTATTACCATTTGTGAACAACAGTTACATTTTTTTTTTTAATTTCTTTTTTTTTTATAAAATAGCTGCTTGGTTTAAATAAAAATACAATAATAAAGTAAAATAAATTAAACAAATACAATACATTTTTTATTATATTAATTAAATTGAGTCATAGATAAAATAGGCACAAATTAATTTGATTCAATTAAATACAATTTATATATTTAAAATACAATATATTTTAAAACATTTATTGTTGGGTTGCAATTGCGTTTAGAGTAAAATAAATAAAAAAAAATAATAAATAAATATATAAATAAATAGCAGTTAAACATAATGCGGTACTTAAAGTAATTGTTTAAAACTTCAAAATATTCAAATCATATGATAATATATTAATATCATGAATGTGTTATACAATATATTGATGTTTATTTATCTTATATATGCATAGAAAGTAAGTAAAAAACCCTAAATATTTGTACATATACTTTATTATAAATGTCTCAAGCAACCAGTAGAATTAACAGTACAATGAAATTACAATGACACGAAGCGGAGACTAAACAAACTTGCCGTCCGCCACTTAATATGTTCCTGAGGGAACTTCGAAACTTTTTGAACCATGTTCTGCACATAAAACAAGGATTGCATTCGGTACATATTTGTACCGAAAGTCCTGTACCGTAACGGCTCGGTGCGAATACATATACCGTTACACCGCTAATGTCAAATATATACCAGTCTTATGGTTTTAGACAAAGGCTCGAGCGGTATTGCATCATGGCATCAACTTACATAAGGAGGTCCTGAGGGTAAAAACTAAACTTAAGTCATCCATGTGAAAGAATAGATTTTTTTTTCCGTTACTCCCTTTTTTTTCAGGGACTAGCATGTGGTGGACCCCTCCCCAACACCCCCCACCTCTAAATTGATCAGAGCTCTGACAGGGTTCAGCTTGCTGAATTGTTACGGTTCAGAGAAACGTTTCGCTCCTGTGGAGCTCTTGCCAGAAAAAAAAACAGCACCCAACCTCCTGAAATAAAGACTAGAAATTGTCCAAATAAAGAGCTCAGGAAACGCTACCTGTATGACAGGAAAAGGGAGAGAGCGTACTATCAGATCAGAAGATGCACTAGATGAACAAAAGTAATGTGACCCCTGATTTTTCCATCCATTTTTTGGTTCCTCCTTAAATGTTGGATCCACTCTATTGTGTAGAATGACTTTGGATGTAAAAGGTAAACTTCGCCTCATTTGAATAAGGAGACCAAAAACTGTTTCGGCATTCCAGTGCTAGTGGTCACAAAGCCAGCTTCATGGAGATGTGGTTTACTTGGGTTGGATGGAAAGATCTTCTGCTATAAAGATAAGACCTCAATACTATTGAACACTTTTGAAACACTGATTGCACCTCATGCCTCCTCACCTCGCTTAGAAAACTCCAAAATCTAGTGGAACATCTTCCCAGAAGAATGGAGGTTCCAATAAAGGAAAATGGGGACTCAATCTGGAATGGGATGTTCAAAAAAACCATACAATTCTTATGGTTAAGTGTAAACGTTCAAAAGTCTTTCGGTTCTTTAAGGGATTTTCCCCCATTCTTCCTTAAAACAGTCCTCCAGTTCTGTGAGATTCCTAGGCCGTCTTGCACACGCTGCTCTTTTGAGGTCTAGCCACAGATTTTCAGTTGGACTGGTGTTCTTTTCATGAGATTCTATGCCCTTTGTTCTCCAAACATACCATTGCTCATTGCGGTGAAAAAGTTTTATTTTAACCACAGGTTTCAGACTCTCAATTTTCTGGTGAGGACGCAGTAGAATGAAGGCAGTCTTTGTACCAGTGTACCACAACTCCACAAATCGTCCTGGAGATCCTTTCCAGTTAAACGGGGGTTCTGATTTGCTTTTCCAGCAATCCTACGATATTTTTCTTGGTCTTCCAGACCTTATCTTGACCACCACTGTTCCTGTTAACTGCCATTTCTTAATTGCATTCCAAACTAAGGGAAATCAGTACATGAAAACACTTTGCTATCTTCTTACAGCCTTCTCCTGCTTTGAAATTAGCATCACCTGGAACGATACCTTGGTCCCATTCTTTTGCAGGGTGCTGCTTTTCCTGTTTTTTTCCACTCTAGAATTGTAGAAAACAAAAACGATACATTGATATTGCTTAAAATATTGCAAAAGAGTGTTACATGTTTAACTTTATGCCTTTTGGAGATCATTTTATCTTCCACTTGCTGTTCACAAAGACCAGGGGTGCACAAACTTCCGCACGCCACTGTATATCACTCATTTAGCACTTTGGTGGAAATGTCTATGCTTTTGTTTGATATTGTGGCAACGGTGTATTAAATCATGGAGGTCAAAAGCTTTAGTTAGATGTTTCCACTGATCTCTCTCTCACCTTATTGATGATTCACCATGTTGATGATGATGTTGACTCACTTCAGATTCTGATCATCACTCTTTACATCCGTGGTGAGCAGAAACGTATCTCAGTATACGTAATCAAGCGTGAGGTGGATGGACTTAAATGACAGAAGAACAAGATTTCCAAACAAATCTTATGCTCAGGTGTCTCCATACTTTTGTCTGTATGGTGTATATGACAGTTCTGTTGATGCAATGAGGATCAGACAGAAGATGTTCTCCAGGTTTGGTGCGATACAACAAGCGTATTAGTTCTCGGAAACCGCTTGTTAACGTTTGTTTGTCACGTTACCACGAAAACAGAAACTCATAACTGCAAAGCCCAGGAAACCTACAAACGTCTCCTTAAGGAAACGCTTCACGCTCTTTAAAAAAAAAACCTTATTTTATAAAAGCACTACATTACGCCGAGCTTCTGCCAAGTCTCTGTGTTCGGGTTGTTACTATAGAAACAGTAATGGAAAATAACTAGCGTATTACCGTGCATCTAACATTTATGTTGAAAGAAAGCGAATCCGCACGTTTCTATTTTCAGAAATTCAGCACCACTGTGGTGTAACAAAAATAAATATAAAACAATTCAACAGATTCATGGATCTCCATGCATTATTCGGGAAGGCAGGCGAGTTCATTGTAAGCGTGACGCTAAACTACTCCCAGTCAGACATTTTAATGAGGCTTTTTAATGAGCCCTAGATCTTCAGCGTGTGCCGTTCTGCTGGGGCATATGCTCAGGGCTCCCTGAGAGCAGAGTTTAAAATGGAAACAAGGGCAACAGATGCCCCTAAACAAACTTCAGGAGGAAAAAAAAAACTGTCAACAGTTTGCCTTGCCAAGTTTTATAAAGGGAAGAAAGCAGTGTCTGTGTCACATGGTAAGAGGGTTACAGACAGTTTCGAAATGTGTTTTGAACTATCATCAGGGCCAGGTGGTGGGATTGTTATTTTTTTTTTGTATAGGAGCTGAGACTTCTTGGCAAGTTTCCGAAATTTTTGAGTCGGATAGGGAAACAATCAGCAGCATCATTTGTTTCTTTTGTTTGCTTTCCAGTGCCCTCCAGATGCCCCAAAGAGTCGGCGAGCAGCAGAGAACCTGGTGGAGATTCTGCCCAACATTTTTAGCCAGGTAGGTGTGACTGAAGTTAAAAAAACAACAACACAGGAGCCATTAGAATTTCCTTTTTTTAGTTCAATCATCGTATCTTGATTCAGATGGTTTTCTTTGGTATAATTGCCAGCTCTCTTTCTCTCAATCTCTCTCTCTCTTTCTCTCTCTCTCTCTCTCTCTCTATTATATATGCGATAAATGCAGTTCCCATGTCTCTTTCACCATTTATTCATGACGCCCTTTCTTTACTCGGATACATAAAAAAAAAAACTCCACCAAATTTTTTTTGTAATCACTGAACCCTTGTATTGCTCCAATCGAGCACCAAAAATCCGCCATGATGCACACATCCGGCGATCAAATTCGTCCGTGTGGAAACATAGCAATACTTCCGTTTGGTGTCCTGATTTACGTCATTCAAAACACCGTAATTACTTTAAAACATTTCCAAGAATATTTTGTCTCCATGCTCTATGTTGAGTTTAGTTTCACAAATAATAAATTTGCATAAATCACCATATAGAAGAATATTGAATAGAATAGACTGTATTTGTCACATATACATTACAGCACAGTGAAATTCTTTCTTCGCATATCCCAGTTTGCTCTGAACCTGGGGTCAGTGTGCAGGGTCAGCCATGATACGGCGCCCCTAGAGCAAAGAGGGTTAAGGGCCTTGTTTAAGGGCCCAAGAGTGGCAGGTCGACGATACCGCGGCTTAAACTCCAAACCTTCCGATCAGTAGCCCAGCACTTTAACAGTTGAGCTACCAACTCCCCATATTTGTCCATGTCCACTGGGCACAAAGCAAGCTACATGAAGATGTGCTTTACATGGTTTGGAGCAGAACATCTTGACTAGCCTGCTAATAAAATCTATTATTCCAAATCTGATAAATATGCTAATAATCAAAAGAATATTTTGCATAACATGTATGTGGACACGACTTTTTTCAGACATATGTGTTTTTTCTTACATTTTCCTTCACTTAACTAGGAGACTCAAACCCAATACCCTTGTGTGTATGTATATAAAGGGTATATATATATATAAAACGTTAATGTATTGTCACTAACAAAAAGAAATATTAAACCTTTAAAAATTGTCTTTAGTCCAAAATTGAATGAATCCAATGTTTAAATTTTGCAAACTCGGCATAAAAGAAACCTAGCATGCATTAGCTATGCTGCAGTTAGCAATATTAACGCCGTCCTCCATGACGTGATCCATCACAGCCCTGAGCAGGGTAATGCGCTTACTGGATCCGAGTGAGGATTATTATCAGACTTACAGGAGCGCATTTCTGGCAGGTGAACGATTTGCTTTACCGGTGATGCGTAGCCCAGATTATAGTTCTCATATGCCTTTTGTTTTTTTTTTCCCCGATTCCTTTTCTTTCTTTCTTTTTTCCCTGCGATTCTTTGGCCTTCTCATTCTCTTTATCACTCCCAGCCTTTGTCTATTTTGCATTCAGAGTGAATTGTTGCACTTTGCTCATCTCCCCTTCTGTTAATGACTTGAGTGTGTGCCCTGTTCCCAGCTGCAATCTATTTGTTCTCTGATGACATAGCTTGCACTGCAAATAAAGCTGCTCCTAACATGCCTTTTACCAACCAGAGGTTCAGCTCAGCAGTTATTAGCATATGTAAACCCACTGAACTTAAGTTTCGAAAGTCTTGCGCTCTTTATCTCTGTCCATCTCGGTCTATCTCTCTCTGTCTCTTTTTCTGTCTCTTCCACCCTCCTTGAGACTTTTTAGTTTTGTTTTGTTTTTTATTTCAAGGCCAATCTAAATAGACAAACTTTTTTTCTGTTTTTTCTGTTGTTTCTTGCCGGAACCTATTCATTTGCCAACAAAGACGTTGGAAACCAAACGTCGCAACTTGTAACACCTATTACTCTACTTTGAATTCTCGAAGCATCAAAAACACACCACTGGAGGACGTCTCGCTTTTGGAATTGTATAACTTTTTTCGGAGGCTTTTTTTTTTTTTTTTTTTTTGAGCTGCCGAAAAGGTATAATCGTGTGATAGATGTTTGTTCCCATGAGAAAGCGGTAATGGGTTTAATGCGCTGTTGTTGCCTAGGAAAATAAGCATGACCAAGCGCAGGCTGAAAATCGAAAACTGGGCGGGAAAAAAATAGAAAAAAAAAATCCCTGGCTACTGAGTAGAGTGAAATACCTTGTAAAGGGATAAGGGGAAAAAACAATCGAGTTGAACTGGGAATTAATTTCGTTGTATACGTGTTCCGAGTGCTAATTGAATTCGTCCTTATTAGTATCCATAAAAAATTCCCGAAGAGCAGTGCAGTTTCATCAAATGCTCGTTTTTCCGCTACTTTACTACCTAGCTGATGCTGTTCAGTTGGAGACCACTCTGTGCAGCTGAGGAAGCTTCTACAAGAACATCCTATAAAGTTACTGCCAAGAACTATGTATGGATTTGGATTGTATTTAATACCAGCAGTCTGATACGATGGCTCAGCGCCACAGCTTGCACGAACGGTTCTGCATTTAAGCGTCCATTACTGAACAGTGTCCCTCAACAATGATGGAACTGTGATGAATGAACGCTCGCCACCAAGACCATTAGGTGTCTTCCTCATGCCATCTCAGGAAATTTTTCTTTGCCATAGTTGCCACTGGTTTGCTCAATAGGGATAAACTTATAAAGTACAAATTTATAGGCACAAAATTTACACATTAATATGTTCCATAGCCTCTTCATCTCTATAAAGCTGTTTTAGGACAATGTCCATTGTTAAAAGGGTTCTACAAATAAAACTGAATTCAATTGTATTGAATCGAATTGACTTAAATTGAATTAATGTAAATAATAAAACCTTAATTGGACATTAAGTAAAACATTAAGTGCTGTCTGAGACCAAATTGACCATCATTTTTTACATCATTAATAATTTAAAACTTAAAAAAGACAACAAATATTATAACTAATATTATTATTATTATTATTACTATACTCTTTCAGCTTCTCCCATTAGGGGGCGCCACAGCGGATCATCCATCTTCATACCCCCCTGTCCTCTACATCTGCCTCTTTCAAACCAACTACCACCACATCCATAAACCTCCTCCTTGGTCTTCCTCTTTTCCTCCTTCCTGGTGGCTCCATCATCAGCATTCTCCTACTGATATACCCCATGTCCCTCTTCTACACATGTCCAAACCATCTCAATCGGGCCTCTCTCACTTTGTTCCCAAAAACGTCTTATATGCACGGTCCCTCTAATAAGCTAATTTCTAATCCTGTCCATCGTCGTCACTCCCAATAAAAATCTCAACATCCTAAAGAACAAAAATTCTATCATTATATTTCTTTCTCTAGTACTAGAAACTATTTATTATTCATTGACCCTATGCTGATGTGGCTAATTAATGTAAGTTTATAACACAAGGTCCGTTTTATTTAATCTATTCTTCCCCCAAATGCTTTGTGAACTATTTGGTCCTCCTCTTGAAGATTTTGAACAAAGTGCAGTAGCGAAAAACAGAGCAATTTGATTATTAGCCGGAGGTTACTCATGGTATAATCGTATGCTTTTTGTGTGCATATGGCAGCAACCAGTGTGGGTCATCTAATAAGGATGTGTGTTCCTGAGAGATTCATCTTTCCCACTTTTTACATTTCTCCTGCCCTCAACTGCTCTTTTATATCTGCTATTTGTTGTTTTTCTCTGTCACTAACACACACACACACACACACACACACACACACACACACACACATACACACACACGTGTGCCATAATCATTTCCAGAGCACTAATTCGCTCCCAAACACAAGTATTTACATGGGGTTTGTTCTCCTCTGCAACAAAAACAGGTCTAAATATGATCTAGAAAGAGAAAGAGGTACATCGTTGTTCCTGCCCCTTTAAAGGTCTTGAATAAAAGGGGAGAAACATGAAGTGAATTTATGATGGATGGAACGGACATGCATGAGACCCAGAAATGCCTTTATTTTCCATTTACTTTCACTTTATATTAATTATAAAAAATTAAGAAACAATTGGGAAAAATGTAAACAATCGCCAACTAGGATTAATGAAATGCAACCAGTACTGAGGTGAATAGCGAAGGTGGACTCCATGACAGAACAGCATCTAAGAAAGAAAAGAACAACTTTCTTGCCATCGCCTTTAACCTAGTGTGTCTATACAGAGTAACACTATGGGAGGTAATGTAGAGACACGCCCCAAGCTACCTGTCCACACAGCAGGTTTAGGACCAGCAGGGTAATGGCAGTGGTGTATGGTGCTGAGGCAGACTCTATAAACAGGTAAGCCACGCCTTTCTTGCAATGTTAGGATTGGTGCAACAATTTTTCCTAAACCAAACAATTTGTAATCAGCAAACAGAAGTTAGGATTTAAAGCGGGAGAGAGAAAGGTCACTGCAAAGCTTTTATTGCTTGTACTGTACAGTATATGTTGTCCTATTTACCCTCCTATAGTATAATTCTTAGCATGTGCAGGATTCAACAGGATAATGTTGTTAAAACTGGTTTGCAAGAACCTTACTAGTTCATTTCTGCTTATTTCGAAAACTAGCATCGACAAAGCTTGTGCTGGTTTTTCAGCTTGTGCACAGTGTCCTCAGAATGCATTAAAACCCTGCCGCAGAAAAGCTTTTCATTTTCCTTCTGTTACCCAGCAAGCATCGGTTGAACAAAAGTGTACAGTTCTGTTGCTGAGCGTGTCTGGTTGACTTAAAATATCTCCTATTTTGGTGTCATCTGCTTGTTTTGTTCCGTCTTGATTTTGCTTTCTGGGATCTGGGCTGACATTCATTTGTGCTAACATTAGCATGGCAGTCTAGTGCCAATATGTTCCAAACACGTAATAAAATACAAAATTAGACCTAAATGTACTGAACCAGGTGAGCATCCGCGATCAATGGAGTCCTAGAACAAGACCTGACGTAGAGGCCAACACGCAAGGGAACACACAGGTTCTGAGATTGTTGATGGTCCCAGAGTTACTTACGATCTATAGCGCTGATCAATAGATCAATGCTGATACAACAAAATAGCTTCCACATATACATACAGTGAGGAAAATAAGTATTTGAACACCCTGCTATTTTGCAAGTTCTCCCACTTAGAAATCATGGAGGGGTCTGAAATTGTCATCGTAGGTGCATGTCCACTGTGAGAGACATAATCTAAAAAAAAAATCCAGAAATCACAATATATGTTTTTTAAACTATTTATTTGTATGATACAGCTGCAAATAAGTATTTGAACACCTGTCTATCAGCTAGAATTCTGACCCTCAAAGACCTGTTAGTCTGCCTTTAAAATGTCCACCTCCACTACATTTATTATCCTAAATTAGATGCACCTGTTTGAGGTCGTTAGCTGCATAAAGACAACTGTCCACCCCATACAATCAGTAAGAATCCAACTACTAACATGGCCAAGACCAAAGAGCTGTCCAAAGACACTAGAGACAAAATTGTACACCTCCACAAGGCTGGAAAGGGCTACGAGGAAATTGCCAAGCAGCTTGGTGAAAAAAGGTCCACTGTTGGAGCAATCATTAGAAAATGGAAGAAGCTAAACATGACTGTCAATCTCCCTTGGACTGGGGCTCCATGCAAGATCTCACCTCGTGGGGTCTCAATGATCCTAAGGAAGCTGATAAATCAGCCCAGAACTACACGGGAGGAGCTGGTCAATGACCTGAAAAGAGCTGGGACCACCGTTTCCGAAGTTACTGTTGGTAATACACTAAGACGTCATGGTTTGAAATCATGCATGGCACGGAAGGTTCCCCTGCTTAAACCAGCACATGTCCAGGCACGTCTTAAGTTTGCCAATGACCATTTGGATGATCCAGAGGTGTCATGGGAGAAAGTCATGTGGTCAGATGAAACCAAAATAGAACTTTTGGGTCATAATTCCACTAAATGTGTTTGGAGGAAGAAGAATGATGAGTACCATCCCAAGAACACCATCCCTACTGTAAAGCATGGGGGTGGTAGCATCATGCTTTGGGGGTGTTTTTCTGCACATGGGACAGGGCGACTGCACTGTATTAAGGAGAGGATGACCGGGGCCATGTATTGCGAGATTTTGGGGAACAACCTCCTTCCCTCAGTTAGAGCATTGAAGATGGGTCGAGGCTGGGTCTTCCAACATGACAATGACCCGAAGCACACAGCCAGGATAACCAAGGAGTGGTTCTGTAAGAAGCATATCAAGGTTCTGGCGTGGCCTAGCCAGTCTCCAGACCTAAACTCAATAGAGAATCTTTGGAGGGAGCTCAAACTCCGTGTTTCTCAGCGACAGGCCAGAAACCTGACTGATCTAGAGAAGATCTGTGTGGAGGAGTGGGCCAAAATCCCTCCTGCAGTGTGTGCAAACCTGGTTAAAAACTACAGGAAACGTTTGACCTCCGTAATTGCAAACAAAGGCTACTGTACCAAATATTAACATTGACTTTCTCAGGTGTTCAAATACTTATTTGCAGCTGTATCATACAAATAAATAGTTAAAAAATCATACATTGTGATTTCTGGATTTTTTTTTTTAGATTATGTCTCTCACAGTGGACATGCACCTACGATGACAATTTCAGACCCCTCCATGATTTCTAAGTGGGAGAACTTGCAAAATAGCAGAGTGTTCAAATACTTATTTTCCTCACTGTATGTTGTATATTTTATTCAGTACAGCAGTGGTGGACAGTAATAAGGTAAATGTAATTCCTTGTTGCTTACAAGTTGCATTTTTGTGCATCTGTACTTTACTGAAGTATTTCCATTTGAAGAGACTTTAACTTCACTACATTTCAAAGTTAAATATCTTTTTACTCGACCACATTTTGCGAAATAGGTAGTTAATTTTTATTTACAAGCAGATATAAATGTAACTGCTCGAACACGCAGCAAGCCGCCAATCAAAGCTCTGCTTTAAATTTGTTCTGATTCCCGCTTGATGGAATCTACTTAGCATGATGATCAGCTTTAGCATGCAAGCAGACCATTTAGAGAGGAATAAATGATGGAAGAAAATCCTGACTTAAACTCGCAACCAGCTGCCTGATATTGTGTAGGTCCCCTTTTGTCCACCAAAACAGATCTGAGCCATATCTGACACCAAACCATCATCAGATTCTTTGAGTCTTGCTAGTTGTAAGATGGGCCCTTGATGGATCAAACTTCTTGTCCAAGTCTAACATCTTTAGATCTGGGGAATTCGAAGGCTGAGGCAACACCTTGACAACTTTTTGTCAGTGTTCCTCAGTCTATTTTGTGTGGAAATGCAGTGGGCTTTATCCTGCAACCTCTAGGCCACTACCATTAGGGAATACTGTTGCCATAAAGGGGTGCAACTTGGTCTTCAACAAGGTTCAAGCCTTGATCAGGGGGTGTGTGTCAATGTCAAATCCGCATTAATGCCAGGAATCCAAAGTTTCCCAGCGGAACATCACCCAGAGCATCACACCGTCTCCTCTTCCATGATTCCAGACCAGTTTCTTCTAGCTGGGTTCTAAAGATGTCACATATCAGAGCCAGCATTCATTTTTTAGACCTTGGTCGGTCTTCACTTTTGATGAGTTCACCGGTTGTTGGTTCTTCGACCACTTTTGGCCTCAGGTTTTGAAGATGCTCTCACCTGTGCTTTTAATATCCTCTTTTAAACACCTTTGCGCTTACTGGCTTTTTATAATGGGGATCTAGCAAAGTTTGGTTATTTTTATTCTTGTTTAAAGACCAATGATTGAACTTTCTTGGTCGACTAGAAAAAAAAAACTTTGCAAGACTGTAGGACATGAACTGCTGAGCCCTGAATTGAAGAGAATGCCCAAACAAAATAAAAGGAGGAAGCTGTTTTATGGTGGCGTACACTTTGTGTGTGTGCATGTTTGTGCTTGTTTTGGCTTCTCTCTTGTGTGTGTGTGTGCAACTCTTTTTTTTTCAGTCATCGCTGTTGGATATTAGTGTTAATTCGACTCCTGCTGCAAGTGACTTTTATACGCTGGCAATTTATGAAAAGGAATGGATTTGGCGCGCATGGATTTGTCGGCCGCCTCTGCACTGGATGCGTGCGCACACATGCTCGCTGTTGCTCCTGACCCGAGAGCAATAATGTGGCATTGCACATGGAGTCTGTGTACACACATACACACCACACACACACAAAGTATGCGTGTCTGTGGCTAATGAGATGCAGGCGGCGGCTTGGTGACTGATGTATTCCCAGCATCATCGCATTAATCGCCTCGCGCGCTGCCACGCCGGCACGGCTCGAGCGAGATCATCGCGGCCGACTCCAACAAAGCGCCATGCATTATTAATGCCCGCATTCCATGCTTGCGTGTTCACAACACGTCACTGTTATGCTTTTCGGTCTTGTGCATGCCCGGAGCTGTGCGGACTGTTTACCTTCTGCTGCAGAATGTGCTCGTGTGTGTGTGTGTGTGTGTTAGTGTGATGCTTCACTTGGATCTTAATATGTTGCTTGGTCCTGCAGGCAGAACTGGAGATTAGGTGCTCGGCTCCATTTGTCATTGTGTTTGCATGACTTTTAACACATCATATGAAGGGAAATCAAAATCTCTGCACACAGTTTTAAGCAACATTTTCAACAAATCTTCCTACCCAGAGCATATCGGCTTATCTAGCGATTCCCTAGCACATACTTCTGCCACAATATTGGGCAAAATGTAAGATTTTTTTAATAAACTGGTAAATCAGTGGTATATATATATATATATACAGTGGAACCCGGTTATCTCGCCCTCGGTTAACTCGACAACCCTATTAAGTCGACGTTTTTGAAGTGGAACCGCCAAATTCTCGCTTTTTCTTAGCATTTTTTATCGGTTATGTCAACTTTTTAAAAAACCCTAATATCTCGAGCACAAGGGGGTAAAAATTAGAAATTGTAACGTCAGTTATGTCGATCGGCGTTGTGCAGCCGCAGAAGAATTCGCGAAAGTGGCGGAAAAATCAAACCTTACAGCTGCTACAGGTGTTTGTATTGTATACTGGTGAATCTCTGCTGTTAGTAAGTGCACATATGCATTTTTTTGTTAAATGTTATGATGAACCGGAGCGCGGCGCTCCCGGCTTCAACTCCTTACCAAGCGCGCGCGAGCAGGGTAAGGAACACGGCTCTCTCGGTAAGAAGCACGGCTCTCTCGGTAAGGAGTTGAAGCCGGGAGCTTCAGAGAAAGCGGCCGAGAAAGCACCTGCCACGCCCCCTTCGGCCGTTCACGTTTGAGACTTTTCTGTCCCTCGTTTTTGGTTTCGGGTTCGGTTTTGGATCCTCCGGGGTTTTTTTCCGGCTTCACGCCGTGCCGCCGGTCGCGGTATTTTTGAATTTCCCTTTTTCCATTCACAAACTCTCTTTCTCTCTCTCTCTCTCTCGTTTGGCTTATCTCCCCCTCGGCATCGCGGACGTAAGTTTTTTCGGACACTTTGCTTTGTGTGTTTGTGCGGATTACTTCAGCCTGATGGACATAAGTTTTCAGAAACTTAGTTACTGTTTTTTTTGTGAGACGGCACTGTGCAGCCGCTGTTTTTATTTATTTTTTTTTGAGCGATCTGTGTGTTTATAATGTTGGAGAATATAATAAAGGTTTGTATGGAGAATGGACGGTGGTTTGTATTGTATACTGGTGAATCTCTGCTGTTAGTAGGTGCACTTATGCCTTTTGTTGTTAACAAACGTATGTACATTTTTATAGCATGCCTTCATCAAACACATCGCGGCAACGCTGTTGTGTAAAAAACCCTCCAAAAACACGTGCGTGCACATTCTCATTTATTAACGCACATCATGTACATAAAGAAATTTCAAGCACGTTAATATACTGCCGCCATTTTGATTTTCGTTTATCTCGAACATCGGTTACCTCGATGCTTTTTGGCGACCCCCTACGACATCGACATAACCGGGTTCCACTGTATATATATTGTATGAATACCTGACCTGGGTGTTAGTAATGTTATGTACTGATGTAGGTGAGGTGAAGAGGCCTGGGTTGCCTTCCAATTCATCCCAAATAGGGTTGAGGTCGAAAGCTCTATAGCAGGCCGCTCCAGATCTTCCACTCCAACCAATGGAAAAGCATATCTTCAAGGAGCTAGCTTTATGCACAGGGGCATTGTCGTGCTGGAACAGGCTGGGGTCTCCGAGTTCAAGTGAAAAAATGCAGCCAGTGTTAACACTTGCGATGGGTCAGTCACGAACGCTTCGTCCATTTTTAATCACACACTCCAGTGCTCATGGTATTTCTCTCTCTCTGGTGTATTGTGTTTTATGATTTTATAATCGCACTCTCGATATCACCCAAATGAAGATGAGGTTCTCCTTTTAAATCTTGTTTCTTTCAAGGTTTAAATCCTCATACCCTCTAAGGGAGTTTTTCCTTGCCACAGTCGCCCCTGGCTTGGGAATAAATACACATAACTCACTTATGTAAAACATTTTTGTTCTATAATTCTTGAAATTCTATAAAGCTGTTTTGAGACAATGTCCAATGCAAAAAGAGCTATAGAAATAAATTAGAAACTTTTGAGACTCAGATGAACGAGTCGTCTCAAAGAGTGATTCGTTTAGTTTCTACTACATGAGCAAATCATTCCTTTGAATAAATAAGAATAAAAGGAGTGAAATGAACTAAATGACTCGAAAAAGATTCATTCACTCATTCAGTCACTGAATCGAATCTTCTTCCCGTCACTTCATAACAAAGATGATTTAGGGTTAGGGTTACTGTAGTTAGCTAGATAGCTAGTTAGGGAAGCTAGCTTTTAACACATTCTAGTTTCTTTTGCGGCTCAGCCTTTTGCTCCTACTTTAAAAATGGACATTAATTTCCTTATCTTTTTTGAGCTGATGATAAATCTGTATAAATGTACTTTAAATGCAAGTGTTGCTGATTTAATTCAAATGACGAGTGCAACATTTATGGCATTATTTAAGATCTTCCCCTCCAAACCATGTAAAGTATATCTCCATGGAGCTGGCTTTACATGCTTGAACAAGTTGGGTTTGGGTCTCCTAGTTCAAATGAAGGTAAATGTTTTAACGTTGTTTGCTTGAACTATCGGCTATTGGCAAAAAATCATACCGGTAGTTTTTCCGGGTTGCGTTATACAGTACCAGAGCGGCTACTAGAGGCGAATCACTGGCACTACATGCTGTTTATTTAGTGTATCTGTTTTTATTTATTTGAAGACTTAATATTAATAGATTTTTTTTTGATCATTTATAGTGTTATGCTTGTTTTTTTAATCCAGTATCCATTTTTTATCCAACGGTTGATTGATCGGTTATCGGCAAGTACAATCCAACCTAGTTATCAGTATCAATAAAATCCAGTCGAACCCAAATTGTTTTATGTTACAAAGACATTCTATACAATGTACCTCCATCTCTGTGGGAACTGTTTGAGGAAGAACAACATATGAGTGGAAAAGTCAGGTGTCCGAGACATTACTTGTCCATATAATGTGTTATATATAAATTTATATATGATTCACATTTGTTCAAAGAATTCAAAAAAACTTTCATCTCTCATTTTTTTGCAGCCAATCCATGGATCCAAAGACTTAGCGGAAAAAGTAAGTCTCGCAACCCAAGCCACTAGAAACACTATTTAATCCTATCTTTAGCAAAGAATCTGCCACATGTGCTCCATTCGCTCGAGCTGGAGTCTGGAAGCTCATCCTTACACACCGCCAGACCTTTTGGCCTCCTCTGTAATTCAGAATAAACGGTAAGCCGAATACGAAGGCGGCGCAGCGGAGATCGAAATTTGAACACCATCCGAGATTGAAAATTGAGATAATACGCTGACAGCGGAATGATTTGTATGTTATTATGCAGCAGCGATCTTCAGGGGCTCGCTGGTTTCCTGCCTGTTTTTGTCGCTCGTGTGCAATAACCGAGTAGTGCTTCAAATTAGCATACTAAACATCTCCTGTCAGTCTATTTCGCACTTCAGTTGCGTCAACTCGCAATCACTTATGGCTCAGCGAGGGAAAGCATTTTTAAAAGATTTTTTTTACCTGGTTTCAGATGAATTAAACATAAAAAGCGAACATGTCCTAATGAATTCAAACAGCTCCATGAAACTTTAAATAATGGCGTCTTTTTTTTTTTTGTCTGTGACGCCACTGAAGAGTTAAATCTCGACAATGATATATTTTATGTTTCTGCTCCCCCCTTTCCCCCCCATGATTGGAAAGGATGAGTAAGTGCACTCTTCGTGCCAGGAGGGCGAAGACAAGGCCAGTTTTATCCTGCTCTCACGTCTCTCCCTGCTTTTTTCCGCCCGCTTCAGTCAGTATACATTAACAGCCCGGTCTCGAATCAGGCGCGACGGGTGGTAGATTTTGTTTTAATTACGGCCTCTTGCTGTAAGTGTCGGCTATTTATGACTTGCTTTAGTTCACATCCCCCCAACACCTCCTGGCTGTGTTGCTCTCCAGCTGGCGTGTGCCAGCCCTGCCGTAGAGATCCTGCTGTTCTTACTGATCTTTATCTCCCGCGAGAAAGATAGGCCGCGCTAAAGAGATGCACCAGTGGCGCCCCCTCCCCACGTCCACCACCACCAACACCTCCCCTCTCTATCTACCCTATATCAACCCCACCCCACCCCACCTCCTCCTTATGTGCGTTGTTTTTTTTTGTTTGTTTTTTTGGCGCGTCCTTCGTTTTTAAACTGTGCTTTACTGCCATCCTCAGTCCGACGTGTGAAATTCCTGTGACATGATTTGGCATATTTTTTCTTTTTCTTTTTTTTTTTTTTTTACTTTCTCTCCTAGTGTGCAGGCTGTGTGTTGATCACTGAGGATCAAAATGTGGGTACCACATATCGAGCATGTGTCTCGCACCATATGCATGCGTATGCATACCTTGGATATTCCGCATCTCCGATAGTTTTTTATATTCTGTCCGATGTAAGATGTTTAGGAGTAAGAAAAATGATGTAAGAGGGTTGAGATGTGGGAAAAAAAAAACAAAAAAAACGGCGTCACCCTGCATGATGCATTTCCACACGGCTTGTATGAGCACGCCTTATAAATACAGTGTATATATTTATACTCATACATAGATACAGTATATGCATAGATACGTACACAAGGCCACACTGGGGTGTTTTGTACGGTTGTGTTAGAACAGGTTCTCTGCTGTGTTGCAGCTCGTCCAGGAAGGGGACGCGGGTCAACGTGGCCTGAAAGGAGAAAAAGGAGAGCGGGTAAGAATTAGCTGTTTGTTCGCTATCAACGGCTTGCATTTGGCAACCCGCAAAAAAAAGCACAGCTGTCATTCACGGCCCGGACCTGCCGAGATTAGACGAGCGAGTCAGCGGAGTCAGCGAGTGCACGCGGAGCTTCATTTGTTTTGGCGTCATTAAGCTCTGGCTCATTAGAGACTGCGCCTCTTTTTTTTTTTGCCAAAGCGTCTCTTGAATAGACCGACTTTTCCGGGCTTTCATTATTTTTGGCATTGTCTACTGATACATTAATAGCAAAACCCATCTCCTTAATGCGAGGCTATGAGAGGATCATGAGAGGATATTAAACCGTGCTCCTCTCGGTTCCAATCATTAGAATACCTTTTAAGAGGATTATATAATATTATATTATAGCGCCATGCACGATTCTGAAAGAATTCCTTTTGGTCTATCTGCAGGGTCTGGACTGCACCGGAGGAGGAGTTCCCGGACAAGTGAGTTCCTCACCTTTGCCCACAGCTTTCGTTTCAATTTCACTATCGATTGTTATCGAATAAAGGACGCTGTGACTGATGAGATGTTTGTGCTTGTCTTTTTTTATTTTCGCAGTGTCCAGAAGGAACGAAAGGGGAAAAAGGAGAGAAAGGAGAATCGGTGAGTTCGGGTGAGATCGATGGATTGTTCTAGAGGTTCTGTTTAAAGCCTGGGGATATATCTTGATCTTTCGTATCCTTATTCTCCTATGTTTAAGGGTCTGTCTGGAAATTGGGAAGCGGCTGTAGGAATTAAGGTATAAAAATAAAACAATATATATTTTTTGGCTTTTCTTTCACTCACTCATTCATTTCTCTTGCACTTCTTTAGGGTAACAAAGGCGAGAAGGGTGAAATCGGATCCCCAGGTGTGACTGGAAATCCAGGCAAAGATGTAGGTCCAGAATCTACACGAATACACCTTCATTTCAAATGTCCATCAAGTGTAATTGTCCCCCATGGACCTTGCTACCATTAAAGCCTGCAGTATGTACCCAAGCGATTCCTCGACGGCCTTCAAAATCCATACGTTCGCAGTACATTTATAGTACGCCGCTTATTTTTAAAGCGAATTACGCCGCCGTTGAGCTCTCCTCTGCCGCGCGTTCCTTCTTCGCCCGAGATCTCTTTAGAACTTAAATCTCCTTAATGCCTCATAGATTACCTTAGACCAACAAAGGCCCGTAAATCAATTCTCTTTCATTGATTCTTTTAAATGGAGAGTCGGAGCGCATTAAGCAAGATTTAAACACCCTAATCTTTTTTTTTTTTTTTTTTCCTGGTATACGAGTTACGCTAACAGATTCCCTCTGCTTAGCGCGTGTTTACCGTTTTAATTTGTTTTCATTCAGGAATGGTTTATCTGGATAAACCAACCTTCACTGATGACCCTGATTGTTTTAGATTGAGAAGAATCGCTTTAGCAGCGTATTAGCGGTGTATGTCATTGCTGTCTTCATGCGAACCGGCGGCGTAACCTCGTTCTCTGCCTTGTTCTAGGGCCGCGCTGGATCTATTTGCGTTATGGGTCCTAAAGGCCAGAAGGTAAACCTTGACAAATCCTTCGGAATCGATTTGAACATGTAGCGACTGGTTTTACATTTTGTGTTTTACAATTGAGCCTATAAATGCTTTTTTTTTAAAAAGGGAAACACAGGGCCTGTTGGTCCAGAAGGGCTTGCAGGAGAACCAGGCCTACCAGGACCTCCCGGACCTCCAGGCATTGGCAAACCAGGAAAATCTGTAAGTACTTAGCTAGCATAAATATGTACTCAGATTTGAGGAACTCCATCCAAGAGCTTCAGTTTGACATTCGACAAGATGCTGGAAATATCATGTTCACCTGGTCAAATAGCTTGCTGCACATTCATGATGTTAACCTTCTGTTCTACCACACCTTCGAAAGAGCACCATTGGATTAGCTGTCTTGTGTCTAGAAATGCCTTTACTGAACTTTAATTTGTTAATGGAACCAGCTAAAGATGACTTTGTAACATTCAAGTGGTTCATAATCTAGTAGCTGGTAAGAGCCGGAAGGGGTTGAATGTGTTCAGGAACCCTGATAATGCTGAGAGATCCCAAAAAAAACATCCTCACAGCACTACACTACCACCACCAGGCTGGATTGTTCTATTAGTACTATTGTTATATGGTCTTTTTACTCATGCTATTGAAGTCCATTTTTGATGTTCAAATGTCCCAAAAGTTGGTGCCCAGTATAGCCTTAGATTCTTGTGGTGACCAATAAGTTTAGAACCTGATCTGGTTTTCTGGTTAGCCGATTTTGAGATGCTTTTCTGTTCACTCCCGTTGGCAACAAGCAGTTATATTAGTTACTAGAGCCTTCCTGTCAGCTCGAAGTACAACATTATTCTGAAACAATAACAACTTTAACAACTTAAATCTGATTTGGACTTCATTCTGCTTCACCGTCGCATGTCATTTCCTCAGAATTAGCATTAATCTCGCGATCCTTTCTTTCTTTTACGACGCGTTCATTTCCAATGAGCGATTAAGGTAAAAGAGCCCTTTGTGTATAATGATTTATGACACTTAAACGCATTTTTCTTTATTATAGCAATCCAGGCTGATGAACCGTTTGTCATCCTTTTCTTTATATATTTTCTTTTTTCCCTCAGGGAAGCCCAGGCTTGCCAGGATTAAACGGAGACAAAGTGAGTGCAACCGCATTCGACTGATTATTGTTACGAATTTGTTAAGAAAGTACAATTGTTTCTCTTCAGCACCCTCTCCTCATGACTCTATCATGAGGCGTTTCAAAGAAGAAAAAAAACGTGCCTGATCAAAGTAATTCACTGTTCCAGGGGGATTCTGGGATACCTGGGAAGGACGGGATGACAGGCGATCCTGTAAGTGTGATGATCCTTTTATGTAAAGGCGCTTCTTCTTTTTTTTTTTTTTTTTTTTTTTTTTTACATTTCAAACTCGTTATTATTCAGACGGGACCGAACGAAAGAGTGCGCCGTCTGCGCAGCACCATCATCAATGCCACATCAATGCTTGCCATTATCTCGCTAATTATAATCTGCAAGTACATTTAAAGTGGAAGCGGAAAAGCTGATGAACTCCCACGCTTTACTTCGACGATGTGCTTTGCGTGATTTCAGGGTCCGAGAGGTCCGGCTGGCTCCAAAGGTGAAAAGGTGAGTAGACACAAAACGAGGAGACATTTATTTTTTTATTATTATTATTATAATGTGTATATTTAAATATAATTTTTTTTTCATTTTTTTAAATATATATATATATATATATAATTATTTTTTTTATTAATATTAATTAATTAATTAATTTATTTATTTTAAAACGTCACACTGTTAAATTTGACCATCTTCAAGATGCACACACTATATAAGGCAAAAGTATTTGGACACCTGACTTCCCCAAACTGTTACCATACAATTGTATTGGATGCCTTCGGAAAGGGGGGTAGCGTTAAAATGTACCCTCTGGCAACTCTACGAACCGATGCTGTACATGGACTAGAAGATCTTGAGTGGCCATCTATATAGATGAGATCTCCACCCTATTAAACACCTTCTGAGATGAACTGGAAGGCTGAATGCACCCCAGGCCTACTCACCTTCACCTACATCAGTACCTGAATTTAGTAACCGGCTGAATGAGCACAAATCTCCTCAAATCTAGTGGAGCGTTTTTCCCAGGAGATTGAAGGTTATTATAACAGAAAATTGGGACTAGCTGCGGTATGGGATGTTCAGAAGATGAATCTTCGGGTCAGGTGTCTATAAACGTTTCTCCATAGAGTGTATCTTTACCTGAAAAGCATTTCTGAATAAAAAAAAAAACGCAAGCTTCATGATTCAAAATGATGTACATTCTCACCTTTCCCTCACGTCACTTGATCAACCTGCGCCAGTGTCTGACTCCTGGACCAGACCGTCTACACGGATTAGCATTTCTCGCCGTTGTTGTCTGCATTTTAAACTGTAATCAAATGATATTTATATAATAATCGTCATGATGTTTTCCTTATACCGTTCATGCAAATGCTGATCCAGATTCCTTTATTTAAACCTTCGCCCTGAATAAAGAAGCATTCAGTGATTGATTGTGTTTTAATAACGTCTAATCTACTGAACTAACTGCAGGAGACGGAGCTGCCTCGTAGCATCTGGGCGCAAGATGATGTCTTTCTGATGTGAAATGCAAGGACGTGTTAAAGCTGCCATGGCGTCTCATGACGTTTATTGTATATCTGTATATTGAGATTTATTTAGCCACATTGCTAGATGCACTTCTGGTTAGACGACTTCATTTTCATTGGTCTAATTTAATCTAATTGCTCTTCAAAGTATAAAAAAAAAGGAATAGAAATGCTTTTTAAAAACAAGGGTGTATGTTTGGTTCTGCTTCAGTTATAGTCAAGTTTGATGGACGCTCGGAGTGACGTCTCATCACCACTGGAACATGAGTTTAAAAATATATTAGTTCATGCGAAAATGTGTCACGCGACCGCAAAGTGTTTGGCGGTGATAGAAGTGCTGTAGAGCAGAAGCAGCAGAAACATGGCCTGGCTCTCATTAAAATCCGAACTTCATGAAAGTTCAGACTATTTACAGTAGAAAAGGAAAAAAACGATAAAAAAAATCACATGCAAGCAACATCTGGCTTTGATTCCGATATCTGCACTGTTCTCAGTCTCCATGTCCCCTGTTTGCTTCCCCTCTGTCTGACCCCAAGCTTTTTCCAAGTAAAAAAATCGAACGTAGACAAAATCCATGTAAAACTGCGATAGTTCTATGCATGTTTTTTTTTTGTATATTTATTGAATTTTATTTATCGCCAATTTAATCAAGGGTGAAGCCTGCGAAGTTTGTCCGGTGCTGCCGAAGGATTTAACCGGAGCCACGATCGTTCAAGGGAAGCCAGGTCCTAAAGGAGAACCCGGAGAACCAGGCAAAGGAGAACCGGGTTTGAATGTAAGTTTTTCCCCTAAAAAAAAATTAATAATATTTTAAAATGTCTATTTTAAATCTCTCCATCAAAGTCCTATGGATTCACACCGACATGATAAAACCTGTTACACCTACACGCCACTGAAGTGTGAATTAAAGTCAATCCTACGGTCTCATGAGCACTCGGTTAATTTTATTAAAACATTTTTCAAATAAAGGCCATAAACTCATGATGACTGGATTCCAGGACTTTTTTGTGCTGCGGAAAGTCAATACATTATCTTGCCTCGGCATGCTTCTCTTTCGCATCCCTTTTTTTTTTTTTTAGCTAGGTTACCTTGTGCTAGGCAATCCTCACCTTTTTTTTTCCTCTCCCTCTCTCTCGTGCTTTTACTTTCGGAAACCGATGGAACGAATCTTCAAGCCTGCTGGGTTTATATCCAATGAGTAACGATGCTCTTATTCCGTTCGCCACCAACCAAGCCACATAATCATATTCTATCTCACATAATTATAGCCACTGGGAGCGGTTTTATAACTCATCTGTTGAGGCCTGGTGATTTTTCACTAAACAAAACCCCTATTCCATTGTCAACAGCAGCAGGGTTTTTTTTTTGTTTGGGTTTTTTTTTTCACCTTACTTTTCATTGCGCTCGAGGGGGCAGAGATGAAATCTTCACAGCGCAATGTGTGCTTTTCTTTTTTTTCTTTTACCTGTTTGGTCTTGCTGTCTGTTCCACTGTGTGAGGAGGATACGATCTGCCAAATAAGAGTCCGCGCGGTTATACGACTATAGTGTGCGTTTCGCTGTAACAATTTGCAATAAGGTCGGAGTCGATTCCTCACACGTGGGAGAAAGTGAGAGCAAAAAAAGGGCAAGATTGAGAGATTAATGGAGAGACGTATGGAGTGTATGCAAGAATGAATACGTATGTCAAGTAGGTAAAGTGTTACAGCATCTTTGAGTATGAAAGCATCATGGAACGTCAAGTTTATTGTTGTTTTTTTTTTTACCTCTAGGGTGAGTCAGGGAAAGATGGAAAAGCGGGAGAAAAGGTTTGTACGGTTTCTTCTTCCTATTGTCACTTATTAAAGGAAAGGTTCGTAAAGTCATTTTTTACTTGTCACAAATTTATTTGTTAGAACTTGGAGTCTGACAGGATACAGCACCCCTGGAGCAGAGAGGGTTAGGGGCCTTGCACAAGGGCCCAATAGTGGGAGATTGGCGATACTGAGTCTTAAACCTTGACCTGAAGTCTTAACCACTGATCCACAACTTCCCTTTAACTTACATGTAAAAAGGTGGAACTGTGGAGTAGTTCTGGGTCAAGTGGTGGGACAAATTAACAAGTCTATTAGGGGGTGGAGCTTATTTTTGTCCCAGGACATTTGTAGAGTATTAAAATGGTTATATGTCTAGACATCTAGACAATGATGATTGTCGACACCTTTATTTCACAATGACATGCATATTCATGCGCATATCTAATCAGCCAATCGAAGCGCAGCAGCATAGCGCTTAAAAAAAGCCAAACAAAAATTTGACTTCAACCATCATCTTGAGGAAAAAATTTGATCTCTATGACATGGTAGTGATGGATAGGCTGCCTCGAGTATTTTAGAACCTGATGATCTTCTTGGAGAAGTCTCTAGAATTTACACAGCATTGTGGGAAAAACAAAAAAAAAAACACCCTGAGAGATCTGTGGGCTAAAACACAGATCTGAGGAGAAATATAAAAACGAGGAAAGAAGAATACACAATACAACTTGCTTGTTTTTTGTTTTCCGCACCATGCTGAGTCAGCTGTTATTGTGTGAAGATCAGCGTTTACTGAAACACTCAAACACCCATGAAATCGATTTTTCTTCAGGAATTTTCCAGCAATTTTTCTTTCTTGAACTAGGAGACCGTAATCTGTTCCAGCATGACAATGTCCTTGTGAATAAAGCCATATTTATGAAAGGGTATGGGTTGGAATGGAAGATCTTGATTGGCCTGCTATAGAGCTCCTTAATCCTATTGGGATGAATTGGATCGCTGACTGCACATCAGGCCTCCTCATCTCACCTACATCAAGACCTCACTGTACTAACTGGCTGAATGATCAGAAATTTCCACTCCAAAATCATCCCAGAAGAGTTTAGGTTATTATAACTGCAAATGGAGACTCAATGTGAAGCACAAGCACATGTCCAAAAACATTCATCCATATAGTGTATCAACTGTTATATGCTTTTCCAGTTTTGGTCTTGTATTGTGATATACAGAATAATTATTCCATCTGTCCCCAGAAGAATCAAGCATCTATGAATCAGGGTCTAGAAGTCTTAAGTTCACCTCCAAGAAACTACAGTTATTAAATCATTTATCAGGAAACTAGCACTTACTTCACAATGCAGCAAGTGTGTTCTGACAAGCCGTGCATGTCCTTTGTGTCCTCCATCTTTATTTTTCCTGCTTTTAGCTGTGAAGTGCTGAATGTTTCATTACTGTTTGTTTCACAGGGAGAGCGAGGCCTAGAGGGGGCCAAAGGCGAGAAGGTGAGTTTGGAGATTTTTTTTAGCTAAATTACAGCTTGAAAGAAAGAACAAAAAGACTCTCTCTCTTTCTCTCTGCATTTCGGGCACAAATGCTCAGGCTAGATTCCCAAACTCATCTGTCTTGTTCTGTCCTTGTCAGGGTGAGTCGTGTGCAATGTGCCCCTCGAACGCCGGTATTCTCTCTCAGAAACTGGAGACGAAGGGAGAGAAAGGCGAGCCAGGGACAGGACAGAAGGGAGACAAGGTGAGTTATGGTGCTCCTGAGTAGTTTGTTTTAAGATTTTTAATAAAAAAAACTGAAATATATAGACAAAAGTATTGGGATGCCCAACTTTTGCCCACAAAGCACAAAGCCAGCTCTATGAAGATATGCTTTAAATCATTTGGAATGAAAGATCTCTTTCTGTAGAGCTCTGACCAAAGAGTGGATACTGTATTTTAACAGAAAAGGTCAGATAAGATGTTCAGATGTTCAGCTTTTCTCCATAGAGTCTACATAGACTAGACTACAGTCTATATAGATATATTGAATTATGCAGGTGTGTTATTAAGCTGTGTATTTCCAATATACCATTTTTTCCCTTCCCATCCTTTCTTTATACGTAACTTTTGTTATATATTTTTTAATGATCTTTTTGTCCTTCTTTGTCATCTTTTAGGGAGAACCAGGGGAAGTTGGCCTGACTGGACGCCAAGGGCCAAAGGTTAGCTTTACTTTACTTTTTTTTACATACAAAAGCTTTTTATTGATCGTTGTGCTGATAGTAACATTCAATTCTTTTGACATAAACTGAGTTGATAAAGCAAAGAGTCGTATGAAAAAAAAATGCTACTGGGAACATTATAGCTATAATAAATCATAGAACTTTGGATACTTAAGTACATTTGAAGGCAAATACAATAACATTTTTCCCCAAGTAAAAGTTCAAAGGCCGCACTTTTACTAGAGTAAGAATTTAGTGCATCTCTATTTTTACCCACATGGTTTGTGTACTTCATCCACCACTGATTAGCTTAGCATTACATTGTCGTCTCAATGAGCAGACTGGAGATCTGGACATGTTGCTTGATTAATGAAGGCAATCAAAGCGAATCAGCCTGCAAACAGTCCTTCTGTCCAAAACTCAGAAGCGTTTTATTAACCGAATCTCATAAAAATATCATTTGAGCATAAAATAGTTAATGCATTTCGTTCAATATTTGCCAACCAGAATTATATAGAATGCCTCTGGTAGCATAAGTGCACTGTGTAAACCAAAACATGAGCAAAAAAAATCCAGACTCCTGATCATAAGATCCCATTCTGCGTGTGGAGATTTGGGCTCTTAGGTACTGCCGTACAGTTGAGGTGAGTTTAATAAAGAACCATATATGTCTAGACAAGTCAGCCGTCTCAATACTGTTGTCCATACAGTCTTCAAATAGAGAGTTGATTAACGTTGATTAATTATGCCTTCACAATTTTTTTCTCCACAGTATCTGATCAATTTAACCCATGAAATAAAGTTTTATCCCACGCTTCCGAGTGTTCCCGGTGCCTACACGCATGTGTTTACTTCCACACAAGCGCAGTCGATAAGTATTGACTTAAATGAAGTGTGACTCGACACTCCGGATGAGACATAACACTATGGCTGTGTTTTCTACCGGATCATTGGATTCAATGTATTCCGAATATTATGATCGCAAACTAAATAGACTCTTCCATCTATCATTTATATTGTGACTGCACGCTGTGGAAATATTCCAGCCGCTCCGTATTAACTTCATATTATATAACCGCAAATGAAAGCTATGTATTACTTTGGGGATGGTATTAATATATCAGAGAAAAATTATTTATATATATATATGTGTGTGTACTGTATATGGAAGTCCTATAAGAGGCCATGCATTAAATTCTATTTTCTTTTTTTTTTTCTCGTGATCTCGACATGACAAACATTGTTTTCTCGTGATTTGGAGCGTTTGGAACGTTCTAGAGGCAGAATCATTCGCTTTCATTCTTTTTTTTCACTTTTTGATTTTTTCACGATGCAAATGCGTGTCCAGTCTAGATCATGAGAAAAACAACTTGTTGTGAAAACGAGAAAAAAAAAAAAATACAAAATTTAATGCAATGGCCTTTTAGGACTTAATTGTATTTATAAAGTTAATAAATAAAAAAAAAAGATCTTTTATGCATATACCGTATTCCTTCACTCATATATATGTATATACAGTCTATAAAATATATAAACTATTTAAATTTATTGATAAATATCTAGATATGTATGTGTGTGTGTGTGTGTGTGTGTGTGTGTGTGTGTGTATATGTATATATATGTACTATATATGTATTATATCTATATTTTGGTTTTTTTAGGGCGATGCAGGAGTCAAAGGCAGCGAGGGCAAAATTGTAAGTCTCTCAGCCTTCTTTCTATCAATATTAGTATTTAAAATAAATGGCCACATCATTCTCTAGTCAATAATTGTAAAAACCTTTTTTTTTTTTTTTCAGGGCAAGCCTGGTCTAAGAGGTCCGAGCAGCAAGGATGGCCAAAAAGGAGACAAGGTGATGGACTGTTGTGGTATAGAGGACGTTTTGCTGCATTGCGGAGTGAAATTTCTGGAGGAGAAATGCAACCTTGGGCTCCTGACTTCACAGTGGATCAGTAAATTAATGCGCCTGGTTGCACAGACTGTAAATGAGAGTATGCGCAGTGGCCTGGGAAAAACCTTCAACTGGTGGAATTTAAGCATTTACTTCCTCCATAGTACTAAAAACTCAACATTCTCCTGATTTTATGAAGCTCTTTTACACATAAACTGTTTGGACGAAAGTTTGTGGACACCTGATCGGCAAATTCATTTGCTGTTAATGTAAGCCTCGTACTTTTTGGAAAGATGTTTCACTAGATTTGAGATTGAGATTATTGTACACTATATGGACAAAAGTATTGGGACACCTGACTTGTCCAGTCAGATGTCTCATTTTATAAGATGTCTTTGGACGAAGCTTAAACTAGAAGATCCAAACCTGTTCTAGCATGACCTTCTAGGTTCTAGGAACCTGTGCACAAATCCAGGTTTATCAAGAGATGTTTGGAGGGTTGGAGTGGAAGATCTTGAGTGGCTATTGAACTCTTTTGGAATGAATTGGAGCGCTGACTGCACCACATCTCACTCTATATCAGTACCTGACTGTACTAGCAACTAGTGGAACATCTTTCCAGAAGACTAGAAGATAATATAACAGCAAATGGAGACTAATTGTGGAATGGGATGTTCAAAAAACACGAATATTATGGTCTTTATTGTAGGGCCACATGGCAAATTTCTGGGCTGCAAAGTTCTACCAAGTTCTCAAAACAATGCTTTATATACTGTGATAATGTGAGTTTCTTTGAATGTTTAGGGAGATACGGGACATTCTGGTTTACAAGGGATCAAAGGCGAAAAGGTGAGTTAAGAAGTTGCGAGGCGTATTTTCAATCGTTTGAGAGCATATCAGTGTTTTACCTTCATTGTGTATCTCAGGGAGACTCGTGTGGTGTTTGCTCCAGCTCTCCGTCCGAAGCAAAAGGAGGCAAGATCTTAGTCAAGGTGCCAGGAGAGTCCGAGGTTGGTGATCTCAATCTTTCACTTACATTCATATTGTATTCATACTTACATTTGCATGTATGCAAATTCGGATCATCAAAGAAATCCATGCATCCAAAATTCAAAAATAAATAAATATTGTAACATTTTGACTCTTTGGGTATAAAAACACTGAGATTTTGATCGAATCTAATCGGATCTAATCGAGATATCAGCGAGTAAATTCCTTTGAAATGAATCCCACTCTCACTCTATCTCGACAGGGACCTCAAGGACTGAAAGGAGATAAAGTAAGTTATTAGAGCCGCATTCCAGGAATGACCTTCTGGCCATCATGTTATCGTTACGTTGTCAGATAGTCACGAGTTTGCGTGTGTGTGTGTGTGTGTGTGTGTGTGTGTGTGTGTGTCTGCAGGGCGATCAGGGTTTACAGGGAGAGCAAGGGCTCTCTGGATTGCCAGGATTCCCGGGATCACCAGGAGAACCAGGAAAACACGGCGTCAAAGGACAGAAGGTAAAATTATACTGGAGCACTGTTTATTTATATTGAAGGATGTTGATGAAGATGTTGGACGGCTGCAAATGACATCACGGACAACCTACATAGAGCGAAGGGTATGATGAAGGTTCTATTTAATCCAAAAACAAAAAGTTTTGTAACATTACTGAACACAAAAGTATTGGGACACCTGATTTTTCCAGCCATATATGGATCGTCCCCCAGACAGAATTGTATGGGATGTGTACAGAGCACACAAAGCTATAAACCCTATTGAAGAACTTTCGAACAGCGTTATAGCTGAATAAATACACTCCAAAAATCTGGTGGAACGTCTTCCCGGAAGAGTGAAGGTTATTATAACAGGAAAAAGGGATTACATGTGCACATAAGAAAAGATAAGCCGTTTCATCCATCCAATTAATGACTGAATGGTCGTTAATAGCTCACGGGTTGTGTTTTATAATTTTTTCCTTACGGGTAAATTTCCTAGCGTATTCCTTTTAAAAAAAAAAAAAAAGAAAGGCATCGGCGCATCTATCCACTTCCCTTAGCGCTTTTAGAACCGATTTAAAACACCGAGATACGTATCGTAGTTATGTTTTTGCCCTCCTGGCTATCCCTATTTGTTTGTCGCTATTGTTCAACAAAAGATCGCGATTGCTAGGAGAGGTTTTTAACATCCCTTCTTTGACACGAACAAGTTCCAAGAAAGGAGCTCAGGCATGTGGCGGAATACTCTGGGAATTCTCTTCTAATAAGCACTCCTGATCCATCTGTCAGCGCTGTAGCGCATCTTTCCGATGATTAAAGTCATGGTGCATTGCTATCAGTGTGTGTGTGTGTGTGTGTGTGTGTGTGTGTGTGTGTGTGTGTGTGTGTGAATTTAACTTGCAGGCAGAAGATGAATTCAAATGAAGTCCTGCGAGTCGGAATGGAGAGGGAAAGCTTTTTCTTTTTTTTTTTTCACGCGAAAATAGGATGTGAGCAGGATGAATTTCTTTCGATTGAAAATAATTCCAGGGGAGATATTATGCAGGATGAGAGAGTAGATAGGAGGTTTATCGAGGCAATGAAAGCATGGCATAGCTAAAAAAAAAAAAAAAAAAAAAAAAAAAAAGACGGACTGATTCCTTTGGTGATAGGATGTACAGTGTTTGTCAAAAATTTGGGAATTTGTGTTTTTTTTATACGTCCAGATGTTCCACTATCTCCTTCAGCATGAAGAACAGCTTTACACTTTTTTTAAAACTTCTGTAGAAGTTTTGTTCTTTACTAGTTGGAGAGTTCCCTATGATCCAGTTCATCCCAGAGCAGTTCAATAGGGTTTAGGTGCAGTGACTGGGCAGGCTGTTCCATGATAAATCCAGATGACCGTTTGCTCCCTAAATAGCGCTTCCAGAGCTCAGACGTATGTCTTGATGTATGATGAAGTCGGTTTCAATGAGCCACAGTCCAGTGAGGAATGGTATTTGGAATATGGTATATGGAATTAGCATGTTCTCCAAATGTGACATAGCTCCAGAACTTCGATTTCATCCAAAATGTTCTCTAACCTGACTTTTTCTATACACTTTTTCAATATATTGTCTCATAATATAACTCGCCGCTTCAGTCGGTCCAATGAACAGAGTTTCGATTTGTAAACAGGGATGAGTGTTATTTATTTGAGCATCAAATGTTTTTCAGTACTCACAGCTGACACATCTGGAACCGTTCTTTACTAGCGATACGTGGCACATAGAGATAGTGCAACTCCATTGCTATAATTTGAGGAAATTATTGATATTGCTATTAGTATGTTTAGTATCAGAGTAATCATTTTCCATCTAAAGAATGTCAGATGTACTGAATGTTGCCAGAAGGTACAGTACAACGTATATGATCAACAATTTAGACCGAAATGATAGTATACTTACATATTTTTGTGTGTTTTTGCACACATACTGTAAGATTTATTTTCTCTTTGTACACCTCCATCTTCCATATTTGAATAAAAATGACATCATGCTAATATGTACAATACTAATGCTAACACATCGTATATGTAAAAAAAAAAAAAAAAAAAAAAAAAAAATTGGGAAGGGTTGCGTTAAGAAAGGCATCCAGCGTAAAAACGTGCCAAATCAAACATGTGGCGGATCCACTGTGGCGCCCCCTAATGGGAGAAGCAGAGAGAAAGTTTATATACATTTTCTGCACACACGTAAATAATTGTAGCTTTTTTATGCCTCATTATTACTTTTTCTCCCCTTATTTCCTCTTCTCTTTACAGTTTTGTTTAACGTTTAATATCCGCTGTATTTCGCTGTAGTTTGCCCGTGAGCTCACTTAAGCTTTTCATCGTACAAACTGTCACTGACATCTGAACATATGACAAATAAACTTGAAACTCTTAGATAAAATGCCTCCATGTGCAGGAGGTTCATTAACAACTAATGAAAACCAGATCATCAAAACAATGAACAATGAATCGAAACGAAAACCACCGCATTTAAAATCCCAGATCACAGAAAATAAGCTAAAAAAAACGTCAGGACACGAAAACTATATGGACCAAAAGTTTGTGGACACCTGACTCGGGCTTCTTTTTAAACGTTTCATTTCACATGTAGTCCCCGTGTGCTGTTCCCGCTCTGGAAAAGTCCACCGTCCCAATACTTTTGGCAATCCACCTTTCGATCTTGTCATTATGACACCACGTCTATAGAAAGCATCAATATTATATAGAGAAATGCAGTAGGTTTTAGTACAGAGAATGTATGTCATAAAGCAAGAAACCCAATGAGCACAATTCAGTGCTTCTCGTTTCACTGGAACCACAGCAGCCCCGCCCACATGCATCAGCTCTAGCAGGAACATCCATATTAAACCTCATTTAATGTCCCCAAAGTGCATTTTTTCTGTACATTTTCAAGTATAAACGCTTTTTGAATGGACCTTTGCTCACGATTTTCAGCTTTTGTTGAAAAGTCTGTGAAAACGTTTTGTAAAAATCGATTCCTTCCCCTCTGTGAGACGCTGTGGTATAAAAATAAAAAAAGGATAGTTATTATATAAATCTATAATATATAAAATGCAGGTTACCGGGCGCCTGCTAGATGGACTCTCAGGGAGCGAATCTGATTGGTTCATTTGAATCTCGCTTTTAATTCCTGCTGGTTTTACTGCAATATGTGGTGAATTCTGATTGGATAGAAATTCCAGAGTAAAACCACACTCAAGAATAGAAGAAAGGGAATACTGAAATGCTATGAAATTTACAGAATGAACTATTGGGAATAATTTAATACATTTATAAAAAAAAAAAAAAAAAAAAAAAAAAAAAAAAAAAGGGATTTCATCTTTAAGTAAATATAATACACTGGGATTAAAAAAAGTGTTTATTAAACGTATTTTTGAAACCAAAATGAAGTAATATAACGGTCACTTGTAGCTTTTAAAAGCAATAATTGCTTTGTTACTGGGTATAAAGCAGACGAATGCGCGAGTGAACAGTGGGAAAGCATGCAATATGCATGGCGCGTGCTGCTTATTCACACAGGCCCGACTTGTAAAAAAAAAAAAAAAAAAGACAGAACGTGACACGAAAAGTAAAACGCTCATGAAATATTCAAATGTGCCTGGTCCTGAACAGCAAACGCTGACAGATAATGCTTTCAGAAGTGTAAACAGGGACGACTGCAACAAATTCGCCCGGGACAATAAATAAAAGTAATAATAAAAAAAAAATAAAAAAAAGGGTGACAGCAATGAAACTAAATGACTTACATCGCATTTACATATCCCATTTACACATAAGTGGCAGGCGCCAGCGCTTCTGAAGTGGCGTCAAAGCTGCTTATGCTAAACGCCGAGCCCTCGGGGCCCTCGTGTCTTTTTTTTTTTTCATTTTTTTTCTTTCTCGCCTCTGTTGCCAGGGCGACGCCTGTGACAGCTGTCCGACACTTCCTGTGGATAACGGGGATGTCGTGGGCTTACCTGGACCCAAGGGAGAGAAAGGAGACGCGGGCGAACCCGGCGTTGGGAAAGCCGGAAAAAAGGTGAATTTTCTGCTTTTTTTTTTTTTTGCATCTATTGAGTTTAACATGGGACTTTAAAAAAGCAGCATGTAGCCTATTTATTTTTTTTTTTTATCAGCAGGAACGTGATTAATTCACGATATATTTCGGTAGCCAGCGCGCTAATACGCGTAGCCAATCCAACCCACGAGCTAATATAAAAAGCTAATCTTATTAGCGCACATGGGGTTGGCTAACGCTTCTTGGATGCACCTTCGACTTTCAGACTTATTTATAAGATTGTTTATGAAATATATTTTGTTTTAATTGTGCACCTGTTGTGTTAGTGATTCCAAAAATTTGCATATCCTTCAAATTTTTTTTCTCCTCACTAATCCCCGCCTTCACTCTGCTTCTATTTAGGGTGACCAAGGCCCGAAAGGTTCTTCTGGACCCGCTGTAAGTGCAAAATATTTGCATATTAGGTATCGCTTTACATCTTACTTGTAGATGTTACTTCCACACTTCATTCCATGACGTGTATAATCATCCCCACAGGGTCCTGTTGGACCTCAAGGAGCTTCTGGGCTTACAGGACCAACTGGACAACAGGTAACAAAGTAGACCTAGAATTTCTTTTTTGTGTACTTTCCTGACTAACTCTACTGACTATGGTCCCTCCAGGGTCCGAAAGGTGAAACTGGGCCCGCGGGTCCTCAGGGGCCGACTGGCGTCAGCATAACGGGACCTCCGGTAAGAGCAAGTTACGAATATATAACAGGTGTAAATATCAAAATGATCAAAATAAAATTACGCTGAATTTGAAATGGTTTTTACGAAAAAAAAATGGAAGGTGAATTATTATTATTCTTATTATTATTATTATTATTATTATTGTAAAGAATGATAATTAATGATATTAAATTCCGATCTTACATTATTAAAATGAATACTGTCACACTATGACATGTCTGGGCCAAAAGTATTGGGACACCCAGCTAATGGAAGTGGTACTCATTAATCCTCTGCTGTTACTGATCGGAAGGTCGGAAAATCAAAGCCCTGGTATCGCCATGCTGCCACTTCTGCTGCCCTCGAGCATTGTTTTTTTAACCCTCTGCACTCCAGGGGTTCTGCATCATGTTATTTACTCCAAACTGTTACCACAAAGCTGAAGGGACACAATTATATAAGATGTCTTTGGAAGCGCTACATGAAACTTTCCCTTTAAGTGAACTAGGAGACCCATATCTGGTCCATGACGACGACCCTGTGTGTAAATCCGGCTCCATAGTGATATGTTTTACACGGGATGGATTGGAAGATCTTGAGTGGCCTTCTATGCTATTAAACACCTTTGGAATGCTTCTTCATCTTCTCTACTTTACAAGCACATTATCTTTGAAATGTAGTGTTCATAAAGCTTTATATATGAATCTTATGCTCAGGTGTCCACCAACCTTTATCCATATTGTGTATTATTCAAAATGAATGGGATTTTTGTTGTTGTTGTTGTTGTGTATTAGGGGAAAGACGGTTTCCCAGGCCCTCAAGGACTCCCAGGAGCAGATGGGATACCAGTGAGTCCCATGTTTTCTGCCTTCCCTGCACTCTTTCTTTACTTCTTCTTCTTCTGAATGCAAACGCTATTGCAAACGCATGCATATCTACTAATATTGGTGAGTTTGACAAAGTTGGATGTTAAAAAAACATTTTGGTCATTTGTTTTAAATTATTCATGAAAATGCTCTGCTCTTATGGGTATTAAACAGAATATATATATATATATATATATATATATATATACCAGGGGTCACCGACCTTTTTGAAACTATGAGCTACTTCTTGGGTACCGATTAATGTGAAGTGCCACACACAGTTTTCAGTTTGATCTGAAATAACAAATTTGCTCAATTTACCTTTTATTATATGTTGTTATTAATAATTAATGATATTCATCTATGTGAAGACACTGATCATGTGAATGTCTCATAATAATTATCAACAATGATTTAACAAAGTAGGAAACAGCTATTTTTAGAAAAGGCCCACGGGCTACTCATGTGGTCCTTGCGGGCGACATGGTCCCCGTGGGCACCACGTTGGTGACCCCTGATATATACTATACGCACTTTGAGCACAGTGTCATTGTTGTTATTATGATTATTATTATTGTTAAACTTGAAAATGTACACAACAATGCCAAGGGTATAAAAAAAGAAACTAGTGTTCCTACATTTTCAAGAATTAAAAGGAGAAAATGAATGAATGAATGAAGGCTGGAAGGAATGAGGACATTTGTTAATGTAATGCTGAAATAAATAGAACTGTTAAGAAGAACATATATTTAGAAAATTTCAATATCAAATGTAAAACACACACATTTATATACACATCTGTATTACCCAAATAGGGTCTAACAAATGTAAACTATTGATTTGAATTTTCCATTTATTTAGTTTAATTTAATACATTTTATATTTGCTAATTTAATCAATATAATAAGTGCATTGCATTCATTTGGTTAATTATATTGTGTGTTAAATATTATAAAATATTATTTTGTATATTATTTAACTAAGGCATTTTTATTTAAAAAAATATATATATATAATTTTTCTTTTTTATTTATTTTTGGTAAATATAAGGGGAATTAATATAACATGCTGTAAAACACAGGCTAAATTCCTTTTTGTCATTCATCAAAATTCATCAACCTTGTTGAGCTTCAGAAAATTGGAAATAAGTAGCAAAAGCATTAAAAAATGTTCACCTTCAGGGAAATAATTCGAATGTTCCGGAAATGCTGACTGAAATGTTAAAACCATGTGGTATCCATGAGAGCAGAGAACAAAAATGTCACAGCTTCCTCCGCTCATATTTGCCAAAAGGAGTAGCTGACGATGTACTAATGCTAATTTTAAAAAGTAAGAGCTGATATTGAGGAAATTGGAGCTTTGAATCCGAAGGTTGCGAGTTCAAATCCCAGCAGCATTAAAGGTGGAATTTGCTAGGCCCTGGAACGTAACCTTCAAGTCCTTAATAGTGTGCATGAGGTCATTGTAATTCACGGTAATTGATGTTGTTATTGATTGAATGATATTGAGTTGTGTGTTAATGCATTTTATTATTATTATAAAAAAATAATTATTCATTCTTATCTTTTTTAATGTTTAAGGTCACAGAAAGGGATGTGACATGCCTCCTTTATCTTGATTTCTTTGCACGGACTTTTCTATCCACTTCAGCCTTTTTACATTTTTTTAAACAGCGTGTCTCTTGTAGCGTTCGGAAGGAGTCAGGGTTTCGTCGCAGAGCTTTATTTGTCAATTTATAGTCGAAGTTTACTCACGGTCAAGTGACTAAGCTGTATCTGGCAGCTCAATTTCAGTTTTTTTGTTAAACAAGATGCTTACACGGAGAGAAGCAGAGTAAAAGGAATTGCACGGGTCCTGACAGCGCCCATAAACAAAGGCTAAATAAGGCTTGTGGAATGCCAAAAGGCCAAATAACTCGGAGGGGCAGTTTTTTTTCTTTTTTTTATAGCTGATGAAATTAAAACTGCTCTTGATATTCGAGCCTCCTGTAACTCATACAAGCTCATCAAAATTACGCTGCATTCGCTTGGCATCGGATGTGATCTTGTCAGCTGTGGGGACAAAAGGATGTGGGGGAAATTTATTGTCTTGGCAAAGCGCTTCTCATTAAAGAAACAAAGGCGACGCTGCCCGCTTTCACGGCGTCAGATGTTAATTACCAGGCAGTGCAGGAATGGATTGGGGGGGAAGGGGGGGCTGGGATACGGGCGGGGTTGTCACGAACGTCGCCTGGATCCATATCAGTGCGCTGTCTGCTTTCATCTCATCAGCTGTCCCCTCTCGTTCCTTATCTGCACTCATCTCACAGGGCCAGGAGCTTTAAAACACAATAGTAGACTAAAACTGAGGTGTGTGTGTGTGTGTGTGTGTGTGTGTGTGTGTGTGTGTGTGTGTGTGTGTGTGTCCTGTCTTTCAGGGAGCCATCGGACCTAAGGGTGACAAGGTAAGACTCCGGCTCAGTGGGCTGAGGAGGGGATTTTGAGGTCCTTCAAACCAAAAGCAGTTTGTGTTTGTGTGTGTGAATGTGTGTGTGTGTGTGTGTTTCTTCATCTTCTGTCAAGGTGCACATGTGATCCATCTAGAAGAAACTGATTATTCAAGCACCACTGGAAGCAGGAATGGGTTTATTAATTAGGTGTCAGCTGTGAAATGTGACAAAGAACTTTCAGTGAAAGCGAATCCGTAAAACGAGGGACTCATCGGGTCCACTGGCGTGTTCATTTATTCGTTAAAGAAAAACTACCTGACATCATGTGATACTCTGTGACATAATTCGGGTGTGTGTTGTCCATGCTAATGAACAGACGTCGTATTGATAGCAGTCTGGGATCTTTCTCGGGTTCCCATCATGATATGGAGGTGGTAGCTGAACTTTAAAACGGAAGTTAAAACTTTCACCGCAACATTCCCGACGTAATAAAACTAAACAACTAAACCGATCCGGCAACTAAAACCGTCCGTGTGGAAACATAGCAAAAGTTTAGTTTTGAGTCCTGATGATTGTTACGTAATTTAAAACACCATCATTCTTATCAAACATTCACAAGAACATTTAGTCTACATGTTGAGGATCTACGGTGAGTTCGGTTTCACTAATAATAAACTGCTTTATGCAAATGTATGTTTATTATTAGTGATTGTCACGTGATTAAATATATTTCAATCAATTGACCATAACTGATGCAGATGCGATTCACAGTTTAAAGATTCAGTTTTCTCAAGTGCCTTCTGACTTCTAACACATGGCACTTGAAAAAAATCAAGATTAAATCAAACCAGACATTCTTTTCCTGTTCTGTCTCCAGAAAGATGCAGCTCTACTTCTGCCGGCTCTACGCCTCTGTCTTCGTAGTGTTGCGATACGTCACGTTCACGTAGCAGCCTGAGAGGACGCGCTCGAAAAACGGTTTAGCGACGAGAAATCGATCTACATCCAAATTGTTGTTTGTAAATGATGCTCAATTTCTGAAGAAGCGAAGTACATGATGAGTATGTAAATAAATTGTTTAGCAAATTTGGTCCAAACGATGCATCGTGATACAAATGGCAACTTTAACGCACACTTCTATAATCGATGCGTCACATTGTTTAGCGATGCACCAATGGGAATCTGTCAATCTCACCATCACTGTGTGTTATGTGTTTCGTAGGGCGAAGCAGGAGAGTGCAACTGTGTTCCTTATTCGATTCCACAACCTGGAAAACCTGTATGTACCATCACAGAATTGTTTTTTTTTTTTTATTGACTTGTGAGTTTTTCTATGCAGCTTCAACTACAGAATTATTGTCACCCTTTAAAGCAGTCTGCAAGGGGTCATGCTGTTAGAGTCAAATATAAAGACAAGCTGGTGGGGCTCTGTTATTACATTAAAATAGATTATTTTCCAATATTTATAACCAGCTTTACAGTATAATTAATTTTGCTCCTTACAATTGAAAAAAGTTAAACTTTTTTAGGTGGTGGAATGCAATGCATGTTGAAATAGGATTCAATAAATGATTATCCATTACGAAAAGCATGAATGGTGTAAGGTGCTAAAATTTGTTCTTATTGTCTCTGATATAAAAAACTAAAATAAAAATAATTTTAAAGAAGCTTCGGATTTAAATTCAAATTTAAAGACCAGAAATTAATATAAGAAAATGAATATGTCGAAAAGATTCGGCAGGAAAAGCGTTAGTGCTCTAATTTTTAAAACAAATCTCTATTGTAAGGGTGTCAGTCGTGCACAAATCTTGTGAAAATATGTTCAGGATAACAAGCTAAACAAAAATCGATATGCAGAATTCTGTTGTTTTTTGTTTCACAGGGTGTCCCTGGTGGTCATGGTGGGAACTCGTGGCAGCCTGGTCCTCAGGTTTGACCCTTTAGATCTCAGTTAATAAATGCACTTGTTATTAAACTCCTAACTGCTTTTTTTGAGCAGCATGCTTATACAAAGATCAATCATAGACTTAAAACTAACATTGTGCATGTCTTCCTTATGCCATAAAATAGGAAAGTGTGTTTTTTTTGTATCTTGCACCAAAATGTTAGCAGCAGATACTTGAGGTTCTGTAAGTTGTGTTTTAAAATTCTAAAGTATACTAGGATGTTCTGCTGAAAGAGACCATTGCCCCTTTTTTTGTCAATTGGGGGATGTGGGATGGGGTGGGGGTTCTTGGTCTGCAGTAATATGCAGGTAGGTGGAACGTATCAACGTAGCATCCACAGGTTCCTCACAGCACATTGTTTAAATCGTCACTCTAGCTTGCCTTTTTCCCATAGTGCATCCTGGTGTTATCTTGATGTGATTCATCAGACCAGGCCATGTTCTCCTATTGCTCCATGGCCTACTTTTAATGCTCAATTTTTGCAGTGCAGCACTATGGGTTGAAGATCCGGGTTTTTGTTTGGATGGAACTGGAATGTGACCACAAGGATCTCTGTTCGGCTTCCTTGTCTTAATCTTTATTCGAGGTCAGGAACTGTGGGTTATGACTAAAAGAATAAGAGCAGCGTTAGACATTACAGTGCCCTCCACAATTATTGGCACCCCTGTTTAAGATGTGGTCATGGACTTCTAAAAATTCTCCTTTTTTTTAAAACAACATAGAACCCAAATGCAAAAAAAGAGAAAAATCCAACCTTTTATTTAAGTACATTACTTTGGTGGTAAAAAAAATCACACATTTAGAAAAAAAAAAAAAACTTGAAATCATGTGTGCCACAATTATTGGCACCCCTGATGTTAATACTTTGTACAACCTCCTTTTGCCAACAAGACAGCACTTAATCTCCTCCTATAACATTTCACAAGATTGGAGAACACAGAGAGAGGGATTTTTGACCATTCATCTTTCTAGATCATCCAGTGTCCTGGGTCCTCTCTTATGCACTCTTCTCTTTAGCTCACCCCACAGGTTTTTGATTGGGTTGAGGTCTGGGGACTGAGATGGCCATGGGAGGACCTTGAGTTTGTGACTGCTGAACCACTTTTGTGTAGATTTTGCCACATGTTTTGGATCATTATCCTGCTGAAAGACCCAATGACGACCCATCTTCAGCTTTCTGGCAGAGGCCATCAGGTTTTTATTTAAAATATCCTGGTACTTCAAAGCGTTCATAATGCCATGCACCCTAACAAGGTTCCCAGGGCCTTTGGAAGAGAAACAGGCCCACAGCATCACAGATCCTCCACCATACTTCACGGTGGGCATGAGGTGCTTTTCGGCATACTCATTCGCCAGACCCACTTAGAGTGTTTGTTGTCAAAAAGCTCAATCTTAGTCTCATCTGACCAAAGCACACGATCCCAGTTGAAGTCCCAGTACCGCTTAGCAAACTCCAGACGTTTACGTTTGTGAGTGTTAGTGAGAAAAGGCTTTTTCCTTGCATGCCTCCCAAACAGCTTGTTGGCATGTAGAGAGCGTCTGATGGTTGTTTTGGAGACTCTGTGACCCCAAGATGCCACTCTTTGATGCAATTCTGTGACGGTGAGCTTGGGAAATTTTTGTACTTCTCTTACCATCCTCCTCACTGTGCGTTGTGGCAAGATAAACATGGGAGCTCTTTCAGCCTTGTTTGTCACTGTTCCAGTTGTTTTAAACTTCTTAATGATTCCTCTGACTGTAGATACCGGCAAGTTAAGGCGAGTGGCTATTTTCTTGTAGCCATTGCCTGACTTATGAAGGTCGACACACATCTGCCTTACTTGAATGGTGTGTTCTCTTGTCTTTGCCATGTTGACAAATGGGTAAGAGAATTAGGCCTCTGTGTCACGTCATATTTATACCCCAGGGAAACAGGAAATCATGAATTACTAATTAAAAGTCCCTAGATACCCTGACCAACCTTAGCAACTACAGAAAAATATATAAAAAAAAAAACAATTAAATTTTTCAGAGGAATTGTTAGGGGTGCCAATAATTGTGGCACACATGATTTCAAGTTTTTTTTTTTTTCTAAATGTGTGATTTTTTTACCACCAAAGTTATGTACTTAAATGAAAGGTTGGATTTTTCTCTTTTTTTGCATTTGGGTTCTATGTTGTTTTAAAAAAAAGGAGAATTTTTAGAAGTCCACGACCACATCTTAAACAGGGGTGCCAATAATTGTGGAGGGCACTGTAAGTTCCTCCTTGGAGTTGCTGGGATTCCTCATCTTGATAGTTTAAAAAACTCCACAGTTTATGTAGTGGAGGTAAATCAAATATGCCCCACTAGTTGGAGACATTGAACCAAAGCAAAATTGAGAGAGAAGATAGCTTTCTCACAGTTGGCCTAAAAACATCAAATGATCTCCCTGAAAAAATATAGTATATATTGTTGTATTAATATATTGTGCTAATCTTAACCCTGTTCCTATTGGATGTGCTTCACCAGGGGCCTCCAGGACCTCCGGGTCCACCAGGACCTCCAGGGCCCCAAGGATTTATAGGGTTCCCAGGACCACAGGTTAGTGCTTACCAGTGTGGTTGTGGATCTCTCTTGTGAAACAGAGGTCTTTGGTATGGGATTTAAACCTGTGTCTCTGTGAGCTTCTGTGTCCTCTGCTGTCTTTGCTGTCTCGCATTGTCTTAGTATGTGGCTTTTTTTATGGTGGAAGGCGGCGTGCATGGGAAGCTGTGGCCTTTGGCAAAAGTAAAAAAAAAATAATATTTCATATTTATAATGAACTAAGTGAAATTTAAACCACTGTTCTATAAACTAGACAAATTAAATAATGTAAATATACTTCATTAAATACTTCATTAAATTATAATTAAGTTTAAATGTAGCTTTTAATGTAGCTGCTTTTGGTAATGCTGCTGAATTAATCCTTAAAGTCGTGTTAAACTGCCCTGCCTATATGTTGAAGTTGCACTAACACTTGGAAGGGGGCCTGGGAATGTCGGCTCGGATATATCCTAAACCGTAATGTAAAGTAGAAGTAAAATGTATTTTTTAAATATGAATTTTAATAGTTTTTATTTTAAAAAAGTTATGTTTAAAAGTAATCTTGATCCAATTAAAAGTAATGTTTGTATTGATATGTATATATTTATTTATTTAAAAACCATGCCAAGCTCACTGTGAAGTTCTGGAATACTCTGGAATTCTCTTGTTGGGGTGCCCCACCTATAGACTTTAGTCATTCCCAAAAAGAATTGCTTGTAAATTCGAATTTGATTTTGAAGTAGCATTTTTATATCATTGATTTAAAAACAAAAACAAAAAAAAACAGCTAATTAGACTGTGGGAAATGTAGTTTCTCAGCAAGGCTTCACTGTGGGCAAAGCTTGGTCTTTAACTTGGTGTTGTGTTGATTTTCCAAGCTTGATTGAGAAGATCTAAAACTTAAAGCAAGTCAGATTGCAAGCTAAACCTAAACAGTAGCCTACGCATTGGAAACACAAACCAGGTCCCGGATCTTTCGGCTACATTTTCCATACCACGCTGGAGATGGAGGTGTCCAGAGCCTGGCTGAAGGCTAAATTCAACCTCAGTTCCTTTTTGCAGGGTGACCCTGGCAATGATGGCTTACCAGGGAAACCGGGTCCGCCCGGCCAACCAGTGAGTAACTGAATAGTGGGAGGAGCTCATGGAGTAATTTCACATAAATTCTCAAGAATCTGGTTGGTTGACATCTGCCTTGGGTTCCATTCTGGAGTCGTTGTTTTTTATCACACCCTTATGATCTTCCTCTTCCTCCTTTTTTATTGAATTTTAGCACAAAAGGGCATGGTGTGGAGAATTTTTGCAATTTGATCTAGTTTTATTTAACCCCATTGGACCTACTGCTAGATCTCTAACGTGCTTTGCAATGTACAAAACCAACTGTTGTATAATTAAAAGTATTTCAGCGCCTCCTGGGCGAGTCCTTCTCTTCCACTCTTGCGGTGTTGTTGACTGGAGTCTCCTGAGCTAATAATTAAATCACTTGAGCTAATAAAGTATTTAAACCCTTCTTAAGCAAATTTTTTTTTTCTTCGCCCCTTTATGAAGTGGCAAGGGGAAGTCATTGAGAGTGTGTTAAAAATTTGAAACACAGGGTTGCTTTGGATCTGGAGCAGGCTTGGCTTTATACGAGCTATTAGTGGGATTAATGATGTGGAGAGACAGAGTTCACTAGTGCAGCATCTCGAGGACAATAACATCGCACCGTATATTTTTTTATAGGGGTTTTTTTTTTTCCGAGAAAGAAAATGGTAAGCAATCGCGAGCGTTTTAGCTCGGCACAACTTGAACGGTCTCAACTGCGCCATATTCATTAGGAAAACCGATGCTGGCCTCGTTCTTTCGGCATTAACTCCATTTTTTGTTGTTGTTGTTGACTTGCAGCGAGGGTGGCTATTAGGGTAACTGATGTGCAGTAAAAAAGGTATTAAATTTCATTTAGTGCAGCACTTACTGTAGCGTCCACTTTAGTGTCTACCTACCTGTCGTTTTTGCCTTGGTCTTTTTTTATATTTTAGCTGACTATAGGACTTCTTTTGCTTGTCTAGTATTTGCCATGAAATAATTCTGTCGGTGGCAGAAATCCTGCCTCTAAGTCCTGCTCCATTTCTAAAATTTTCAGATTCTAACCACCAGTTTAACAACCAAACTGCATAAATGTCCGTCCTCTTAATAGTTAAATCGCATTAATATTATAACATTAATTTAACCACTGAAAAACAAATACGAATAAAAACCCCAGAGTTTGCTATGAACGATCATTTGAAATCATGAAAAAACCCACCATAAATAGCTAAATATCAAACCCGCTAGTGTAACCGGAATATGTAGAACAACCTTCGGAAGACGTAATTATGACGTCTTTGTAAGATCCTGTAATTGCGCACGGTTATAATCAAAAGTTAGTGCAAATTGCTTCAGAGGCACAAATTACAACCCCTGCTGATTACAGCAGTTTCACGCAGAACAAGTCGGTTGGATAGATATCGCGGGAGTGCAAAGTTCGCCAAGCGCTCGGGAGTAAAGCGCTCCAAAGAGTCGGGTTCGGCGTTTCAGACCACCCAGTAGTGACAGGAGAAATATGAACTTTACATCTGCTTAGTGACTGCAGACACCTGCTTTATTTTTCACACCCGTAGGCTTGCGGTGCCAAATCCTTCCCGGTGCTGTACCTCACCGAGTCGAGGCTGCAGGTTAAAAGCTTACGATAATTGATGCGTTTTTATAGAAGGCTCATTAAACAAAAAAGAATTGCAACACCTCTCTGTATGGAACACAGTGTTTTAGAGCAATTTTTGCTTCTAAATGATTGCTATTATAGTCATTATACTGTAGGGTCTAACTTACTTCCCATAGGCTTAAAGGTGCATTCACGGCCTTGTACTTTTGCAGGCATCAAAATAGATCATTGATTGGACTAAAGACCTTCTGCTCTTTAAAAGACTTTAATTACCTATGTTTCCATACACCTCAGTGATTCAACCAAGGTGAATAAAAAAAAAAAAGGGTATCAGACTATATCTCTTGTTCTCACTGTAAATGAAATGTCCTCGAATTATCTTATTTAACCGATGAACACAAAATATAGAGATACACATTTCCAAACAATTTGGGTCAAAAGCTCTTTTTGTTTAACATTTCATTCCACATGGAGTCCCCATTTGCTCCAATAATTCCCTCCCACTCATCTGGGAAGAGCTGGAGCTGGAGGGTGCCTGCGGAGATTTGGGATGATTCAGTTTAGTTAGTGAAATCAGATAATGATAAGGGTGAGGTTGGGAGATCTGGGGGTGCGATTCAACTCCATTTCAGGTGCTGGATAGCAGGCATCAAAATTGTTCATTGTTCGGATTAAAGACGTTCCTGCTCTCGAAAAAAATGTAATTACTCATGTTTTTATACATCTGAGTGCTTCGGACAAAGTGAATAAAAAAAAAAAAGTCTCCGAGTAAAATAAAAGTGTACCAGACAACCTGTTTTTGTTCTTATTATACAAGAAATGCCCTTGAAGAAATGCCCAAAAAATGAACACAATATAAAGAGAGAAAAATCCGCAAACAGTTCAGATGTAGGCCACTCAAGACCTGTCACGGAGTCCTAAAACAACCCGAATCCCCCCGTGAGACCCCGTATCTTCACGCCATTCTGGATCGGGGTTTGGCTCTCATAGTTCAACTGAAGGGAAAATTTCTATCTTCCATACTGAAAGGCAACTTATACAGTTGTGGCCCTTTTGGTGTAACACATTGGAGAAGAACCACATATGGCTTGAAAAACCAGGTGCCCTGATATTTTTGTTCCTGTGTAACTAACAAGCACGTTCAGATGTTATGAAGCAGGAAAGAAATGTTTTAATGTAGTTTTAATAGAAAAAAACTAGTTTTACTATAGTAAAAATTCTTAAAAAAACGATTGCGCTTGATATAAAAAAAATTCAATTATTATTAATAATAGTAGAATCTTTACTTATATTTTTTTAACAAAAAGCAATGGCTTTGAAACACTGTGAATGTGAAAAAAATTTAAGAAAAATCGATTGTTTAAATGGGACTATACAATATACAGATGTGTTGTAGTCTTTCGAATATGAAATAACTTCAATCAGATGTACGACCTCCTGTACTGCTGTGTGTGTTATGAAACAAAGGTTTGTGTAGAATGTATAATGCTTCGTTTTGCATTTCAATGATAATTACAATACATTTATGAAGTGCACTCCAAAACGCTACTGAACATTTTATTTATTATGATTGAACCTTCATTGAGCTTCATAACCGAAATAACAGTCATTGTTCAGTAACAGTTTGGACTGCACTTAATAGAAATACAGCACAAATATATTTTCCTGAATATTCTTTTTTGATTCCCTTCCATCTCCTAGATTCCGATCGATATTGAGTCTCCCAATAACAAAAAGGTAAGTATCGCTATAAGGAAATTTTTTTAAATTTTTTTTTTTTTTTTTAAGTCAGTTCCTGTGCCCACAAACATTCTCAGCGCTGACATAAAGCTCAGCCTTCAGTATGTACACATGCCCACTCTTTTCTCTTCGCCGTTGTAACACTTGGGACTCTGTGTTCTGAAAGAGCTGAACTTTCAGAGTATCTATTGTAGAGATGAGTGATTTTGAACTGCACGCTGATGAAGGGTTCTTTTTATCCGCGTAAATATGCAACGATAAAAACTACTTTTTGGATTTCAGTGGAAGGAAATGCATTCGCATTGCTGTACGCTTTGTTTTAGAATAAATGGAATGAGATAAGAATGTGGCTTTGTAAGTAGAGAAGATGATGTCGCAAGGTTATTAATATGCACCAGTGTACGGTAGATTATATAAAGAATTTTAAATAAAAATGAAGAATTTTGCCACTGATTGGCAAGTGATTGATTTTGATACTTCGGAAGGTCATGGGTTCAAATACTAGCTCCAACATGCTGCCACTGTCGGGCCCTTGAGCAAGCCTCTTAACACATTTGCACATGAATAATTCATCTTTGTAATGTTCTAAAAAATATATTTTGTTAAATATTTAATTTAGATTTAAATGACATTTTGGGATGGCAAATTATCACTTATGTTATATTATTTCATTTCCATTCTGCTCTTATATTTAAATAAATAATATAATAATAATGTCACTTTTTTTTTTTATGTATTTACTATTACATTATATAGAGCTTTAACTCTGCCCCTGTCCAGTGCTGATCTCTTACTCTGGAAATACAGTGCCAGTGAAAATGTCTTGAAACACCTAGTCATTAATAATTTTTGAGAGACACATACATGGTTCTTTTGTGTCTTTGCAACAGACTAGGTGATGTAATGTTATAAAGATTGACTAAACAAAGATAAATGTAGATATGTTACAGTTTATTTTTATTAAATACTTCTCTTTTAGCATGAATACCAGATTTAAACACTCTGGACAGTTCATTTCTGCAAAAACATTTAGCTGAAATCCTTTGCCTGGCTTATTGTCAAATGTGTTCTTTGCTATTTGGAGATTTCTTTCTTGCGATCCAGTTCATTAGCGGTTCATTAGGATTTTGGTGCAGTGTCTGGGCATGATAGATATGATAGATATCGCATATAGTTATGATAGGTAACACTCCAGAGGACTGTTTGCTCTCATTGCAGATGGAATTGCACGATGTTGAAGTACGGTTGCCATGTTGGTTTCTTTCACTTTCCGGAAAAAGTCTTTAACCTTCTCTGCACCGAAAAAAAAAAAAAAAACAACCTTTTTATCTTCCACCTCCAAGTTTGACTGTGGCTTTGAGGCAGTCTGCTAACATCTTCTCTCCTGTTGTCCGTCTTATATAAGCTGTTCAGTTAGAGCAAAAACATGTCAAATATAATCTCATCACTCAACAGCACTTTCTTCCACTCATTCACAGTCTTGTGTGGTTTTTGCCTTTTTACCGAGTTTGTTGCATAAAACCAAAAGGAAAATGCATGCGTTTCAAAAAACATGAAAGACTCGCTGTTTAACAGGTGCTGCAATAACACAGTGTATTATAGTATTAATAAACCTGTCAATGAAAATACAGCCAGGACTCTCGGCCCGGACATGCCGCTACAGGAAATTAATCAACATATTCCGAGCAACCCGTTTGAAAATCTGTGGTCTAATAAATGCATAAAAAAAACGGGTTGCTTTTTTTTTCTCAGCATTTTGGTAGCTTAATTGCATTTTGCTCTCAAGAGGCGGAAACTTCAGTGACCAAAAGTAATTATTCATCGGATGTCACGGGGTCACCGGTCACTCGTGCATTAACGCCAATAATGTTTGCACATCTTAAACTTCGGCTCGATCTATTCGTCACGCTCGGCGGTACTAGAGATTCTTTGGGTCTCAAAGCTAATATATGGGTGCGTTTTATTTGGTTTTTCTGTTCACGCTTGCTGAACTGTGTAATGAATAAAATACTCCCGTGGGCTGGGCCACGGCGCCACACTAGACCCTTTTTTTTTTTCTTCACAAAATACCTCTGTATGCTGTAAGTTTCAAAATAGCAAAGTACCTATCTGTAGTCGTGTGTCTGTCATGTGTGTGCTGTGCCCTAGACGGACTGCAGCGACTGTTCCAAAGGCCTGCCAGGCGTGCCCGGTGTTCCCGACACTAAACCTGACAAAAGAGACCACGGCAAACCCGGTGTTATTTCTTCGGACGGATGCGAGAAGGTGAGCGCGTCGCTTTTTTACTGCACTTTTGTTCTCGCCACTGCTCCGTAACATTTCCCAGCTTTATTGCATTCATGGACTTGTAAACCCCATGAAGTCTGTATTTGTCAATCTATAAAACATGCTAATCTTTTTTTTTGTCCTTAAAAGACTATACGGGATACATTTTGTTCTGGCATTATATTCATCCAAGGTACAATATCCTGCGTAATCACAGCCACAGATCAAAACATGAAGCTTCTTTTATTGGCAACTGACTGCAAAGTAAACATTCATATTAGCTTCTAGTCACACAGGCCTTGATGTACTGTTGTGCCGGTTCGTTTTATTTATGGATGCCATGCAAATGAGCTTGGAATGTATTACCTGATTCGATTTTTTTTCATTCAGTGTCTTGAGAGGCATCAGGAAGAAGAACCACAGAGACCTGTAAGTGTACCCCAAACACTTAAAACAGTAAAAGAATCATCTTTCATCAGGTTTGCTTCCGTACATCTTTATGCCACCTTGTGTTTGTGTATTCTGTTCTAGAACATCAATAACAGCCCTTGCCCAGGTGTTCCAGGATCACCGGGGATCCCTGGGCAGCCCGGGATTAAAGGAGATCCGGTGAGAGAACTTTTAATCATTAGTATATTTTACAGATGATTGACTACATTTATTTAATTAATATAATTTATTTTTATTAGTAGTATATCTACTAATATCTATTCATAATATATCATAGGTGGAGTCTGATTTCATGGAGATTTCGCCTTTGTTTTAAATGTTATAAGTCTAATTCGTTTCCACACAAGAACATCCGCCATTTTTAGAAACCACATTGGCTACCACCAATTATTATTATTTTTTCTACAATGGCTATTTACAGTTGTCGGATCGGGTGGGTCGGATCGTTTTTATCTCCTAGCTAACACATCATAACCTAGTGGTTGGTTTTATTTCTTCAACTACCGTGTAATAAAAAAACAAAAGGCACTGAGAATTTTCAACTGCGAGTCAAAAGAAATAGCTGGAAATAAAATATTTTTTTTTAAATTTACTTTTGCTTGAATTAAATTTTACTTAAGTACAAGTAAAGTTACGGGTTTTAAAATGTACTGAGGTAAAAGTAAAAAGTAGCTCATTTAAAATGTACTTTTACTGTTACTTTTATTAACAGCAGGAAAGGACAAGGGGATAAAAATGTCAAACTAGTTGGTTTTAAATTCATGTAAAATATGCAGTAAAAATAAAATCATTTAATATAATGAAAAAACTGCGAGTGCAGATTTAGAAATCAGACAGCGAGCACATGCTCAGAAAAACATTCGATTCGTCTGCGTTTCGCTTCAAGCTGGGTCTCCATCGCCGGCGTCTCTGAACTTTTGTTTTGGAATTATTTTTTTTACTAATTAACGGATATCTTTATTATATGTAGTTATGTACAATACTTCAATCAAAACTTACTTAGTAAAAGTAAAAATTATGGATTTTAAAAACTACTTTAAAAAATAGAAATACACAAAAAAGCTACTCAATTACAATAAAGTACATTTTCTCAGTTACTTTTTCTTTTTTTACCTCTGGCACGGTTTCACTGCATGGTTTCAGTAACGACTCAATTGAACCCATCATCTATTAAAGCGAAACATGTGGCCATGCTCGATTTTTATTTCCAATTTGGTCTCTTTCAGCCCAACAACAAGAAAATGCATTAGAGTTTAAATCTTAAAGGGATCGCTTGCAAAAGCAAAGACAATCATCTGGATACCTTCTTGTGCATATGCACAATAATAACAAAGTGAAATTATTTTACATAGAATTGTCTCAAATTCCTGTATGAGGACTTGCTCCTTTCTGAAAACTATTTCTAGTGGTGCAACTGATCACAAATCTTACGGTTCGGATAATTTTTCGGATCAGCAAAAAAAGGGGAGGAGACAAATATAAATTGCTTTCCATTCATCACAAGAAGATTTACAGCAAATTACATACATGTGATTTAAATGATGAGGGAGAGTTTGCAAGAACTTTTGCTCCTCCTCTAGCCATTGATGTTGACTAGTTAACACGTTCACGTATGTAGTTGAACCCCTAACTATTTGAGACGCCACCATCAATGGTGACACCGAAACACCATCAATAGTGTTGTTATTTGCTGAAAAGGCCACAATTCTTATGTAGTTTTGGACAATTCATTTTATAGCAGTTCCTGCAGATAGAACAGCAAAGACCCCTTGAACACAGGGTCACAATCATCTACCTGCTATTTACTCCCAAAAGGGGCAGTTAATTTGGTCGAAGGTGCCTATTCATTTGGTCTATTTTAGACAACAGATGTACTCATGGCATCTTATCCACTAGTTAAACAAAACAAAGTATTGCGGGTCATGTTTTGATCACATCCAGGACAACTCAGCAGACTCAATGAGTGGAAGAGGCAGAAAATGGATATAGGATTCACAGAGGCCAGTTGAGACTCCTGACCTGGCAGATTGTTCAGCTGCGCCAGAGATAAACACAGTCAATAGTGAATCGATTTGGCATCTGGGAAGAGGTCCACATATGCCTTGCCAAACTTCCCATTTCTGGGACATCGCTTCTGGGTGCAGATGCCATTCTGCAGGAGTTGGATTGCACATAGTGGCCTGCCCGAATTGTACTGGCAAGTATGATAATGTCTGTCCTCACTTTGAAGGGACAGGGCGGGTAGGTCTTCTCAATGAATCTGCATTTCTGCAGATAAACTGTATGGCCTGCTTCAGTACAACCAGCTTTTTTGTAGGAGACAGAGCAGCATGATGTGATTCCGGACAGACCTGCTTAACCGATGTCCTACAGATGGGTAGGATTTGGAGGGCAAACCTCAGAAAGCAAATTATGGGCTCTACTATGGAGGATAACTGATCTGAACCAGGTGTGCAGTTGCAAGGCAGAAATAATATAGAACAGTCAATTGTAGGAACCAATTCACTAAGTCCAGTGTTCAACCGAGTTCCCTCAAATGTGGTGAAAACCACTGTCCTTTTATTGAACTCGGAAATATAAGCAGGACCCTTGTCCTGAACCATCTGCTGATTGTCTTATTGGAGGAGCGTGTTAAACTTCAGGGTATTCTGAGCTGTGCATTTGGCTGTGCTGGTTTCAAGTTTTTGAGACCTGTGTTCTTCCCTACAGTAACCCTTTGGCCACAGGTTTAAAGACCAACTATAGCACATATGGGTTGAATTGCATGTGTCTGGCAATGGAGGGTGTGCCATCCACAATTGGCATGACCATAAAATAGATTGACAGAGCGCAGCTCTGTGTCCTGGCTTCGGTCTCTCGCTGACAAGACCGAAGTTTATATCAGCTTCACAGAGTGATTGTTCCAGTAAAAAGATGGCTAATGCAAGACAATGTCAGAAGACCTCAAGAGAACTCCATAATGACATGATGCTTGTAATCCAACATGGGATGAACCACAGAGCTTGGGCACAGCATTGTAAAAAAATAAAGTCTAAAACCTCCTATAGGGCGTTTAGTAGAGTCTGGAGCGCTGTGAAACCCTAGGAGATTGCTAACTCAGAAACTGAAGCCTTAACGATACATATGAAGCAGCTACCAATAAGATTCAATGCATTTCACCCCGTGTTACTATGCAGTGGGATCGGATTTCAATTCAATGCAGGACAATGCTTTGAAAAAATTTTTTTATTCTTTGCAATTTAATATGGTACAGATAATTTGCTTTTTATTTCTTTAGTGTGTTTAGCGACAACAGCCCCAGAGCTGTTAGCATTCTGCCAAACAAATGCTGTTAGCTAAGATAAGGGTTTAAAGCCAGAGGTTTACCCTTTTTTTACCCCGCGAAGGTGTGGGGGTAATGCAGTGATTCGGCTAACATCATGCTAAGAGCAAGCTCAACAAAGGGATGGTGAGCGTTATATTGAGGGAGGCCACTCAACCGTGTTAGGTTTGCTTAGCCACAGGATTTCTAGTCAGAAGGTTAAGAGGAGTGGAAGATTGAGCCTACGCTCTGACATAGCCAGTCTTTTTGTATAATCTTTTTAGCTAATCTTATTCTACGATTCATGACCACTGTTTTCTCGGCAGCTCTGAATCCTAATCCCGCTACATGTGAACATTAGCGGCAGGTGTATTGGATTTCTCTAGTGATTGTATCGTATACGTATTGTTTATATTTTTGATAATTTCTTGTCTTCCAGGGGGACAGGGGTGAAAGAGGTCCCGCTGGTCTTCCTGGATCCCCGGTAAGTCTGTGATTTCGTTTCTTTCCTTGTTATACCTTCGTCTTTCTCTTGCTTTCAAAATATTGACTATTCCTCCGTCTTCTCCACGCTCGTCGAAGACCAGATGGCTGGGACGCGTGTCGTAACCGAGCGAAAACGTTCTCGTTTTAGAAGTGGAGCGGACGCTGGAGTGCTCTTCATGCCTCGATTTAGGCATTAACATTTAGTCCCAGCGCACTCCGCTTGTTTACGCAGGCCAGTTTGTTTCACTTTCCCTCTTTTCTATTGGGAAGTATATATAAAAAAAAAAAAATCGAAAGAAACAGCCATTGGGTTTTTGCAGTGAGGCTACAGAGCCCTCTTGTGTTTCAATTTAAAACTGCAACGTACCAAGAACACAAGAATGGACACTTGAGTAAGGCATAATGTGTGAGATATTCCGGTCTCAGTTTTCACGTTCAATTATTATTATCATTATTTTAATTCAATGTGTTTTTTTATACTCTTCTTTCTAATTTTGTCTCCTTTTATAGGGTAATATTGGTTTCCCTGGTCCTCAAGGCCCCCCGGGACTCCCTGTAAGTGTTCTTTACTCTCTCCAAAATGCTGTTTGCTTTCATTCCTGTTCAGTTTTCACTTCCTGCAGTGTCCGTATTCAACATCCGGAAAAGAGAAAAAAAAAACGACGCTGATCGGGTAGCTAGCGAACTCCTTATCTTAGCCGAGATTTGGGTTTTAAGACCAGTGATGGACGAAATACACGAACCATGTACTTGGGTTAAAGTCGAGATACACTATAAATAAAATATTACTCCAGAAAAAACTCCCTTTAAACTTTGACTTGAGTAAAAAGTCTCCAAATGCAAAGTACTATGATTTCTACGATCTCATCAACTGCTTTTAGACGAACCGTAAAATGTCAGAAGAATCGCAGCTGCTGTTCGGAGCTGATTATAAGCACTTACGAGCCTCATGTTGTCGCTTAAGTCGTAGCACGTAAGACGTTTAACGGATAACGACGGCCGATATTCGGTCCGTTTTGGTGCGTTTTGGCTTCCTGTGATAATAAAAGTAATTTCTTGGTGTCATTTGTTTGTTGGGGGATCAGTAATTCATCCGCCTCATTATTAGAAGTAAATAACGAGATTGTGTCAGGATTCGGCGTGGCGTGCGGTGTTAGCAGCGAGCGTCGAGGATGTGAAATCGGAACACGAAACTATAAGAGAGATGGAAATCCGATGATATATATTTATATATACGTGGTGTTTTTTCATTTTTCTTTTTTATAATTTTGTAAAATTTGTACAAATATTTACCTCAGGTTTATGTAGTGCATTTTGTTTTCGACTTCATTGAGAATTCATTCCTATGTAATATTTGATTGCGTATGATTTTTCTTTAACTATAGGGTCAGCAAGGTGAGAGAGGACAACCGGGACATCCTGGACTGAAAGGAGAACAGGTAAGACAAATTTATTTTCTTTTTTTCTTTTCTTTTCTTTTTTTTTTTTTTTGCATAGGTTGGTTAACATGTTTTTTAGATACATATATATTCTTAATTAATTATGTTTTTTTGTTTTTTTTTTGTTTTGTTTTTAGGGTCCACCTGGAAATCCTGGATACCCAGGCGGCATGGGACCACCCGGTCTTTCAGTAAGTGTAGATCTACTTCAGGACTGACTCTAAATGTTACTAGATGCCATCATTTGCAGATGTCCATATTTTTCTGTTATTAACAAGCCAGTTTGCCTAATTCCGACTTTATTTTTCGCAATTCCGAATTTTTTTTCTGCCGATTCATTTTTAACA